>BGPR01000323.1:562874-757812 GCA_013235015.1 Araneus ventricosus
ATATATATATATATGGAGGATATATATAGAGAGAGTATATATATATATATATAAGGAGTATATATTCATATATATATATAGTATATATTCGCTATATATATATATATGAATATATATATATGATATTATTCATTATATATTATATATATATATAATATATATATATATATATATATATATATTTGCTTTATTAGGGACACTATTTGTCTAATTCTATTTTGGAATGAAATTTACTTAATCTAGTCACATTTCTTTCCTCGCTGAATCAAAAGCATGCTGTTGAAAAAGCCGTAGCACACGTACCCTGAACGGAAGCGTCGACTAATAAATAGTTTAGATCTCCATTTATCATCAATTTTCTTTGTTAAAATGATAGAAAATTCAAAGAAAAGTTTATCTCTATCATAATTAAATTTTACATATTCAAATTATGCTTTCAGTAAAGTTACGAACCCATTTCCAACGAAACAAACTTTGCATGAATTTAAAATGGTGGCAGATAAGCAATGTTACAAAGTTTGTTTAAAGCATTTTGATTTGAAGTAACGTGAGCAGATGAATATTGATACAATTTTGAAATGAAAATAGTACTCTCATGTGCTATATCTCTATCTATATCATGTAAGGCAGCATTTCCTTACTAGGTAGTCTCCTCCAGGAATATACATAAAGTGTTATATACTGTTATACAATTTTTTGATATTTTCATGAATTTTTCAAAATAAATGGAAACAAATCTTGGAATGATATTTTTTAATGAAGTTCTTGACTTTCGAAATATTAATCAAAATGTTTCTCGACAAAGTGAAAGAAAAAATACTTGTGTCTTAAGCATTGGTTTAAATACCCAATGTTCCAATATCCTATTCTCTAATCAATCTCTAACCATTAATAGCTCCAAAGCAAATATGCCAATTTCTTATTTTATTTAAAAGAAAATAATTTAGGAACTAAAGGAAAAAAATATTTTTAGATTCCTTACAGGCAATTATGTGAGAATTATTTTTACTAGTTTTATATAGTAAAATGTAAAAATTTGAGAAAAGTCCTCATATTTAGCTCATCAGCGAAAAGGCATAGAACTGCTTAAAACGAAGTTGGAACAAAAAATACCATTCTATTATCTTCATGCAAATTCATGCTCCATTTGCTCTTCGGTTCTATTGAAGTTTGGAAGTAATGGATAATTTCTTTCAAAAATAAATTAGCATTCAATGTTCTTTTTTAAAGTTCGTATCATTTTAAAAACTTACGAAACGCTTATTTTAAAATTTGAATAGTTATAACCGAATGAGTTGGTTGTACTTGAAGTCGATTTAATTAACTATATATACTCTGACTTTTTTTAAAAGTCTTGACTCTTACTCTGTAGGTGTTATTCTTATGCTTTCTGTGAATTTTAAAGTAGAGATTATTAAAAGTTTATTATATTCTCTTCTAAAAATCTATCAGATAATAAAACACTACTCTATGTATTTTTCCTATGCGACAACAGTTGGATTTTAAAGATTTATAACAAAGCTTAACAACACTTTTGTTCTTGCCATTCATAATATTTTAAACTTGCCGTTACAAATTGACAAAAATTTAAAATAATCATTAACGTAAGGGTTTTTCTTGATGGATGGAGAACAAGGCGCATATTTAGGGTTTTAGAGATGAAGTGTGCATATGATATAGCATCGAAGTCTAAACAATATTCACAGTTCAATATTATTTTATTTTCTATTGATAACATGCGATATGAGTATATTAATTAATAATTCATAATGAAAAATCGAAACAGGGTTATGTATTCTTTTAAAAATTGAGCCATTTATGCGTGATCTGTCAAAAAAGACATATAAAAGGAAGGATTTTAAATGTTTTGCAATTACAAAAGAGTAATTGAAAAAGTACTTTGAATTACATTACTGATACACTCAATATTTATAATATCTGTTAGGAATGCAAGGGGAATCGAAAATATTTTTTCATTAATTGAGTTTTATTTTTAGTTTATTTTAAAATAATTATTTCCCCCATTTTCTAAAATGCTAGTCAGAATTCTTTTGGTATATTTACTGATAGGGTCTTAAGCTGATAGTTCCATCTCCACAATATGAACATATTAGTAAAAGTATATCTGCAGGATCATTTCGTAAGAAATTATGTCAGGCACATATTTATAAGCTTATATGTGCACATTCCCTCTTTTAATAATGATCATAATAGTTTCGATATTTTTTTCGGAATCTTACCATTGAAGCAACCTTGTTGAATATTCTTTTCTTCCTCTCTTCCACTTTCTGTTCCAAACATCACACCATTTTGATTTTCATATTTTCTCATATCCTAATGAATTACGCTATTTCAACAAAAACATTCATATGATATTACTTCATGATTTCCCAAAATTCTTTATAATTTTATGATATTTTTTTTAACAACTGCATCTGAAAATTAATTTCTCAGCAAATAATAACTATTTAATCTTAATAAATATAAAATAAAAAATTATGCACTGAACAGTTGCGTAACCAAGGAACAGATTAAAGGTATATGTTTTTTTTAATCCATTGAATCTGACTAGGTTTATTTGGTGAGTTACAAAATCAATTCGATCCATCTTCGCAAACCTGACATTTTTTTTCCACTTTCGTTTTGCTCGTTAAGAGGTCGTCTCAGTAATAAGTTAATTATTTGCTCTTCAAGCCTCAGGAATTCCGCACAAACAATGAATCGAATTACTCTGCATGCAAGCTTAAACATTTAAGACAGGAACCAAAAGTTTCCAGCGACGCCAACGGCTGGATATAAATTAATAAAGACAATGGTTTGACAGACTGTGCCCATTACGCAGAAATAAATGAATATATTACACATCAAGTCTTCCATAATTTATTACGTTATCAGCCTTACTTAATAGAATAATCTGACCGGCTTGATAGCACGCTCAATTAATTTGAGCAGAATTATGGGTAGAAAGAACATGTGGTTGATATCATTCCGCATTTAAGAAATGATTTTTTAAGAGTTATCGAATGTGGTTATTTACTGAAACTAATATGTGATCGGTAATTAAAGCAGAATTTTTAAACGTTAGGTAAATCCTGACGAATAAATTCTATTTTTTCCCTTCTGCGTTATATAAGAAAAAAGAAAGCTGCATTTTTGAGAATTTTTTTCTCTGTAAGTATGTTAAAAAAGCTAATATTGTGTTGTTATTTATTTATTATCTGTTAAACACAATAGAATAAGAAAACTCTGGCTAAGTAACTTACTACATCATTGAACTGAAATGAAGTATAAGAAGAAGAAAAAAAGCATTTTTCATGAATAAGAGAAAGAAGTAAACTTTCGCCCGTACTTTTGTATTTTCTTATTATCAAATATCTATATAGATCTGACAAAACTTCATGTATGTATGCATAGCTAGGAAAATAGGTGATAATATTCGAAGAATATATAAAGCGTCTCCTATTGAAATCGGCATGAATGCGATCATAAATTTCTTCTTGAATTTTCTTGCAAAGTTACGAGAAGAAAAGAGAAAAAGTGTTTCATCGTGCTTTCGGCTGAGATTATCTTTTGTCAGACGAAACTGTTCCTAGTCTCCAGAGAAAATCTTGGGGAAGTGGGAGAAAATTTCTCACAATGGATATTTTAAGATTTTTTACTTGATATAGACGCAGGTTTTTCATAATGCTTGCACTTTTATATGAATCTTAAATATTATACTTAAAGACAAAGAGAAAATTGATTATAATACTGGATAATCGAGATTTTATACTGTTGGAGAGTATTACAGATTAAATATTTGAAATGTTCTGAGGATAATACGAGTTTAATCGAAATTGGATTTGCTAAGCGACATCATAAAGTAAGAATAGTGCATTTTGAATAGCTTCTTTGAAAGTCTAATATGATTAAATGCGAAATTCGATACTTGTAAAAAAATTAAATTATGAGAATAAACAATGTTCATTATTTCTTATACTAAAATAGATTTATCTTCTCAATAAATCTAAACAAATCTTGATGACTTATTGCAATTTTAAAGAAACTTTTTGAAAATAGTAAATAATTTAGATTTTTGCATTTATAGAAATAAAAATGTGGCCTAAAAATGTACTTCTTACAGATATAACAGTTTTTGAGAGAACTGTTCTATCTGAATTTTGGTTTTAGGATTAAATGTTGACTATCAGATATTTCTTTTAATTTTTATAATTCTTTAAAACCTATTTTTAAAATTTAAAGAAACGTGTTGCATATAGAGAAAGATAATTAGCCTTCACTGAAAAGTGTTTTGAGTAAACAATCATGAATAATTCAAAATACTCACAGCGATACAATAATACTCAACACAGTTATCTTTATTATTTTGTGGATTTTTAACATGCGCTATGATTAAAACTCCTATCAAAAGATAGTTCTACGGAAGTTTCTCCTGTGAATATTGAAAAAAATTTACTCTTTTAATTTCACATCATTTGAAAAAAAATAAATCAAACCTTTCCTCATTCTGGTTTAAACGTTTTTGAAATAAAACCAAGATACTATATTTACTGAATGTCTGGTTTCCAATGTAAATTATTATTCAGATTGGTCGAAATAATAATTGAAATTTTTGATGTCTCGACAGAAAGTAGTATGAAGAAATGTTGCTTCAAGTGGAAAAAATGTGTGGTTTCCCATCTGACAGCTCTTCTTTAAAGCAGAACGAGACATTGAAAAATTTAAAGCCGTTACTACACTCATTGTCTTATCTTATATAACGCATCGCTCTGACAAATTGAGAAAGTTCTGGCGGTTAAAATCATAAATTATACAACAATAAATTGTGCTTTCTATTTTAAAAAAAATCAGTTTCCTTCCCATCTTTCCTGGGTAAGGGTGTTTTCCTATTCTTTTCGAATTATTGATTTTTAAATTTGCCTCGAATCTCTGAATCAGCATGAATAGTTCCATATACAGGGTGTTTCATGGCTCAATAGATAATCACACCTAATTTCTTAGCCGTTAGAGACAGGCTTAAACATACATGAGGAAAAAAACTTTAAAGATGTAAAAAATATTTTTTTATGTTGTTTGAGCCAATCAAGTCACTGCTGAATGAATTGCGAAATGTAAATTTTTATACAGCCTCCCTGCTCATATTAATCATATTTAGTAAAATAATCTTGAGCCTTTAACATTTTAAGCAAATAAAGTTCCACCCTTCTGAGGAAAAAACTGTCCGACTTGTCACGCTTTGAATATCATTTTCTAGACGATTTTAGAGCATTTCATTGTCTGCCAGGAGAAAGATCTTTCAATGAAAGCGTAGTGCTTGATCGACGCTGCCACCGATTGGCATAAAATTATGAAATTCAAAGCTTCGAAGTCGGTCAGTTTATTCCAGGAGAATGAAACGCCTTTTATTTAAAATGTTAGTGCTTCAAAATTATTTTATTAAATGCTACTAATGGGACTGGGGAACTGTATAAAATTTTAAATTTTGCGGGGGGGGTGTAAAAGTACATTTATTGGTTTAAACAACATAAAAAGAATTATTTAATTCAATTACAGCATTTTTCAATGGAAGTATGTGTCTATCTCTAATGGTTTAGCTATTGGCTCCCATAGCTATTTGGCTATGATTAGAGTAGACACCATGCAGAATTTCATTTTTAGTAAGTTATATTCATGAAAAGCAAGCACCCATCCTTGTTGGATTAGATTATTCCTGTATAGATGATAATATTTTTTTAATGTAGGCTTGGAAACAATCCTACAGCGATGTGCACATTTGCGAAACCTGTTTTGGAGAATTCATGAGTAGTGAAAATCTTATGATTTACTTCCATATTTGCCACCAATAACAAAACAAATACTATTCGTAAAAAACTCGAAGACATTTATGATTAGGTCTTTATACAACAAGTACCTAAGAAAAAATAAATTATAATAATGAAAGATGTGCAAACATATTTGTAGGCCTATGATTTGTATTTTCAAAACATCACACCAACCAAAGTAAATGTATTAAGCGTGGCTTGCAATTCAAAAGGAAAAAAACTAGTCTCGTTTCATTTCAGAAACAAATACAGATAAGGAATATTCGTAATCCGGAATTCACTTTCCAAAGCGTCGTAGTCATCGATAGTTGCGGTTGAATATTGCGGCTGAAGAGTTGGTTGCTCATCATTTTTCATTAACGGAAACAATTTGTCAAGGAGCTATCGGCGCTTAAGCTATATAATTTCCTCAACTGATTATTATAATAGAAAAAGGAGAATAGTTTGCGAAAAATCGGTCACGAATTTCATGGAGAACCTTTTAAACAATCCATTCCTTTTACAGAAACGACAAGTTAAGTCTTTGGAAAAAACACAATGTGCAATTCCTAAGAGACTCATTTATAATTTAAGGGCGATTTTTTAAAACATCAATAATTTCGATAATATTAGATTAATGTTAATTCCTATGGTTTCCTTATATAAAAGCTATCAATTTATATCTTGAAAATTTCGATCATTAGTGACAATGAAGAATGTACGATTTAAATAGAGAAGTTAAATTACATTAAACATTTATAATTTAATATTAAAGAAAAATTATAGTTCTTTTTATTTATCTATATACGGTGAATGTCTTATTTCGAAATCTCAGAATCTAAAAGCAGTCATTTTATTCTATTAACTTTCAAAATATTAATTTTCAAATATTTTACTGAATTCAATATTATCTGCTGAATTGGATTATTAAATACAAATGATATATATAAATGGTATTAAAATATCTGTTACAATCTTAAACGAACTATATCAAATAATTATATATTCAATCTCTTTTAAACATATTTTTCTTATTAAAAATTTTGTTCGCTTAAATATACACTTTCATTTCAGTGGAAAGTAGCATCATATGAATAAAATTTCTATTATGAATTTCTTCTCCAGAATGGCTTTTTTTAATTTTCGAATTTTGCATTCAATTAATTTGGCTATTGAAGTTGTGATGATATTTGAATTGATATTTAAAGGAAAGAAAAATTTGTAAATAGAATTTAATTAAAAAAAGCCTACTTTTTAAAAATTGATTAAAATTATGCGAGATGTCATCATCTATATTTGAACATTTTGTCTAAGTCAAAGAGGAATGCATGGCTTTATTAAGTTTAGAAAGGTAATAAATATTTTAGAATACAAAAATGTATAATTTTTTTTATTAGCCTTGAGGATATGTTGATTTTTCACCAAATGACATCGACAATTGGTTTTCTTTAAAGCCCCTCAAATTTAAAATTTATTTTGCAGAATCAATCATCAATTATTAAAAAAGTTAGTTGTTAACTTTATTTAAAATTATCTCATAAAATAACTAGTTTTATTCACTTATGTATTTGTTTCTTCTACAAAATATTAATATTCTGTTAGCAATACAAAGTTAAAGAAAAATGGAATTACCAGCAAATAAGTTTATTTCAAGAATTAGAAATTGAATTATCTTTTATTATATTCATTATGACTTGAGTGACACCAATATATTGTTTTCAGACAATATGTTGTTGTGGAATATCTACACTATATACATATCAGAGGATAAGTTGCTCTCTATTTTTCATGCAAATAAGAAGAAAGAAAATATATTGATTGTTTCTGATGATTATCAATAATTATGAGCACTGCACCAGAGCTTCATTAGGGAATGATGCATTCGAGATTACGATGATTTGATTATTTCCACGCCAGGAAAAATTTAATGTTTATCTCTTAATTTCCCACAATGCTGTTTCAAGTACATAGGTCTTTACTGTTAGAAAGTTCATCTCAAATTCGGCTCATCTTCTCCTGTATCAATCTATATTAAGCTATCGAATAATTAACATTTTCCATTAACAAATGCAAGAATTAATAATGCAAAATGCTAATGAATGCAGAAATACCGATTAAGAATTTTCAATTTTTCATTTTAAAAGGTAGAAGTACTATTAATTGTAAGATGAGGAAATTCAAATTCAAACGGTAACATTCAACCTCTGGGTAAATAATGATGATTTCGCTGACTTTGTACCATGTAGGATATTTTTGGTATTGAAAAGTTTAGTACAAATTAAACCATAAAAAAATTGTGAGTGTTGTTTTTTCTTGTATAAGTAAAATAAAAGTCTCTTTTTTATTTATAATTTATCAATCTCTGCCGTGATGAAAGCAATAAATGGACAGCAGTTTGCAAAAAATAAAATTTAAAATTGACAAATGGAATAAAAGATTGTTCACGAAAATGCAATTTGCGATATTAAGATTTCTGAGAATATGAATAAATTTTAAGTATTTGCTCATACTTATTTAAATAATGATTGTGGAGAAGATTATTTTTCCAAAATAAACTTGAAACTAATAACCATAATCCCTTTCAGGTTTTCTTGTTAATCAGTCTATCATTCTGTATCAATATTTTAATGTTATATAAATTTTGAAATGAATAATTTTTAAAAAGTTGGATTATCATGAAAGACAAAAGCATTACATAGAATGCGGTGCTTGCTATCAGAGTAACAGATGCTGTATGAAGCTAAAAAGCAACATTTGTAGGAAAATTTGAAGTAAAATTAAACCAGCCGAGCGTTATTGTTATTGAATATTATACAGGGACAGACACTTTAGACGTGGCCCAATAGCTTATTTCTAAACCTTTAGAGATAGGCATATACTTTCAATCGGTAAAATGTCTTTATTGTTTTTATAAATATGTTATGCTGTTTGAATCAATAAATGCACTGATGAAAAATTATGAAATCTAAAATTTTACACAGCCCCGTCACATCCCTATTGGTCCTATTTATTAAAATATTCCTAACACGCTGACATTTAAATAACCGGAAATACAGCCCCCGACCTGCCAAAGCACACGGGTTTTCACTGAATGACAGTCGTGCGATAGCGACGAGTACTGAGGTCGGGTCCTAATGGCCAACACGGCCCAACCCCTCCCGTAGGAGGTACGTACTATCACTGGAGGAGGGCTGTCGCCCCCCCAATTCCTGTGCACCGAGGCAGGCGAGTTCCTTCATATACAAACCTGAGCAACTCATCCACACTTGGTGGTGCCCACATCTATCGGGGGGTGACATTTAAATAAAATCAAGTTCCACTAATTTGCGAATAAACTTGCCGAGTTATATCGCTTTGAATATCGCCGTTTTAGATGATTTTAGACCAATTTTAGCAATGGCGGCCTCGATGAAGTTCCTTCACTCAAAGTGCAATGCCTGCTCGACAAGGTTACAGAAAATTAGAACTTTTCGGTTTAAAAAAAGTTAGTGTGCCAAAAATATTATAATCAATATAATTAATAGGCCTAAAGGGCTTTATAATAATTTAAACTTCATAACTTCATCAAAACTACATTTACTGACTTCAACAACTTAAAATACTTTACATCATTTAAAGCATTTTTCTAAATGGAAGTATATGCCTATCTCTAGCTATTTATAAATTAGCTATTGGGACACATTTAGACTGTACAATCTTTATATTATTGGTATTGAACTCTATTTAGTTCATATTTCTTGTGAAAGCACTTGAGCATATTGGATAAAAGCCTTTCTTTTAAAAGTTTTAGAATAGATACGAATTATGAATTTATGTCCATACGTTATGAAATTTGTATGTGATATATAAACTGTACTGGATATGTTTTAATAGTTCATGGAATATGCATTATCTTTTGCAAACGGCATCCTGTATGTATTTTATGTTTTTTTCTTAAATGTTCATTTTAATTCTTATTTCTGTAAATGTTTTGTAGCTGACGGTATGTTTTTTAAAAAAATTGGTAGTTTAAGTTTGATTATTTAAAAATATCTTTGTTATGAATTGAAAAACATATATACAGAGTTAGGCAGAAAGAACTGACGTCTTTGAATGCTAGAACTCAGCACCAGGTGAAGTGAGAGATACGCAGTAGGTGGCGTTAGGTTCGTGAAGTCTTAGCATTTTGTTCAGTTGGAACCGTGAAGGCTTGGTCGATAGAACACCGCGTTTCCACGTACGACTATTTCGTAAAGAATAACGAGTCTGTCACGGCAGTTCAGCGTGAGTTTTGTCGCCATTTCGATATCCATAGCAATCAAACTGTTCCAACTCGTGTAACTATCCTTCGTTGGGTTTTAACACTTCGTAAACGAGGTACATTAATGAGAAAAAGACCGCTGGGGTTTACACGAACAGTACGTATCCCTGAAAATGTAGAAAGCATCAGGAAAACCGTTCTATGCAGTTCGAATCGATCTGTTTGGAAGCATTCTTCTGATCTTGGCCTCTGTAATCGTTGGTAAGGAGTATTTTGCATTTATACCTGCAATTACACCCCTACAAATTGATCGTTGTACAACAGTTGAAGCCCAAGGTTTGCGGCCAGGTATTGAAATTTACACAGGAGATGGAAGGAATTTTTTGAGCAAAATGACAAGTTTATTTCGCATATGAGTGATGAAGCTCGTTTTCATATCAATGTCATGGTGAATCAACAGAAATGCCGTCATTGGGCTTCTGAAAATCTTTTAGAATTAAGCGAAAGACCGATAAACAAAGCGACGAGCAAATCGACAGACCGATGTTTGATTGAGTCCACACCGATCTCCAAAAGGCGCCTTCAGAATTGCATCAGAGATAACGGACATCACATGGGAGATGTTGTTTTCCTCACTTGATTTTGTCAAATGCTATTTCTATACGAAACAGTCAATCTCACTCAACTATGTCATAGAGAAGAGATAATGTTCGTTACAGGACGCTGGCCTTTCCTTTCATACCTTCATCGATTCAATCTTCGAACACATGATAACTGCTCGTGCGCAGAAGAAGGAGATCCAATGCACTATGCCACAAAATGCCGGTTTACCCTCTCCTGGCATTTCCAAACTCCAACAGTGTCACTTAAATTACAGTGGTTGAAAAAAATTCTCACGAACAACTTATCAAGAACCCAACTTCGACTCCTAATGCGTTTTATGTGTGATGAGAACAATCTCATTGTAGAGGATAAAAATTGAGCACTCATCCACCCAGACTGACACACACTTCCGGCTACTTATGACCTTTTTCCCTCTACGTATTTTTTCTATTTTGTATTGTTTTCTATGTTGTTCTGTCCTGTGTATGCTTCTTTTTCATTTTTATTTGTTTTTGTGCCTGTTACTTGTTTTTGTCCTTTCTTAAAAAATAAAATTCACCTCCATCCATCCAAACAGGAAAGGAGCCAAATGGCTCCAAACACGGGGATGCAGGTATTGTAATGTAATGTAATAACTATTCAGCTATGTCTCAAAATCTGCTATGTCAATAAATTTCTTTTCAGGAAAAAATCAACATTTTTGTGATATATTGAAAAACGTTCGTTCTTCTTGACTCACCCTATACCTAGTAGTTAAAATCAAACTGATATAACAGTTTATATTTATGCAACAATCAGGAAAATTACCGTTCAAAAGGAAAAGTTTAATAAACAATCATTTATAATACATAAGCATCTCGTAAATATCTATGATTTTCTAAAAAAATGATGAATTAAACAAGCCGTTGAATATTCCTGAGTAATTTTGGAATAATAAAGCATAAAAGATATTCATGAGGATAAAAGGATTGCAGATTTTCATGAAGCATTTACTTCCCATTTGTATGTTTTATGATAAATTCGTGAATTCACGTTATTTCATATTTTGCTAGCTACAAACTAATAGATGCCTCAAAGAATTGAAAGAATTTCGACTACCTATGATATCTGGCTGTATTAAGCTTCTTTATAATATGTTACATATAATTAAGACATGATCGCCTCATGCGTGTCACTTCAAAAAGACCATAACTACCTAATAAAAAGCCAAATACTTTCCCAGAGTTAGCTTTTGTATAATGCCGTTAGTGGTCAGCGAGATGGACATTCCAGAAGAAGTAAGCCCTCGTATAAAGGAAGCTGCCAGGAAAAGTGAAGGGAGAACGTAGGAGATGAAATTCGCTGTCGAGATTTTAGGTTTCCATGGGAGACGAGTGTCGGACAAAGGCAGCCGCCTGAAGTACCATGACTTTCATAGAAGAATCGATTGTTAAATCGCCTGGATATCAGGATAGGGGATATTAAATTTCGCTTGAAGAATTTTTATTATGAACTTAGAAAGTAAAGGAAATAATTCAGTTTAAATTTATAATATTCTTCTTTTAGTTTTAAATAAATGGAATGCTCTTTATAAGCATTGAATTTTAAATCATAGCTGCAAAGTAAAATAACAAACTCATAAATAAGTCCAAGAATAAAACTAAAACACTTCATTATTGAAAATCAAAAGCAATTTAAAATATCTTTAATTAAAGTTTAACATTGTCTTTAATATAGAAAGTATGTGAAAATTATGGAAAATTGTCCAAATATTTCTGAAAATAAACATGAGGAATTATTTTAAATGAATAAAATTGAAATTACTTATTTAAATTTTATTACTTAAGACATGCGATAAATATATCTTCATTTCGAACCAATTTATTATTTCACGAAATAGTTTAATTCTAAGTGGTAAACTTTTCTTCCTACGGATAAAATGGAATTTAATATATATTTCCTTCTTAACAAGAATCTTATGGCAAATATTGTTTTCTATCATATTTGAGAAATGAAAGCAATCTGATTACCATATCATTTAAGAGCCGAGCATAAGATTGAAATATCATACCATGCATACATTGATAAAGAACTGCACGGTCTACTGCACAGTCTTCAACTTTAAATGAATGGTATCTCTAAGAGAACAAAATGACATTTTCACGCTGAGAACAAATTGCGATTTTAAATAGATGACTAATAGAGCTTATTCATCAGTTAATTCATTCTGTTTGGACCAGTGAGCTGATACATATGTAAAGAGCTTTAATAGTGTCACTACCAAACATCACCAATCACAACTCGATATTTAGTTCCTGTTGAATCTGATTGGATAATGGAATTTCTATATATTACTTAGGCCACTTAAAATTACAGGATCTTATTAATTAAGAGTAAAGATGGAAAGCTATTAGATAAAATGCGCCTGAAAAGACAAAGTTACAGGAAAGATACTTCAGGAGAGCTTCTGGATTCCGATGTTTTTTTATTACCATCTTCAGAATAACTATTTTGTTTCCTTTTTATCATTTCCGTACCAATTAGACATCTTCAGTATTGCTTCTTTTCATAAATTGTAAAAAAATATTTATATTTTTCTTCAAAGATGTTCTTTATAAACAATTTAATTATGAAATCGAACTGACCTGAATGTGAGGAAAAATTGTATTCGTTTGCAATGGAAAGAAATGTTTTATTGACCACTCATTCTCATCATATTTCACTCTTGCATTTACAGATTAGCAGTGTCCATCTTATCTTTACCAGCATGGCGAATGAGATTTACTTAATCCAATCTCAGTTCTGCCAGACAATAAAAGAAAGGACCCGTCCGGAATCCGAAAGTTACCTTTAAAGCCTTTTTTCTCTGACTAGGCAGATTTTATCCAATTCGAGACAAGCTCAGTTCCGACTAACAGGATTTCGTGACTTTCAGTGGTGTTAGAAATATTTCGAATCTCCATGATCCAATCAGTGTCAACAGAAGCTAAGGTATCGAGGTGTCAATGACCAGCTTAAATAATAGCAGTGTTTTAGTCCTTTATCTCACTGTCCCAAACTCAGTTTCACTGTCTGAAGCATGAACCTTCGATTCTCTGTTTGAAGGCGGCTTTTATTCTCGCTCGTGTAAGTATCTTCTTATTTCCATACAGCCATTTTTCATTCAGGATTTGAAAGCCGTGAAAGTCTTCCATGCTTATCAGTCCTTATATATCCCTCTGATTTTCGTTGGCGTGCAGATATTTCTAAAAGAAATAGCAATGCTTATATGGCAAATATTTTTTCCTATTGTTCTAAGAAATATCATACGGCCTTAAGATTTTTTGTAAAATTTCTGAAATGGCTTACATTCTGGATTTAATTTGACTTGAAAACAAAAACGGTGCTAATAAGAATTTTTCCTGATAACTGAGAAGAAATGCTTTATTTTTCTATTAAAATTTTTATTTTTTATGTTAAAATAAAAAATATATATCAGAAAAATTAAATATCAAACCAGTAATTAAACGAAATGAAATCTTATTTCATTTTGGAAATCGGTGTGACGGAGCTTAAGATTTCCAGCATGCTATTTCGTTAAAATTATAGTTCAATGAACTTCCCTGCAGTATAAAATGTTCCATAATTATGTAAAGAAAATGAAAGGAATTTATTTTGGAATTTTTGCTAAGTGAAATTATAACTTTAAATAACGACTAACCACTTAAACATCTACAAAATAATAATGCTATACATTTTATTCAAAATTAGATCCGATGTTTACAATCTGCAGTTACTAAAATGAAAATACCCAACCAAAAATGTAAAAAAATTGAGTAATTATTTTTATTTCGTAAAATAATTTTGATAATAAATATTCGATAGTTTCATAAATAAATAAAATCAATTATTCGCTTTCAATTTCCTCATTTATAAAGTGAATAAGTAAATTAGATTCAAAAAATAGAAAAAAAATTCATTTAAGGTAATTTCTGATATCCGTCTAATTTACATGTTTAAAACTTGATTTTTAAGAAATACAAACTGAAATCCCTTTAAAGAATAATTTATATATCCTATGGTATATTCTTATATCAATTCTCTTTCAATGTGAGTAACACATAATTAGTCATGATCACTTTCTGCGTGTGACCTCGAAAATGATATTTCAACAAGCAAATAACCAGTTCCTTTATGCAGATATCTTTTCCAAAAATACCTTCGAATGTATGAGGGATGTTCATTCCAGAAGTAGTTAAGGTCAGCATGGATCAAGCTGTCTGGAAAAGAAAGAAGTGAGAAATTGGATGATAAATGTTGCTTATCCAGATTCCGCCACACTGTCCCATGGAGAAGAGTGCTGACTCTCATAACAGAATTGATTGATAAACCACCGGGATTTTTAGATCTAACTTATTAAATTTTGCTTGGAGAATTTCTTCCGACTTAAAGGGACAAGGAAAATATCATAGTGAAACCTCTTTAGCGATTCAGGGATTTTTGGCCTTGAACCCCTTCAGTTGGAATTTAGAATAACTTCAATTGAAACATTTCCCCTTTGGTGTACTGAGTACCATTGAAAAGGGTATCTTATAAATAAAATTTTAATCTTGTAGGTGAAAAATTTAAAAAAGTTACCCTATGTCCAGTGTCCGGAGAATACCAGATATTTCTTCTGAAAAAAGACGAAACATCACACAAATTTCAGGGGACTTGGCACCCCTAAATTTTTTATCTACACTTTTGGTCAAATTTATTTAATTTTGTAGTAGATAGATGCAAACTGTGTAGGAACTTAAATTTCTAAAATATTTTTTGTTTTCAAAAGTTTCAAATTTAAAATTTTTATTTTTGTAAATGCTTCTTCTCATACAATTTTTAATATTTTTCCCCAAAATTTTTTTGAAAGGGGCATCTCAATGTACTTAACAAAAATAGGGATCGGAATTTTGATATCTACATTAATTTCTGAGAAAAAAAATTCGAAATTTTGTAAAAAATTTTGGAAAATATCAGAATTTTTTTATTTTGTACATTTTTTAAAAATTTTCTAATAAAAAGTTTTGCAAATCCATCCCTAATACTCATTAAGCATGCATTTGCGAGTGAACAGAGAAATTTCAAGTAATTTCAATGAAAAGAGATTAACTTTATCATTTTGTAGAAGACAAATTTTTGGAAAAAAACAAACTGAGAAAAACAGCTTTAAAAACCCTTTCAGGACAGGCGATGCATATATGCAACGCTTACGAACGTCTCCCACGGCCGGGCGAGGCATATATGCATTTTGAGCTGAAACATTTTTAAAGACCACTAAATGGTACCCTGTGTCCATTTATTTTGAACTGAACATAATTATCGGAAGCTGACCTTCAGTTCGTTCACTTCCTGCCTGAATTTGGTATTTTCTCATCAGCTGTTGAGGGGGCAGCTAAAACGTAATGTAAATAAAGAGAGCTGGGATGTTTCACTCTCCACGTGGTTTGCGTTTCTGCACCTCACCGAATACTTTTATTTATTTCTTTTCGCTTCAATGTGGGGTTCCTTTTGGGTTTTACCGTCAGTCTAGTTGCGTCATTCCAGCTACACATCGCGTAATCGCGTACTTTGCTTTTCATTTCGGAAAGCCTTGACTTTAGTTTATTATGGTGAGAAAGCGTTATTTATCTGAGGCAGAATATGCACGTATGATAAATGATCTAATTAGCATATGAGAGTGATGATTCAAAGAGTTAAAAAGTTATATTTCTAGTGATTTCTTTGCGTTACTTCCTGCTTCGAGGTTTTTCCCACTCAGTTTTCATTTTAAAATTTTGCTACTTCTTCTTCTAAATAGTCTTCCTGGTATTTTTTTATTAATCTTAAAGTTTATTTCTGTATTTTGCCTATTAAAATTTCAGAAGAATTAGAATAGTGCTTTCGAAAATTATTTCTCAAGGTAAGCAATTTTTTTTATAAATATTTTCATATAAATTAAAGGAAAATGAGTATTTAATGCTAATTTTAACGTATATTTTAACGTATATTTATAACGTACAGTTTAAGTAATAATATAAAATAGTACCAAAAATTACGACGTTAGGACTTTTCTTGTGATTTTTTTTCTGAAGTTAGGCTTAGCGACGCAAACCCCCCGTCCTGTGGGACAATTCCTTTCTCCTCCGCTCCGTCCCTGGGAAAGTCTTTGGCGAAGGAGCGTCGCCCGAAATGGTAAAGATTTCAACACAATAAAGTTGTAATAAAAACAACTTATATCAGGCTAGTTTTTCTCAAAGCAATAACCTGGCATTTGCAAGTCCTAAGGTATCAATTTTATTAATATATTTTATTACTTTAATTATTATTTAGCATCAACATTTATAGGAACAATTAGAAAAATTTCCAAAAAATGAGAAAAATTTCCTTTTATTTTCAAATTTTTTTAGTCAATTGAGATTTTATGAGAGATATTCTGTCAAGGGTTTTTATACCTCTCTGTTTTATTTTTGCAGTTATTGCTAAAAGAACGCGTTAACATTCCAAGGAGGAAATATGTAAATTTTTAAATGACAAATCTATGGATTTTTCCGACGATAGTGATAAAGCAATAGATTATTAGAGTTCTTTAGATAGTTATGAATCATCAAATTCTGAATTAGAAGAGGATAGTACTAATATATCGATTCCAATTAAGGCATGTCAGTGGAGTCCTAAAATAGAAGATTTTTCAGAAGGCTTGGAAGAGTTAATTCTTACAATTTTCTTGAAGTATTTTATAATATTGAATGTAAATATTTATTTTTTCCCATATTTTCGAATTTTGTATCAATAATCTAGTGTTTATTTAGGTACTTTCAATTATAGGGAAATTCACTATATTTTTATTTTTTATTACTAAAAATCAAGTATTTTAATTAAACTTTTTTTATGATTTAGAATATGATATCGTTTACAGCATATTTAAAAATGGTTTCATTTCCATATAAAGGACACTTTTTATGCATTATTATGTAACGCGCACTTTTAATGCGTGTTAGGCTTAGCGAGAGAAAATGCTTCGGCCGGTGGGCACGTTTCCTTCAGCGAGCGGCCGTCCCAAAGGGGTTAATAAATGATCCGCAGTACTATTTATCAACTATCTATTATAACAGAGCAAAAATTTAAAACCATTTTACTAAAATTTTATTGACAGTGAGGAATTCAAACAAAAAGAGAAGCGAAAGCAGTAATGGTGATGATGATGATGTACTTAGTAAATAATAAGAAGCGAAAACAGTAAACAAACAAAGAATAAACTGTTACTGTGTGAAACAACTATCTTGCTTTGTTTTCATGGAAGAAAATTAGGTGGCTTTGCAAACTTGCACATGAAATATGCATGATTTAAACTTTGGAAGTGGGCGTGGCACGTGATGAAATGTTAGACAAAATAACTTCATATCTCACTAAATATTTGTCTGATTATTTTTAAACTTTTAGATTATTAAGTCAAAGGTTCAAGGATCATTTTCCAGTCAAAATTGGAAAATCGATATTTTCATGGATTTTTCGAATTTCTTACGGTGCTAAGTCTCCTTATGTTTTTCAAAGGATACTAAAATATTGCACAAGCACATTAGATGGTAGAAAAAGTATTAAAAAATTACTCAAGAGTCTGGACTCATCACAGAACTCATCTTTGCGAAGAACAAAGTTTTTCTTTAGATTTCTTGGAAAATTTAAATAAATGCAATGTTACGGGGATGTAACCCCGAAACGAGAAATTCTTAGAAAGGCTATTAATACGAAAGTCATAAATAAAATAAAAAATAATAGCATGCAATTTCTTCAATTATTTAATTAAAAAACAGTTTAAAGTTTATTTGAGGTGTACAGGATTCCATTTCTGAAATGATTAATGAACTATGCAAGTCTTTCAATAAAACGGAATGATTGTAAAACAGAATTTTTAAAAGTTAACATTATTTGTACATTTCCATCGAATGTATCACAAAGTTATTGACACATTTTATTAAGAGTGTATATTTATAGACATTTTCGTAAGAAATAAAACAATATTATTATAGAACATTCATGGTAAACAGCCATGATAAACCTTTAATGCTTTTCGTATGAGGAACAAAAACCGAAGCTAGAAGATAATAAGATTGTATTAGATCGATATATAATCGAATATAAAAAGATTGTATTAGATGGTAAGGTCATGTCTGACAAAGAAACATCATACGGCAGACGAAACAATGAATGAGTGATAGTCATTTATTCTCCTGCACAAAATTTTGATCATTTAGATGTTTCTCGATAGGAGGCTAGAAATTGTCCTCCAATGAAGAGCACATAGAAGCCTTACGGTTGATGAGCAGAGATCTGAATGGTTCAGCCATCCGATAAAAACCGGCAGTTTCAGAAAAGACTTCGAATGAGTGAACTTTACGTGGGAAAGCGTTGTCGTTCATAATAAGAAAACCGGTGCTAATTTAACTCCCGGAAATTCCCACACAGTTTTGTGAGATCTCATCCCTATGACTTTGAGACAACAGGTCTCTTTCATCTCGTATTATGATATATAGTTTAAAACAGATGAAACTGTAAACAGCATCTAGTTCAGTTTTACGCCGATAAAGACTTCTTCTTCTATAAAAAGGAAATTTTAATTTCAAAAGAATCATTAGACTTATAATTTACTTATTAATTAAGCGGAGAAATGAAACAAATTATTGAAGAAAATTAGACTATATGTTATTGATAAATGTCTGTTATTTTTGTATATAAATAGCCTGGAAAAAATTAAATATGTGATGGCTTTTCCTATAGCCAAACAGATAAGTCTAATATGATATCGAAAAATTTCTTAAACAACAAAAACTGTTAATAATAACACTAAAATTATTGGTATAAATCTGCTTATGTGATTTCAGCTGGTTATTATTTAAATGAAATAAGCTGTCAAAATACAAAAGGGAAATAATGATGCTTTTATTAGACCCTTGTTGGAATACATTCTCCACAGTATTGTAAAAAGCCACGGAAACTTTTCATCTGGCATAAGTAAAACAGAAAATGTAAAAGGAGATTTTAATTGCATGGAAAGCTGACGTTCTGAAAGAAAAAAAGAAATAAAATGGGATCGGACTGAAATTTTATGAATGGAGACAGATGCTTGGAAAATTTTATAACGCACATTATGAAATACAAGATATGAAATCCTGAGGAATACTGTTCTTGCAAGAAATTGTTTTTTTTATAATAATAAAACTAAAATTAGAAATAAAACCAAAAAAACTCTGTCAATGAAAAATTATGTTCAACCTCACAAATTCGAAAGTTGCTCTTCGATCTGAATATCTCTAAAGTATTGTGATTTAATATTAGTAAACCTTCACTGCCAACAATGAACTGACATAAAATGATCAAGATATAATGCAGATCAGAAGGTAATTTTATTTAAATGGAAAATAAGCAACAACAGTATCACTTCTGCTGCTTATTGAATTTTTTCATCCAAATTTTCCAATATATATATATATATATATATATATATAAGGATGAAGTTATTGTGAATTGCTAAAATATAAGAAGTTTGACATTTTCTGGCAATCGGTTACGCCGCAAGGCCTAAAACACTGATTTTCATTCCTAATGTCAAACCAGAATCAGAGAGAGGAGTTTTTGAATAATTAAAACAAAAGTACGATATGAAATAACATTAGAGCAAAGTAAGAATAACTTTCACGTACCAGAAGGACGAATGTTGGCGTGGCAGTGTTTGAGGAGAGCAACGGTACAGGCCGGAGTTGAAAGGATGTAAACAGGGTATCGAGTTGCAAGTTTCGCGCTTAACTTTGGCTGTTGCCAGGGAACTGTAGTATGTTGGGAACGATGAAGATTAAATAGTAGAGCGATAACAATAGAAAGCGTAGAGAAATATTGAAAGAAATCAGTAAAATATGAAAAACCAGTGAAAAATGTCTAAAAGATGCGCTTTCGAGGTAAAATATCAGACATTATAGACTTGAGTGACCCTACTTCGAAGATTATACTTCGTGTCGACATGTCTCTGATAAGCAATCCTTTACTTACATCTGAAATCCATTAATCATAGGTTCGTAGAGTGAGGATGGAATTTTTTTTAATGTTGAGGCTATTTCTTAAGTGCATGATCTGCTTTTTTGCAGAATTAGTGTTATCGTATATTTTGCTGATTCTTATAAGTTGATTGATAATTGTGTTTTTGTAGATTTGATATGACATATTAGAGTTCCAATAAATAAGTTTATTTACGTTAAATTTGGATTCGTTTCCCTTGTCGTGAATGTCAATTTTAATGTCGTTTCTGTGGTCTAAGTAAAAGTCAAGATAAATTCCTTGAGATTGATTGTTGCTAGTTTTAATTATTTTGGTTTTTTCTGGGTAGATAGTATTGCTAATAGAGCTGAAGTCTTGAAAATAAAAAAAAATATTATATCGTCAATAAATCAGAAGGCAGAGTGGAGGTTTATGAAGAAAGAGGAAATGAAGAAGAGGTTGGCTAGAGAAGATGAGAAATTTGTCCCTTGTGGGATGCTTTTAATTTGTTGGAAAATATTTTCTCCCCTAAAAATAACGTTATTGAATTTGCAGTAGTTGATGAGGTCTTGCTAGAAAGTTAGTGGGATTTTAAAAAGACTTTTAAGATCATAGAAATAGTTCCTTAATACCTCTTGCAATTTATTTATTGGAATACTTGCGGTAAGATCTTGAAAGTCGCAGGTTTGTGTTGTATCAATTTTGTTATTATTAAGGAATTCAATTACTTTGTTATTGTTTTTGATAATCAATGTAAAATTTTCTTGCTCAATATGATTTAGGTTGATATTAAGATGTTTTTAAAAAATGATTCCAGGTTTGTTCATATAGGTGTTAGTGCCGCAGGTGATATATCTGAATTTAATTGGCTGTTTATGAAATTTTGGATATATAACAATATATGGTAGGTTATTACTTGAATTATGGCATTTAATTTTTTGTTGAGAGCTGAAGTTTTTTTCTTAATGGTGATAATATTTGATTTATTGAGTTTGTAAGTTTCTAATGATTTTAATTCCTTGTCGAAAATTTCGAGATAGAATTTTTTGCAGATATTTGCAAAATTGCCGGCCGCTTTGTCAATAGCGTTTATGGTGAATTGTTCTTGCAGAGTTTTGATATTTTCCTTGATATTTCGGTAGTCATATTTTTCGTAATTAGGATTGTCATATTTGTAATTGTTTTCATGAACTGTTTAAAGCTGAAGTATATTCACCATTTAAATTCGGTAAAGAGTTGCATTGGAATATCGAATTTGGCGGCAAGTTTTATGCCAAAGTTACCCAAATCATTAAGAAAACTTTAAAAAATGTTATTAATGAAGAACTTGAAAATAGGCCGGAATTTTGTACACTTGATCAATAGTTCCCTTTGTTATTTATTGTCAATAATGTCTAGGTTACCTGTAAAAATGTGTTTATGGAAGGGATCTATGTATTTATTATATTCTTCTCATTTTAAAATGCATTGAATGTTATATCTATTGGTCCTAACGTATTTACAAAAGGAATTGTAGTTTAAGATTCTTCTATCGATATTTGTATCAAATTTAAAGCATTTATTAACTTCTATATTTTTATTGGAAAAAGATCCGTAAGATTCCCAACATACTACATTTCCCTGGCAGCAACCAAAGTCAAGCGCGAAACTTGCAACTCGATACCCTGTTTACACCCTTTCAACGCCGGCCTGCACCGTTGCTCAACGCAAACACTGCCACGCCACCATCCGTCCTTTTGATACGTAAAATTTATTCTTACTTTGCTCTAATGTTATTTCACATCGTACTTTTGTTTTAATTATTCAAAACTCCTTTTTCTGTTTCTGATTTGACATCAGGGATGAAAATCAGTTTTTTAGACATATATATATATAGCAAAACGGAATGGCTTACAAACACCAATTACAATTATGTTTATTCAAACCATAAGCGGCTTGCATTCAATGAAATATTTAGAGAAAATAACAATATGTATTTGAATTATATAACAAAATTGAAATATTAGGTGTCCCAAACGTTTATAGAATATTTGACATTTCAACAAAAGGTGCTCAATACAATATTCTTAATAGTTTAAAGTCTTTCCATTTTTCAGTATTACATCGTATACACGTTTTTCCATCGACATAATAAAGGTTTATGATATCTTTGGTTCCAAGTTGAACCATGCACTTTCAATGGCTGGTTTCAAGGCATTCACTGAATAAAATTGCCCTTCATTCTCATATACCTTCTGAGACATAATGCCCCACACATTCTCAATTGGGCTCTCATCAAGGCTCATCGGTGACCACTCAAGGACAGCAACAGTTTTCGAGTTTAAATAATTTTTCGTAGAAATGGAGGTATGGATGGAGCATTATCATGCTGATATTCTTAATTTCGCTTCCCTGTGTTTTCTACAAATGGCATAAGATGATTTTCTAGTGTTTCTATGTATTTAGGAGAATTCTTTCGGCCATCTAAAATGGCCAAACCAACTTTACCATTGAAACCGAAAGCTGCCCACACCATCACAGATCCACCACCACGTTGCCTACTGAGAAAGCTTCCGGGATCTTTTCGTAAATCATACCAATATTTGATATTCTAGTCAGGTCCATAGAGGTTCCATTTTTTTTCGTCACTGAAGAGGACAGCCATCCATTTATCACCATATGACATGTGATTACGAGCTCATTGTAGTCTCTTACTAATGTGAAACTTTTAGAGTGGTGATCTGCGAGCCATTTTTGCGTGGATCGTATAACCAGATTCTATAATTCATCTACGAACAGTATTCTTGGAGATTTGCGACCGGGCAGCCCTAGTAATTTCGCGAATCGACATTTTCTGACTTGAAACCATTCTATCACTGCGAATATCCGTCAAACGTGATCTTCTCGAAGGAGGTTTTGACTCATATGGCGTCTTACGAGTTAATACACGATAAATCATACTTTTAGAATGATTAAATTTTTTTGATATTTCCTTAACAGTCTTGTAGAGAAATTTCAAAAGCAGAATTTTACTCACTTCTTCATTAGAGAGCTGAGAAGCTTTAGCCATCTTGAAACGCAGAACAAACGACCGCTTTCCTTTTCTTACAACGTATTTATTAGGCTCCGATTCGACGTCATGATTACCGATACCATATTTGCATAAAATTGCATTTGTCTAGAAACTTTTGGGACAGGTTATTTCTGTTTATTCTACGATTTAAAAATTGGCATTAAATATACGGGTTAGAAGTGCTGTTTTTTAAATATAATAGACATAACATATCTATACAGTAAGTTGTATCGAAATACATCATATACAACAAAAAATATAGGCAAAATACAAGATTCTATAAAATTTTGGGACAGAGTGTATACATATATATAATCTGATACTATTCGCAATTTTATCTTTACTCGGACATACTTTCAATTCGTATTTTTCATATCTTTTCGAATTTGATATGAAAGTTTCTTCTTACTTTATTTTATTGTTTTTCTATTATGTTTTGCTTCTTTTATATATATATATATACCAGGTGGTCAGAATTAAAACAAACCCTGCTCTGAGCCCTCTATACATCGAACTACTCTTTGTAAAGGCTCCAAAATTGTTGAACATACTATTCAACTCATGGGGAAACGAATCACCTCAAAAAAAATTAGTTCCAGAAACACAGATAGCTGGCGCTGTACAACAGACAATATGCTGAAAAGAAGCAAAATAGACATTTGTAACACATTTTATTTGAACGTACCAAACATTTCGATCACAAGGACCTTATCGACGCAGGAAAAGCTGCTCAATATGGTTCCCTTCTTCAAGATGCAAAATCTGAAGTCTGTGGATAGATTGTTCAACTGCGGATCGTAATTGATCGACTGAGATGCTTCTCACATGCAGAGTGATACTTTCTTTCAAATGTGCCAAAGTTACCAGACGTCCTCGATAAACTAGATTTTTTAAGTACCCCCCATAGCCAAAAATCACAGGGATTAAGATCTGGAGAAAGAGATGGACGGTTTGACGGAAACGCACGACTAATTACTCTATCATTAGTAAAATTTTGACGAAGAAACTGCTGTGCACAGAGTCGAATGTATAGAGGCTCTCCATCTTGCATAAAGGTAATTGAATCAAAACATTGCTGGTGTTGCATTTGGGGTACAACAAGATTTTCGAGCATGTTTTTGTACCTCTTGGCCGTCACGGTGCATGTCACAGGGCCATTGCGAGTAGCATCTTCGAAAAAGAAAGATCCAAGAATAAATGTGGCTGTGAATCTACATCAGACTGTAACTTTCTGTGAGTGACGTGGAATCTCTTGGAAGGTATGAGGGTTTTCCGTGTCCCAAATGCGACAGTTATGGGTGTTGACTGTTCCACTTAGATGGAAATGCGTTTCATCGTTGCATAGAATCTTCCATGGCCACAATGCATCCACTTCATCTCTAGCCAGAAATGTCAATGCAAAGGTCAGTCGCTTCTCGCTGTCGATGGCTAGCAACTGCTGATTATGACTAATTCTGTGCGGGGAAAATGCACCATTTTTCTCAGTACGTTCCGCACTGTGCTGTAGGGAACATCCAAGTATCGTGACACTGCACGTTCACTACTACAGCTTAAAACGTTATCCATTTATTGTTCAGCAATCGCGGTGGCAACATCTTCAACGACATCTGAACGAGTCGATTTGCGTCCTCTACCCGGCTGAACTCCAAGATGTCCAGTTTTCTCGAATCGAGCGATCATTCTCCTGAGAGCGTGTGGAAGTAATGGTCCTTTGCGTAAATTCATAAGTCGACGAAACTCTCAAAGTACAGCTGCAGCATTTCCTTTGTTTTCATGAAACAGCTTCACAAGTAAAGCGCGTTCTGGCAGCGTGACAGCCATCGCTGATAAGAATGACATTTTCCCAGTTTTATCCCCTTTTACGCCCAGAACATATCTGCAAACCAAGGGTTTATGCAAATTTTTGTGCTTACAGTGCGAAAGTGCATTTACAATGATAGTTTCAGTTTCTTCACTTTTTATCTTCTTTTTTTTTTCATATCGGCAATAGAAATTAAAAAGGAAAAATTCCATGCCGCATGTGTTTGTTTTCTGTGATAATTTTTGTCTTTTTCTCAGATTTTCTGTTGTACAACGCCATCTATCGGTGTTTCTGGAATTATTTTTTTTTCGCGTAAACCGTTTGCCCATGTCTTGAATAGTAAGTTCAACAAGTTTGGAACCTTTACAATGAGTTGTTCGATATATAGAGAGCTCAGAGTAGGGGTGTTTTAATTCTGACAACCTGGTATATATATATATATATATATATATATATACACTCATGTCCATAAATTAAGGATAATGAAGTTCAGGCAAAGAAAGAGACAGAAGCAAAACAAATTTGACTTATTTGTAAAGTCTATTTATTAAACAAAAGGTAAATAGCAAAACAGATGCTATATGTTTGACATAATTAATAAAAATTGCGATTTTTACTCCCTGGAGCAAATTTCAAAAAAGTACCTATTTACAAAAAACAGTATCACATGGTTAGTATGATGGTTAATACGGAGTATGTCTCCCGGACGATGCAATACAGGCCTTACAACGCCTAGGCATGCTGAGTATCAAATTATCAATCTGGACCTACCTTCTGCTCCAATGCGTATTTTTTGCAGCTCAAATTCCATCTCATCCTTTCGCTTCCGTTCCTCGTATTCAAGTTTTCTTTGTTCAATTTTCTTCTTGGCGTCTTCGTTCTGCAATTTGAATGTCTTCATTTCTTCTTTCATTTTCTTTCCTTTCTTTTCTTTCATTTATTATCGTATTCAAACAATCCTTGGCGTATTCTTCATTCTTCATTCTCATCTGGTTCTCCGGCGATTAACTGCGCAGTGTGATACGACAATACGCCAAGTAAATGATTTACCCAAGTATCGATTAGCAACGGAATCATCGTTTTCAAATCTTTCAACTTATAGCTGTCATCGACTTTTTCCTGAAAGTTCCTCAGCCAGTATTTTTAAGTCGCACTTCCTTGCTCCAGCGAAATTAGACACTTTCGCACTTACTATACTTCTATCTATTTATTTTGGTAAAAATTAAGTTCAGGGTACGGAACCATTCCTCTTTGCTTTACATCGCCAAAATTTTGTCGCCAAGGGTAAGATGTTTTGGCGATGTCAGGACATTAGTTTTGGGTGACCATAAACAATTTATTGTTCTCTTGCGTACGCGAACCGAAAAAATTATTTTAACTTAAAAAAAGATCAGCGGCTTAGCTTTCAGCAAAACCGGTAATTAGTAGTTTCGCTTCTTCATCGAATGTTAGGAATCTAGGCTTTTATTTAGATACCGAAAATGAGAATCGGCATCTCATGCGCGTTCCGGGCAAATTTTTTTAACTTAAAAAAAACTTCAGCGGCTTCCCTTTCAGCAAAGCCGGAAACTAGTAGCTTCGCTTCTTCATTGAATGTTATGAATCTACCATCTTTTAAAAAATTCTTTAAACTGTAAAATTTAAAACCGTTAAATTCCAAACGAAATATTTTGCAAACTCTATTAAATCGTCCAATAAAATTTAACTTAGCGCAAAGCTGACCAATCAAGACGAAGCTACGAAGTGCAGAACTCCAATTTAATGATGCGCGTGCCAGACACTAATTTGAACGTCACTGCACAATCAAAACAAATGTAAACACATCGCCAAACCGCCGTACCCTAAACTTAACTTTAACCTTTATTTTAACTTGCAAATAATGATTCACTATTGTAATTATAGAGGAGCGATTTATACAATTTCGTAACGTACTTTGAACTTCAAATTCCGTCCGTATTGTTTCATTGCCAATGATATTTTAAGTCATAGGTTTCTAATTTATCCCACTTCTAATTTCTGTTGGCATTTTGATTGACATTCATAAGACTTCTTCTAAGACTAAACAAACATTTATTAGAGCACTATAACACAACTATTACACTCCGTATCTGCGTACAACGTATCATCGTTCAATAGTCCTACTCTTTTTTTTTTCAAAACAAATTCAAAGTAAATCAACATCAGACCGTTGTCACTTATCTGGTATCATACACTGTCATAAAAATAAATAAGTTAGAGTCACGCTTTTGTCAGGCATAAATATTAAATATGCTTACATATGAATTCAGCTAAATTTATTCCATTCACAAAAATAACATTTTGCTGGAAACCAATCAATGAGTTTAAATGAATATTCTAAAAATATTCATATTTCGCTTTATTATTGATGTTAATTGCCATTCAAACAATCTTTATAAATCTGTATTTTTATCGAATTCCATAGCAATTGACATCTTCTGAAAGTCAACTGATGGTTTTATTATGATAAATCCACCAGGAGTAATCAATAGTCAAATCTGACTCATACTAGAGACCTTTAAAAATTTATATTCACTTAAATTATATGGTATACCTCTTTAAAAATAGCGAATTATCTTCTTTTCTCAGAATCATTTGGCCTTTAGTGAATGAAATGATTTGGGTTAAGTATTTTTTAGAAAATAAATTCTCTGAAAAATACTAAGCTAAATTCGGGCTATACTTTTTTGCCGCACTCTTCCCTTCATTAAACTCATCAGTTGATGATATTATACGGTTAAAATGTTGAGAGCTCCCTGACAAATTGTTTTTCCCCCTTGAAAAATGATCTGCAACCAACCCATCAATATTCAACCGCGAATATCAATGACTTTGAGGCTAATCCTCCAAAGAGAAAGAGCGTTACGTTGATTAATGACCCGTTTGAACGTTTGGCGTTTCAGTTAGATAATTCTGGTTCCTCGAATTTTAAAATGGCTTTCAAACCCACAGTGCATTTATAGTCAGCGGTTCAAATGTTTGCAAATTTGAGATTCGGTGTTTTAAGGATTCATCGTATAATGAAATCCATGTTTGAATGAAGGTTAATGAGCTCAAATAATTCCTCATTTATCACTAAAATCATACGTAAAATATCTATTCACTACCCAAATTCATCAGTCATCTGTTGTTACCAATTGGAAATAAATGTCATTACATAGTTCCATCTTACTCTTACCACCAGGCGTCTGGCGTTTCAATGAGAGAAGTCTGGTTCCTCGAACCTTAAAATGGATTTCGAACCTACATTACATTTATATTCAGTTCTTCAAATGTTTACAAATTTCATATTTGATCTTTTGAAGGCTCATCATAAAATGAAATCTACGTTTGAGTGAAACGAGCAAAAATAATTAAAAGGAATGATAAAACCTCTTCATTTATTTATATTATCATGCGAAAAATGTCTGTTTGTGACTGTCAGCTGTTTTTAATAATTTGAAAAAAATTGCATTGTATAGTTCCGTTTCACTCTGACTGTACGTCGTCTGTAAAAACTTTCTTCCGTGGTCTACCTAACACACAAATATGAGAGCAAAATTTCTAGACACAAAACATTGATTAACAGTCTTGGCCCTTTTACAGTTAGATGATCTACCTAAATATATGGATGAGAAAAATTTCTTTGTTTTCGTGAAAACCTCTTATTCATTCATCTGAATATCCAGATTTTACCCAAACACAGTGCTAGAGTTTATCATTCTAGACCTAAGATCTCTTCGTGTCAATTAATAACATACAAAAACTGACGACTATTTACATTTCTATTTGAAAGATTTCATAGACCCCTTTTGATACATGTGTGGTGTCTCAATCCCACTTTCAATTATAAAGTAATCAATACATTTGTACAGTTAGTGAAATAAGTCTTCCCTTCATGAATAATTCCATTGTTATCTCCTCGATATTGCCACTTACAATATTCGGCTACAAGTCTTAAAATTCCTTTACTCGTGCTTAGAAACCATAATCGTTCAGCTTAATTGATATATTTCTTAATATACATAATATCTCAGAGAGCGTGGTTTACAGATTCCATAAAAATGTTGATGAAATTAAATATGAGAGCAAAATGTATTAAGATATTACCTGAACTTTCAACAATGAAAGAGAAACACGCAATTAAATATTTGTTTAGGCAATGAAAACAGTTTGAATTGCGATGCAACACTGAAAAGTATTGTAATTTATGCGAAACAATATTTTAAAACATTTTTAAGACTAGAGAAAAAAATGTACGGCAATTTAATTCGTAATTTTTTGCACTTTCAGATGCTGTAAAAATGAATTTTGTGTTATAGGCTGTTCGGAAGATTTTAAGGAATAACTCCAACATTTCGCTTAAGTTTTAATTAATTAAAATTTCAAAAAATGGCTCGTAGGTGCACATTCTCACCCACGAAAGTATTTTTGTGCCAAATCCCGTAGTTCTATGCCCAGAGGTCTGCAATGTAGAGCGCCAACTCACAGACAGACACGTACATATTCTCCTTTATTATTAGTAGAAATAGAGACTTGTAAAATTAGAATGTCATAATACTCAGTTTATTGTGAAATTGCAGTCGATACAGTACTATTTAATAAATGTTAGAAGCAAAATCTAGTCTAAATGAAGAAAAATACATACTGAATTAACAAGACATATGTAATGAAATAAAAAATGGTGTAGCTTATACTCATTTGCAAAGAAAAAATATGGCAAGAAAGGAACTTTCTTTTTATAAACATATGAAAATGAAATATGTAGTCTAAAAATCTCGAAACGAACATGATAAAATATTTTTTAAAAGCAAAGTAATAAATAGTACAGAGCTATTAAAGGAAATGTTGAAAATCCACCAGTTATAAAAACGGCACAAGTTGGGAAATGAAACCCTTTTTTTACATGTTAAAATTATTACCATTTCTAAACTAAAATGTATATACAAACATTTTCAAAAAGAATATTTTCAAGAGAGCAATTTAAGGAAGTTTTTCAAAAAAAGAGAAGATCGTAATTAAACTTTAAGGGAAGCGTGCTTCTTTTATTTGATGATGCAGCAAATATTTTATTAAATCTCATCTGCTTTTAAACTGGGGAACTGAAACGAGGCCAAAAAAAGTATAGAGACGTCAGCTGCAACGAAAAGAATAATTTTTAGATGGATTTTTTTCTCGTTTGTTTGAAGTTTATATTTCCTTTTCTTCCATCTCAAATGAAATTACATTTCATCATTCATTTCTCATTTCTTACATTCAATTTCATTTCAAAATACTGAAAAATTTTATGCACCGTAATGAAAGGCCGAAGAGAGATCATGTAAGAATTTGAAAGAATTGAATGCATTCAGACAAGATGAGAAATATTATAAGGAATGCGAAGATATGAAACCAATTCCATAATGAAAGTCTGCAGAAGCGTTTGCTGTATGGCATGTTAATTGTATAGAAGCAAATTAAATGTAATTTCTTCTTTAGTATCAAAATCTGAACTAACAAACTGAGTCACGCAAAAAGAATTATTAAAATGAGTATTTTTTAGTATAATGAAATACTCACAGATTCACTCGTTGATTTAACTGTATGAAATAATTTTCAACAAAAATATGTAAAAATAACTCTCTCTAAGGAATTGACGAGTAGCATAACAAAGTGTAACTCAGTAAGGAAAAAAGGTAATTAACAATTTCTTTAAAATTATCAATTACTTTTTGTAATACTTCTACGCTATTGTAAATATTTCGTATAAAGTCTCCGACATTCATGCACATTTTATTATTATTGAATTGCAGTAAAATACAATCAATTCAAAACTGATAAGAAGTAATGCAAAATTGTTTCTTCTTTATAAATACTGAAAGAGTTATAAGCTGAGTGAAACATTATGTAAGATGAAAGCATATGAGCTCCATATGTTTTAAATGCACGCAGTGTACCTGTACACACAACACATACAAAAGAAACAAAATCTTGATTTATTTTAAGGCATGATATTTCCCTCCCTAATTATATGTATAAATTAAAGGAAAGCTATTTATCCAAAATATTTTTACAAAATTCAAAAGCATTTTAAAAATGTTTACAAAATTCAAAAGCATTTGAAAAATGTTTACAAAATTCAAAAGCATTTTAATTATTTCTTCTTAAAGGATTTTTAATTTAATGATGGTGGGAGAAGTATATTTATTCTATATAAAGGTATGAAAAATTCCAATCTTTCATAGTGTTGAAAATCTACTTGGTTAAAAAAACTTATGCTCTCGGTAATTTACTACTTTATTCTTCACTATTTCTTTGTACTGGGGCTTGTTTTGATAGATGATCTGCTATTGTCTGTAGTAATTTTGCTGTGGTATTTTGTCCTTTTACCCTTAAACAATAAATTGTCTCTACTGCCTAATTATAAGGCGCATACTGTTTTGGAGAATATTGTTGTCTCTGTCATTCAACTAACAGTGCGCAGGACAATTGGGATGCTGAGTTATATCACGCCAATTTTGTTTCAAATAATATCATCGATAAATAACTCCATTTTAGTTCATTTTTACCACGTTTTTATTAACTCGCTTTCTTGTCTGTCTGTCTGTTCGGTACAAATTTTGCGATCGATTTTAAACTAACTTCCTGATGAACTGGAGACTTGAAACTTTAAACAAAGTTCAGAACTAGATGACAATGCATTATTAATTCGCTTTCTTGTCTGTCTGTCTGTCCGTTTGTCTGTCATTTCATATTTTGCATGACACATCCGCAGTACGTTTTTCATTATATCTCGAAAACTATTAACATTACAGACTTGGTTCTTGGGTATATGGATGGCCCATGGGATCATCAAAGCACCCCCATATTTTAACCATATCTTTGCGCATGCGCAGTACGCTTTTCATTACATCTCGAAAACTATTAACATTTACCGACTTGGTTCTTGGGTATAAGGATGGCCCATGGGACCATCGAAGCACCCCATATTTTGGCCATATCTTTGAGCATGCGCAAGACGTTTTTCATTATATCTCGAAAACTATTAACATTACAGACTTGGTTCTTGGGTATAAGGATGGCCCATGGGGCCATCGAAGCACCCCATATTTTAACCATATCTTTGCGCATGCGCAGTACGTTTTTCATTATATCTCAAAGGACTCTGCGTCACATAACTTACTTTTTCAGGAAAATAATAATTTTTTATTTATGATCAGGTGAAGAGAAATTGAAATAAACCTGAAATTTGCCACATGTCTCCGTCATAATCTCATCAAGATGTTTAAAATCGATTGCAAAATTTCACACGCAGAAGACTAAAAAGCAGAAAATAATTATTTAAAAAAATAAAAATTTTAATAGACCACGTTTTAAAAACGGACTAAAAAGTATAAAATAATTTCTTCTAGCCCCATACAGATTTATAACCCCATACAGATTTAAAACGAAAAGCGTGGGGCGCATGCGATATTTAATAGTAAGGAGTGTAGGGAGTAGCTGTCGTTGAGAAAACTCACACAACAGTTCATATAATTTCCATTGCAATAAAATTGTTAGTGACTGAAATAAACTTTTTATACATCAATTATCTATTACATGCGCCCCACGTTTTTCGTTTTAAAATCTGTAAGGGGTTATAAATCTGTATGGGGCTAGAAAAAATTATTTTATACTTTTTAGTCTGTTTTGAAAACGTGGTCTATTAAAATTTTCATTTTTTTAAATAATTATTTAACATGAGATAATTCGATGCAAGAGCGACTCTTACTCTAAATTATTAGTCTGTCAATTAAATTGTTGTTATTAATTATATTAATTTGTGTGATCATGTAAATTCATATTTATCTGTACTTTTTTTCATCAGCATGAATCTTAATTTAAAGTAAGTATTAAATTTACTGGAAGTAAATAAACTGATTTCTATTCTACATTGCCGTATATATATATATATATATATATATATATATATATATATATATATTTCCAATTTCAATTGCATTAAAATACATAGATAATTATGTTCAGCCGTGGAGACATTAAAATGCAACACGAACATATTAAGCAATATCTAGACAAAATATGTTTTTATCGCTAATTTTTCTTGGATCAGGATTGCAGTATCCAGGAATCCCATGATTCATTGAAAATCCATTAAGTACGTTGAAAATTCCCTTACAGAGATGTGATGAGATACAAGGAGCAACGCTTATGTCATCAGTTCAAAACTGTGAAATCTTTCATTAGTTATGAAACTAAATTTTATTTTTGAAATAAAACCGCTATTGAAAGAGGAGTAATAATCTGTTAAGAAGCGTAAACTTGCAGAGACAACTATCCGTCACAATGTACAAAGAAAGGCGATTAGGCAGTTAATGTATTAGATTCTTTAAAGATAATCTAAAGACTGTATGAAACAATACAAAATTTCACAGTTTTAAATCAGATTTCTAATAAACTATAAGTTTGGGATGACTCGCAAAAAAGTCAAGAGAAATAAGCTATGTGGGACTAGTACAATCTTTCTACACTCTTATTATTACCTACCTTTTTTAATACTGTCTGGAACATTTGGCCATGGTGGAAGAAATTCATAGAAAAGAGTACATTACATTTTACATAAGAAAGAAAAGAAGAGATTCGAGTTCTTGACTAATTAAACTTTTATTAATAAAATTTTTAAAAAAATTATTGCTAACTTTAACAATGAGCTACTCTTGGTTATGTGGAACAATACAGGAAAATAACAAAGAAGATTTTGTTGATGCGCAGGTCGATCAGAGAACTTCTAATAAATTATTTTAAATAATTTGAGTAAAGTGTTTGCATATTATATTGTATTTTAATTTTAGTTTTTTTTATAAAAAGCCGCCTTTAAGATTGCAAAAACACCCAATTTAATAAAAAACTCTATTATATAGTAATAAAATTTTAAGAAGTTCTGTATATTAATCTGAAAAATCATTTAATATTTATTATCATAAAATAGTTTTAAAAACTTACTACACGACTCTGTGTTATTTTAAAAACGGTAGAAGTTGTTTGTAAATATATTTTCTAGCTGAGATAATAAGATTTTAAAACCAAAATTAAATATTTTGTGTAAATAACTTAACAGTACAAAAGATAAAAATCCTAATTCTATTTCAGTAGAATATTGTTAAGTTCAAAAACAGGATTAGTTCCTATTCTTATTTATCTTATCGGTCTTAAAAAAATTGCCTTTCCAAAGCAATTTTGTCTTTCTACTACGAAATCCTAAATTTTCTTATCTCGAAAGTGAGGACAATACATCTAGTTTACAAATGAACTTTACTAAAACTGCAAGGCCTAAAGTATGCGATCATTATCACTCAGAATTTGTGCAAATTAGAGCCAAAGTACTTGAAAACAGCTTCAGTTCATTGAAATTCGGAAAAGTTTATTGCAGTAGTTCTCGAATAAGATATCATTTGCATAATACCTTCAGCATTTCAGAAACGATAATGTGCTGGAAAAGAATGAGTCAAAGCATTTTCGAGTAGCGAGAAAATAAAGTAAAAATAGTTTTTAAGAAGAGTAAGTAATTTTTAAAAGTAACATTCAACCATAAAAATATCAAATGAGAATATGTCAATTGAAAATCGAAATATATATGTTACAGTCATTATGGATACTCAGTTAGAGTGGATAGTCACCACGGTAATTATGTATAATAACCGCCGATTATATATAATGACCAAATAAGTCTGTTAAAGTGGATAACGTAAGAGAATTCATCACATTAACCGGTTATTATGAATAATTACCAATGATAGTTGGTCAATGTAATTATTTTTGGTTGAAATCTATTTTGACATTTTCTAATTGATAATTTGAGGCGCGTGTGCCACAGCTAAAGGTTAATCGCTTAAAATTAAATCTTTTCGAAACCAAAGTAACTGTGGGTTGTCTTTTCGCTGTCTCCTGTTTTAAATGTAAAATTTCAACGGCGCTCGCGATGTCTGTGGTATCTAAAGTAGGCAAAGGGCAGATTTTTTTTGAACTTTAAAAGACATGCCTAGTAGCTTCGCTTGCTCATTGAATGTCAGACTAATTTAGCTTAACCCCTTCCGTCAAGATTTAATCATGGTATGTTGCTGCATATTATGAAATCGAAGGAAGAGTTATACTCGTCATTTTACCGGAAAGGGTTTATTAATCACATTTACCAATGAATTTTGATCTCCATCTCTAAAAAATGCAAAATCTCGTATGATGATTTTCAAGAGTGGATCACACAAAGCAGTAAACGAAATCAAAATAAAGTGCTAAATAGGTAATTTATTCGCCAACACTGTTTTGGTAGGATGCATAATCTTAGTTGTTATGTGATAATAGCCACCTTCTGGACCCGTTGTTCGCCTATAACAATAATATCCTGTATCTATGCTTCCAACCTCGTGAAAACAAGTGGCGAATTGATTGTTCTAGACGCTGAAGTGCTCTGCCAAAGTTTCATTTTGCAATATATCTCAACAACTGAGTGTGGTGGGTGACGGACGACCCTTGATGACATATCTAGACGTCACAAGCTTTTATATGGGATATAAATTATGGAATCGGTCCAGTGGTTGCGGCTGGGAGGTCGTCTGACGGTTTTTTCCATAAAGAATGTATAGTGGAGAAATATGTTTTCGATTCGTCTCTAAAATGGAGGGTGGTGGGCGATTGACCATTGATGACATATTTACACGTCATAATCTTCCAAATGAGACAATAATTGTCGAAATCTGTCAGGTGGTTGAGGCTGGGGGACTGGGATTCTGGCTTTGCCAATTATTTTAAATATATAGATTCTGGCTCTATCGGTAGAATTTATTTTGCTGAAGAGACGGAGTTTTAATTTTGAGATAGCTTTTGGACCATGTATTGTTTCTTCCATGTCATTTATAAGTGTGTGGTTTCTGAAATGCATCTTCTGAAATGTTTTATCGGTTCCTCTTTACCAGTGGAAATATAAATACCTGATGGCATTGATTCTTTATCAGATAAAACATAAATTGGACATTTATTTATTACTTGTTTTTTCTTTTAGTACCTTTCCAGTGCTGACCAGTCGTTGCGATTTCGAAGTTATATTTACTGGTAATAAAAGCTAGGACTGTTTATTCCGTTAGTTTGTTTGGCGTCAGCCAGGGTATGAAATATTAAAAAATTAGTTCATTTTATGTTCATGGCTTAAGTTTTTCTAATGGTGAACGAAATATGTTCACCATATTATTGATGACTTAGAAAAATCGTACATAGTAGACACGTTAGTAATTTCTGCTTATATATTTGCTTGTAATTGTAGTACAGAAGAGTTTCTGAGCTTAAATTATTTGTATCCTTTTTGAAGTTCAGAAACCAGACAGATTTTGGAATAAAACGACTGCTAATCCTGACAGCTGACTCCCCGATGCTTTTAAATGCATTTTCCTCAAGAATGCTCAATGTGCGTCTAGACAATGTTTCTTTATCTCTACGGGTTGCTTTAATGTGCTCAAATCATTCGCTTTTGAAGCAGAGATGATATTGGATACAGACTGGTGTCAGTTTGAAAATTGAATTTGAGAGATTCCATGAAGAAAACAAATTTCTAATCTAAGATGCGACTCTCGACAAAATTCCACTTTTAAATGTTACAAATTAACACTTGAAAAACCATCAGATCAGCTGCCTTTAACTTGATATTTCGATTATATCAACAGTCAGATTGTGTTTTGTTCTCAATCCTATTTGTTTGGTCGTCCCCGTTTCAATACTGAAATTATATAAATGCTATAAAATATAGAAACCTCAAGTTTCATCAGTGATGTTTTTATCTCATTTCATTTGAATTATCTTTTTAAGGTGTGTATTAACGCATCGCCATGGAATATAATCGATTTTAAGATCTTAGCAAGTATTAGCACCTTCAAACGGTTTATTAAATTCTATATTTTAACACTTTATATAAGCTCTTAAAGATTAAGATGAAGGATTCTTACGAATAAAAAATGTTAGTAGCATTTGTCTTTCAATATACTCACAGACAAATAATCACGAAAACTGACCTCTGCTTGCAACTTCTGACAAGACATTTTAAGCGAAACAGCAAGATACTTTCTTAGATTTATGTTTCTCTACTGCGTTCAGTGGTAATTGCGAGGAACATTCAGGAAGTAGTTAGGGTCAGCATCGAGGAAGCAGTCCAGAAAGAAAGCGAAAGGCATATAAAAGTAGTATCTAAGATTTTTTAGCTTACCACGAGACCAGAGTGCTAGCGAAGATCGTCGCCTTAGGTATCCTCACCTTTTATTGAATTACTCAATGATAAGTCACTTGGATATTGTGCTAGGGAATATTAAGACCATATTAATTATTTACCTGCGATAATAAAGAGATTTTGATAATATGCGGAAAACTGAAATTAGTTTTTTCACTTTGAGACGGATATCAGAGGAGGAAAGCCAGCTCTTAATAAAATATTCTTCAATACTTTAAAGTTGTTTCTGATAAAAATGTCGGAAGATTAATTGATTTCTATCTATTTAAAAGTTTCGTTTCCATCGCTGTCAAATAAGGCATGTTTAGCTTCTAATTGGATTACTTTGAGAGAAGATGAAAATTAACTAATGGTGTTTCCTTTGTCTTCTTGCTTTAACAGAAGCCCATATACATTAGTCTTATATCGTTGCAAGTTTAAATATCGAAATAAATTAATGTTTTATCGTTATCCTCCTCGTCGAAAGACTTGGTAGTCGATGGCACTGAAAATGATTCCGTCGTCCGCCAGTACTTGATATCCAGGATAATCGACACTACGTTCTAGCCAGTCTTGAAATATTTTCTTGGTGGCATTTGTCAAATCCTGAAGATGCTTTAATGAGTCCAGCCAAATCTGAATTTGAATTTGCCGTGAGTAATGCTTTCCATTAATCGATTTTTTGGTTGATTGATATTCGGATATTCGATTTCTACTGTACTCCTGAAAGTCATGAAAAATATGTACTGTACAAGAAAGTTATTTGCTTGGAAATAAATATGAGACAGATTTTTACATCTTTAAACTTGCTTTCGCAGTCTTCTGCGATGTAATTTTTCACATCTCCCCTAGCATCAAAACTTTATTAAAAAATACACTTGTTGAATTCCTGTAATGTTTGTTAACTATAAGAGCAATGGAACCTTTAGATAATTTTATGTTATAAGTGTTTTTATGTGATTTTAAATATATACGTGTCGAAACTAAATTAATAATTTAACTAAACGCCAACTCTTTTTTCATTCTTTTATATCTGTGAGTTATTTTGGATAGGCCGGATATAAATATTTGAGTTATTCTTTTCAGAATATTTCCTTTTGTATGAAAGAGAAATAAAACTTTACACTCATTAGTTTTCCGAATTAACTTAGATATTTTATTCGGAAACAGGGAAGAACTTATTAACGTAATTTTGTAATTAAAATGCAATATTCTGTCTAAAATGTTATGAAAGAAATATATTGGATTATAGACGATAGCTATATTCCAAGTTTAAATAATCAAAATAAAATGTTTTAAATTTTCTGTCACAAACCATTACTTAATCAACCCACTTGTGAGCCACATTTCTTAAAACTTATATCGAGAATCACTGTAATTTCTACATTCTATTGGAATTAAAATTCAAGTAGAACACGGAAAAAAACTATAATTGAGGTATTCGGCTAGATTAACATATAGGGTGTCTACAATAAAAGTTCCTCCAATCAGCGTTACACAGTATCCCAGTAACCTTTCATGAGAAAAGTATGAAACAATGTGGATAATTCAAAAAAGATGAGAGAAATATTCAGGAAAAAATATTAGTTTCAAATATGATATTATCGTAAACACTCGTAACAGACATGTAAATTTATTTCACTCTTATTTACTGTATTTTCTAATTGTTTTTAGTATATTCGGTAGTCACATTGGACTAAAATTTGCAATGCCTCACTTTGTTTCAATTTTTTTAATGAAATCTTTGATTCCCTACCAACTACTCTCTGGAATTTTGGGCCTCAACGGATATTAGAACAGATTCAATTGCATCTATCTCGCTTCGAAAAATGCTACTGAATTGTGAAGAAACAGTATCATTCTCTGTCCATCCTGGGAGAGGAATAAAACCCTTTTCTGCAGAAATAGTAAAGAAGTTGCTGCAGACAGAGCTTCCAGCAGCAGTATTCGCAACAAGTTTCCCTCCAAGGTTTATATGTTTCATAACTTCTACTGCCTCACGCCGAAAACAATTTGTTAGTTTATTACGGATTTGTACATTCAATATCCTTCTATTTTTTTATTTCTCTGAATTTCTTACGGCCCCTTTGTTAAGCCATCAACTAAGTTTTAACTCTTTTAAGATGAATGGTTACAACTGATGCCAGATCTGAATATGGGAAATTTAATTAAAAAAAACCTAAGGGTTTTAGAGGGGCTTGAAAAGTAGGAATTTGAACTTATAACGACTATGATTCAAGATACCAGTGTGTAATCAGTTAAAATCATAGGTTTCATGTTTAAAAATTTGAGGAAAGTTCAGTTTGAGAGTCTTGTCCGTGTCTGAGAAGTCATGCTGTGTTTCAAACAAAACTAGAAAAAATTTAGTTTGATATAAGGCTTACGACATCTTTTCCAAACAGGAAAAATATCTACAGTTCAATAACTCAATAAGAAATCTCAGTTTGAAGAACGCTAAATTATAATATGTTAAATATCAATACCCCTTTGAAAAATACTGATCTAAGATTTTTCAGGAATATAAATTTTTCAAATTTTCTCTCTGATGATTAGTTATCTTTAAGCTGTACTTAAATCTAAATTCCAGGATAGACATAAATCTTGAAGCACAGACCAACATATCTTGAACAAAGATCTAGAATACTAGGGCAAATGGAATGCAATTTTTTCCGGGCATTGATACCGTTTCTCAAAATTCCGTTAATAAAATTAAATCCTGAGCGAAGTTATTCTTTTAATATTTGGGATGTCTTGAAGACACTGATATTTTAATTATACAATAAAGAAATTACAGAAGAACAATAAGTAGGAAACAATATTAATAAAAATATACCTTTTGCGCGCAGAAGTATCCAGTTATTGAATGAAAAATATTGTTGATGACCAACTAGCCAACTAAGATACAATCAAACATTAAAGATCATGCTTCAATAAAAATTATAACACATTAAGATTAAACAAATAAAAGGAAAGGAACTTGAATGGAGAACTTTTTCAAAGTGCTACTCACCATCGGAGTTCTAAAATGGACCAATTTTCTGTGAAGGTAATGACTTAATAGTCAAATAATATTCCCTCTCTGGCCTGAATTTATCTAATAATTTAAATAATGTAGGAAAAAACCTTTCTTAATTAAAAAAAAAATTCAAAACGTCTTCTTTAACAAATCCAATAAAGAAAAAGAAGATAAAATCAACATTACCTTCTGTCAAAGTACCAGTAAGAACAACGCCATCGAAGCAAATCTGAAACAAAGGATATTAAGTCTAGAAGCCAGCAAAACTAGCTCCACCTATTGAGAAAAATTCGAACTAAATTAATAGAAATTTAGAAGATCTTCAATCCTTTTTTGATTAAGTTATTATAGTTAAAGAAATTACTTGGGTAGCCGTTTTCTTTTAAATTATTATTTAAATTATCAAAAACTGTGCCGAAAGTTGAACGGTTATTACAAATATTTTTTATTCTATTAATTTAAGAATAAATAGTGTTTTTTAATATTTTAATGTTAAGATGAGTTTGAAAGTCACAAAGTGAAATTGCCTTAAAATTAAAGTCTTTTCTCTTATCATAAATGACAATAGAAACACCTAAATCCAAAATTTCAATTACCAAATTCAAAAAATTGCATTTATTAATTTCATTATTGGTTTTGGTTTAATTTAAGCTCTTCTGCATAGCAATTAAATAAAGATTCAAAATTATTAAAATTAAACACATTCAGGTTATCAATGGAACGAAAACCGTAAATAAGTTCATTTTAAAAAAGTTCTATTTCGAATGAATGAAGAAATACATTAGCCAATGCAGTAGAATAACAACTAGCCATAGGAATGCCATAAGACTGCTTATAATAGTCAATTCCGTTAAAGAGATAATTCTCACAAATATTAACATTGCTAATTTCTAACCGTTTATTTTTATCTATTATATCAGTATTAAGGTATAAATCATATAAATTTGAGCAGGCTTCAATTAACTTTTTATGTGGGATGCTAGTAAATAAATTCTCAAAATCAAATGTGTTAATGGTATATATTTTATTTTCTTTAAGAAAATTCAAAATTTCAATGTTACTAGGAATAATGAAGTTCTCTTCTTCTTTGATTTGATTAAGAATAATTTTAATAATTTTGAAGAAAAATTTTCCAAAATAAAAATTAAAACTGCCAGTGCTACAAGTAACAAATCTGACTTTTAATGGATTTTTATGAAATTTAATAGTTGGGAAAAGGTAAGGATAAATTAAATTATTGGTCTTAATATTAGGTTTTTTTAGCAAGGGCTAACATTCTCTTATTCAATTCTTGTTTGCCAAATTTATTTAGTTGATGCGTTTTATAAGAATTGAATTATATTTATTAAGAATAATTTCCTTAAATTGGAATTTACACATTATGCAAATATATTCCCTGCTTTGTCAACTGTAACAATAAATTTTCTTTTTAAATTATCAACTACTTTTTAAGATGTTTGTTGAAGAAAATACCTCCATTATTAAATTTATTTTTATTATTGTAGATCCTATTTTTGATCTCCATCGGAATGCGCTGTTTCCACTCTCCAAATCATTCAATACGCCAATGATATTTTCTAGCTATTTTTTGCAATGAATGCATCCAAGTCTCGGTTAATGGAATCAACTACTCTTATATGACTCACTTTATTTTTTAACCTAAATTTTGTTCTCTTTTCAATAATATCTCGGAGATAGTTAGATTTAACAATATTAAAATTACCCGTAATAATATGTCCCCTATCTTTATCAATATATTTTTTATATTCTTCTTCGCTACAATATCAGTGTGTAAGAAGAAAAAGAGATTTTAGGCTGCAAATATATAAATTTTCCAAATCTAGTCTTTTATTAAGATCTAGAATTTTATCTTCAAGGATGGAAGCAACAATGTCCTCGAAACTATGTTCTCTTTTTCCATATGGACTTAATAGCAAATTAAATGGTGAGGGTTACAGTGAATTTAACAAAATTTGTATTTACAAAAAAATCAAAAAATTTTTGAACATAACAAATAATAGGAAATTTAGATCTAAAAGATGTAAAGGTAAAAGCGGAAATGTTGTTATTGTAATGGAGGAAATTCAGGAATTATGTAATCTTGAATATAACTGGGAAAATATCAATAAAATAAAAAAGTATATTTTTAAACTCAGAAACAATAGACTTAAATGGTTTAGTAATAATAAATTTGAAGAATGAAAATTTAATAACTTCAATACTATGAATATTTTCTTAGATCTGGTAAAATTTAAACTTGGAGTAATTAACAATAGACTTCTCTTTAAGGTTAACAAAATTGAGAAAAAAGAATATTGTGTTGTTAAATTTTTTGATGTTTCCTTCGAAGAATTAAAGATACTTAAAATTATTCATGATAATATAGGATACTTTCCTGTTAAAGATATTTCTATAACCTCAACTGCATTTAAATTTTCAAAGATTATTAAAAAGCAAATTTGTAACTATAATTTCTATTGTAAAAATTGAATGAGATAGACAGTAGACACTGCTATTGTAACAAAGAAGAATATAAAAAATATGTTGAAAAAGATAGGGACATGTTAATACGGGTAATTTAAATATTGTTAAATCTATCTCTCTTCGAGGTATTATTAAAAAGGGAACAAAATTTAGGTTAAGAAATAAAGTGAGTCATATAAGTGTAATTGATTTCATTAATCGAGACTTGGATGTATCCATTCTAAAAAAATAGCTAGAAAATATCATTGGCGAATTGAAGGATTTGGAGAGTGGAAACTATGGAGACTAAAAATAGGATCTATAATAATAAAATTAATAATAGAGGTATTTTCTTCAACAGACATCTTAAAAGTAGTTGATAATTAAAGAAATTTATTGTTACCGCAGTTGTCAAAGCAGGTAATAATTTTTGCCTAATGTGTAAATTCCACTTTAAGGAAATTATTCTTAATAAATATAATTCAAATAAAACACATCAACTAAATAAATTTGGAAAACAAAGCATTGGATAAGAGATTGTTAGCCATTGTTAAAAACTAAAATTAAGGCCAGTAATTTAATTTATCCATACCTTTTCCCAAATATTAAATTTCATAAAAATAAATTAAAATTCTGATTTGTTACTTGTAGCACTGGCAGTTATAATTTTTCTTTTGGAAAATTTTTCTTCAAAATTATTAAAATTATTCTTAATCAGATCAAAGAAGAAGAGAACTTCATTATTGCTAGTAACATTGAAATTTTGAATTTTTTTAAAGAAAATAAAATATATACCATTAACACATTTGATTTTGAGAATTTATTTACTAGCATTCCACAAAAAAAATTAATTGAAGCCTGCTCAAATTTATATGATTTATACCTAAATACTGATATAATAGATAAAAATAAATGGTTAGAAATTTACAATGTTAATATTTGTTTTCTGAATAGATGGAGCTAGGTTTTCTAGCTTCTAGACTTAATAGCCTTTGTTTCTGATTTATTTGCTTCGATGTCGTTGTTTTTATTGGTATTTTTGGTAGAAAGTAATGCTAATTTTATAATCTTTTTCATTATTGGATTTGTTAAGAAGACTTTCTGAAGTTTTTCTTAAACGAGAAATGTTTTTTCCTACATTATTTAAATTATTGAATAAATTATAGGCCACAGAGGGAATATTATTTGACTATTAAGTCATTCTTTTGACAGAAAATTTATCCAGTTTAGAACTCCGCTGGCAAGTGTCACTTTGAAAAAGTTTGAAATTCGAGTTCCCTTTCATTTTTTTTGTTTAATCTTAATGTGTTATAATTTTTATTGAAGCATGATCTTTATTGTTTGATTGTATCTTAATTGGTTAGTTGGTTATAGACAATATTGTTCATTCAATAACTGGATGCTTCTGCGTTGCGCGCAGAAGGTATATTGTTATTAATATTGTTTAATTCTTATTGATATTCTGTAATTTCTTCATTGTATAATTATAATATCTTTATTTTGTGTTTTATTGGAAGTTGCTGCATTTTTGCACCTTTTTGTTTAATGCAAAGTTTAATTTTTAATATCTCTTGTTAAATTATTTCACTAGTACATGAAGACCCTGATCTTCGGAAGAACACATATATCAAATTCATCAAATTGGTGTGATTGAAAGTTATATATTTTTAAAATATTTTTTTTTTGAATAAAAAATATTTTGTCGAGATATTACTGATTTTATATTCATAACATTTTTCTGCATATTCTGATGGTATGAAATTCAACTGAAACCATAAATATGAGGCATCGGATTAAATAAAATTCAGAAAAATGATTGGCCAAATAAATAAAATTACTAGCAAATATGGTGAAACAAATGCTGAACTCACCTAGGATTTCAATCTATTGTTTTAAAAACGGAATAGAATTGTAGTTTTCTTTCTGCAGATTCATTCTTAGTTTGACAATAGAAACTCTTTAGTTACATCATTCATTTTATTCAATTATTCCTCATTCTTCACAGACAATAGCATTTACAATTTTATGAAAATTCAGTGAATCTCAAAAGCATTAATGCTGACCGCTTAATGTGAGTTTCTGTGATGGGTGATGGAAAGTTCAATTAACATGAATAAGTTCTCTTCATTTGAATATCGACCTGGTATCCACCGTTGATTCTACTTAAATCAAAAGTTTCTTAAACAAACTGCATAAAAGTGCTTATTTTGTGTAAAATTTCAATTTCCGCTCTAACTTTGAGAATTTTACTTGGAAAGCTTTTATGTTCTGAACGAAAATTAAGTGCAACTACAATATTTCTAAACCTATCTCGAGTGAAAATGTAGACATTTGAAATTTCGGAAGAGTGAGGGAATATAAATATTTGAAAACAATTAATCAAGGGGGTTTACGTTTATATGATTGATTTCATGGTGTTTAAATTTCACCATAAAATAAATGTAAATGTTATTCCTCGAAGAGATCTGCCTCTCTATAACGGTTAGTACAATGGTACGAAAAAAGGACACCTCTACAACTTAGGTACATATCATCGCATATTCACAAAACTAGTGTCTCTGTTACTGATTCTAGGAAGCATGCTTCTCCATATCGTCAAATTGATTGAACATATTAATTATCATAGTTAATTAACTGCTGTCTCGAAATTTTTCCATTACGAAAGTCAATATTTTTACATAAATTGATGCTGCATGCCTTTTTCTATATGATTAAAATTTTTTTCCGAAATTCACAATGGTTCCTGAGACAAAATTAACTTCGTTTGCTAAAATGTCAGCCTGAATAGAACCAATCCACTACGTAAGATATATTTAGTAAATCTCAGCCCATCAGTAGAAAAAATAAAACTTTTCTTTCTCTCTTTTTTCACTGACATTTGGAAAATTAAGCAACACGATTTTGATTAATCTTAAACAAGAGCATTTATTTTCAAATTCTAAATATTCTATTAAACTTTGAACATTTCGTTATTTTTTGAATTATTTCATAATCTTGCCTTAAAGTATTATGAAATAATTTAAAGGCATATGAGCCTAGCAAAAAGAGATTTTATTAGGACCCAAAAGTACCTGTTACTAATACATTACATTGATTTCAATGTTTCTAAATGAAGATTAAGCTTATTGGTGAGAAATGAAGATACATACTGAAACTTTAAGCCTATGAATTCATCTGAAAGGAAGCGATTATATTTTCAGATGGAAACGATGGCTAATCAGGTAGGAAATTTATATAGCAGATACTTTCTTTTGTAGATTAACCCATATCGTAACAAGCAATGTTCATGCTTTTATTATAAGAACTTAAATATGTGTTTCTCTAAGCCAATGTATAAACATAAAATCAAAAGACTTGCAAAACTTATGTTAGTTTCATCGGTACAGGCTGTCCTAAAATTAGGACAATGATACAATCCACTGCTAATCGTTTTTATTCACATGAGATGGGAGAAGTCATCTTAAGCTTAGAACAGCGTTACGCGTTTTGCAGATAAGTTGTGCCTTTTTCTGCACAGGATTTTACCTGGCTTCTTCTTTGTCGGTTACAAACAACATGCTTATTTTTAAGCGTTCTAAAATCTTCATTAACATGCTGAACACCCAGTATTCAATAAGATGGTTTCCTTGGAATAGAAAGTTCCAAATAGGCAGCTGTTATTTGTCTTCGAAACCCAAACAGGCTTAGACTTATCATCACTATATAGCTGATTGAGCTTCCATGAAACAACAAATGTTGTTTCAAACACATTTATAAATAAAGGCAAACACATTTTTTTACCTTGAATTAAAGTAAAATAAACTGCTGCATGATTATCAGGAAGGTTAACCCTGTTTTTATGTTTATTGTAGGATATATGCACGTTGGTACTTTTACCTGTTTTCAGCCACTTGAAAAATTTGCATCGCATTTTAAAATAACAGCATGAAAATTATTTTCGAAAGAAAATAAAATTCAAGCATACGGGAACGAGAAAATCTAGGTCTTCTTCTATGAATTTCAAAATGAAAACTGACTTCATGAGCTGTTGTTTGAGAATAATTATGTCCTATGTCCCGTGATCATACTACTTAAGTTGCAGAGTAGGAATGTTTGGAAAGAAACAGAGAAAGAAAGGAATGTCTCTATTTTTAACTGATTGGTGTTAGGTAGAAGTGGATTGCACCATCGTTCTGTCTTTAGGACTGTCAAAATTGTAAGGAAAAATGATCTTCAAGATAACTTTTTTTGACAATGCTTTTTTATTGGTAGAAAAGTTTGGAATATTACCTCAATGAATTCATATGCATGTTTGTCTTGGAGCTCAAAACTTTAAAAAAAGCCCGCATTTTTAAAATGTAAAATAAAAATACTGCAAAAATTGCTATCTTAAAAATTTAATAAAATATATCGAGCATTAATTTAAACTGGTGATAACGACAAATATATAATTAAATGACCCTTGTATAATAAATCGTCTTTAATTTGAATTAAAGTATTACAAAGAATTTATATAACGACCACTTATATGTGCTGGCCTGTTTCTAGGAGATGAGGAAATAAGGGTTAATAATAAGGATATTACACTTTTGGTTATAAATTCGATCAATAGTGTAGGACAATATTAGAGTTTTAAATTACGGAAATAAATGTTAGTTTGCCGGAGGAAATTCAGCTGACGTTACCTGGTTGAAAAAACTGCGTACGGGGGATATTCATGGTAAAGAAACACTATTTGGTGTTGGTTTTTTTTTTATTTTCTAGTATGCAAAGTATACAAGACCCAGCAACTTAATCGTCAAATAATTAGACCTGGAGATTTTAGATAAATTTTACATTTTTAGAGAAACATTTTAAGTGTGCCTGGAACTGAAAAAAAAAACAATTTTGGAATTAGGTCCATCTGCTTCTGACCTCTATAATTCAGAAATGGAACTATTTAGAGAAATGAAATTTGGTATGTTGTCTTTACTACAAAATTGAAGATATTTTTCAAGTTTTGAATGAAATTCTTCGAAGGAAAGTTTTTCTGTCTGTCGGTCCGATCATGTGCATGCGGACACGATGACACAAAAATGGGTATATGGATAAAATTTGGTCCATGGTTTTATGATCAGACTTATAGATATTTAAACAGAAAGAAAACTATTAGAAAAAGCATCAAGAAGCATGTTTTTGCATATGAGATTTTGGCGCACTACAGATTTTCGTACGAACCAAAAGCATACAATTGGCAGTATTGTATCAGATATAAGCTACGAATATACCGTTTGTTTCTTACCTATGTTTGAGAAGCTATGTTTGGCGTAATGCTAGCTGCTTACAGAAAAAACTTTCAAAATTATTATTTTGAATTCATTTCAAATAGTTCTTAGCCCTTGAAAAAGTGGACTAGAATGGATTCCTTGTTTGTTTTTAGTTATTTTCCTTTTAACTCTGAGTTTATTTTTATTTATTGGCTTTCTTTGGTATGATCTTGATTTCTATTGTTCTCTGTTTTTTGTTTTGCTGCTGTAATTGCGAGCTACTTAAACACTGCATTCATTTTTTCTCATTTTTCTAAATTCACTCTATAAATTGTATTGTTTTAAATAAAAGTATTTTTGTTTTTATGTTGTTCTAGTATTATTTTTTTAGTTAAGATTCTTTTTTTTAAATTTATTCTATTTTTTCTGTTGATTAATTTTAAGATTGTTTCTTAGCTTACTTGTTTTATGGATATAACATTTGCTTTTTCAAAATATTATTTTAGTAATGTTTGTGCAATAAATGTCATACGATGAGAAAATATGTTTTGTTATCTAATTTGAAAGTGAATGGCAATAATTGATTGACAATTAGGTAATTCTTTTATAAATCTTTCCAATTTGGTGTTCGAAATATTACATAAAATAACAATCGCAAATTCAATTCCGAAATCTTGCAAAGAAATTCAGCTTTCATTAAAAGTTAATGCTTCTAAAACAATGAAAAAAGAAACTGAAAATTGATGTGATAAAATTACATATCCTATTATATTTTGAATAAGCATTATCTGCATTGATAAATAAATCTTGACAAAAGAAAGGAAAGAAAGAAAATGAAGTATAATATTTTTTATAAGAATCGCAATTCAGAAATTTAATTATTCTTTATTCTAATAAGAAATTCTACTTGAAAAATTCTACAAATTTTGTATCTATTGATTTAAAATTTTATAATTTTTTCAAAACAAAGAAGAAACCATTTAATGTTAAAGTCGTCCGATCTAGAAACAAAAATAATATATTTCGAAAAAGCGATTTTATAATGACTGTTCAAGTTCGTGTTTGATAAAGACATAATATACGGTCCCTCAACAAGTGCGGTTTCTTACAAATATTTCGAAAACTATAATAGATATGCACACAATTTTTTGTATTCCTGCGTTGTAATATCTTAGCTTTGCTTTAATTTAAAAATCTTACTACAATACCTAACCAAAAGAAAAGTCTCCTATCTTAATATTTGGTTGGATCACAGTTGGCTCGCATTCGACGTGCCATTGTTTCAATATGATTCTGTATAGTTTCAATTATCATTTTTGTACAGATTTGCAACAGTTTGTCACAGAGACATCAACTGACGACGGAAGAAGCAAACCATCCCATAACCATTCTTCCGTTATATCCCAAATATTTTCTACTGGCTTAAATCTGGGCTTTGTGCTATCGAATTCATGTGGGAAAATGAGTCCTCATGATCCCTGAAAAAAATTCTGATTAATTAGTGCTCGGTGTATCTTGATATTGTCGTTATGGAATATTTCAGTTCCATTGAGGAAGAAAAAGTCGATTGCTTGGACGAAATTGGTTATTATAGTTCAGTCAACGAAGGGTTTGAAAAAAACATTAAATCATATAGTTTTGAAGAATTGCTACACATGCTACTGAAGGGATTATTGTTAACATACTGAAAGTCGACGGTCCTGGGGGTGAGCTCGCACCGCCATCTTGGATTTAATCCCCCTTTTTTAGTTTTCTCTGAATTTCTCGAAGATAATTCAGTTTCCAAATTACAATTGATTTAACAAATTAAAGAGCTTAAAAGTCCCTATAAATACATACGTTTATTTTTCTTCCAGCTTTAATTGTTTCCCAGATAATTGGTCTCAAAGGTTGCCGACGTATTGGATTTCATCCCCTTTTTCAGTTTTTCTTGAATATCTCGAAATCTATTCAATTTTCAAATTACATGTAATCGGCAAATTAAAGAGCGCCGACAAAAATTTGTTTTTATTTTTGTTTAGTTTTAAAAGTTTCCGAGATAATGGATTCCAAACTTTCCTACCATCTTGGATTTTATCACCCTTTTTAGTTTTTCTCAGGGAATTCCCCTTAGAAAATTGAATATCTCAGAAACTATTAAAGCTAGAAAAAAATAAAAACTTTCATCTGTTGGGAATTTTACAATCATTAATTTGTTGTATTACATGTAATTGAAAATCAAATAGTGTTTAAGATATTCAAGAAAAACTGAAAAAAGGGGAATAAATCGGAAAAGTTTGAGACCTTTTAATTTTTTAAACCACTTGTAATTTCAAAACTGAATAGTTTTCCAGATATTCAGGAAAAACTATAAAATGGTTATGGAATCCAAAATGGCGATGCGAGATTACCCCCCAGGATTGGGGACTTTTAGTAAGTTCATCATAAGCCCCTCACGAACATGTGTACCTATTTTCAAAACTAAACTATGTGATTCAATGCTTTTTTCACTCCCATTTTGGACCTTCGTTGACTGGACTATAAAGCATATTTAAGTAATTTTGCGACTTCATTTTATTGTAGCATAATATTTCTGATCCCAGACCAGACCATTGAAGCAACCTCAGATCATAATACTGTCTCTATTAGTCTGCACAGTGGACACTATGCATGAAGGGTACATCGCTTCTTGAGATACCCTTCTAACGCTGGTGCGCCAATCGTTCTGGAATAGGCTGAATGCTGACTCATCAGACCACATGACATTTCCCCACTGCTTAATAGTCCAATCTTCATGACGCTTAGCAAACTAGAGCAGTTTTTTCCAGTTAATTGCTGAAACGAGCAGTTTTCTTATGGTTTAAAACTGTTCAGTTCCATTCCTTTAAGATCTCGTCGCACTGTGTTAAACACTGCCGTGAGTTCAAGAGCTGAATTTAAGCGATTTTTCTTCACCAGTCGCTTCAGAGATCGTCAGGCCAAAGAACTTTTTTCTGGCCACATTTATTCCGAGATGTTGAAGGTTCGCCACCATCTTTTCAGGTTTTAATAAGGCGCAGGACATTTCTCAAACCAATTCCAGTAATTTCAGCGATATCTTTAGCCGTTTTCTTTGATTGACGTAGGCCATTAATTTGATCCTTTTAAAAATCGGAAACATCTTTCCAGAGACAGCGTTGAACAACTTCACACGTCCTTGTTACAGAAATGATCAATTGCACAGTGCCTCAGCACTATTTAAAGGATAAAGTAACAGCGTCAACTTTTAAATCGCTGTACCACCAATCCAATCAGGGTCTCTTATGTATATGCATATTTATTTTACATGGCGACTTTTTTTGGCCAGGTAGTGCATGTTACAATTCCCTTTTTTTAGATTTAGGTATGTTTAAAAATTTGTTAAAAATTGTAAATTAATTTTATTTATGAATTTATTTTATAATTTTATGTAGTGAAATTATGTTTTTTAAGTGAGTGAAAAAAAATTATAAACATACAATAGTTTCCGAAATATTATCAAAGGTTTATATAACTCATCTAACATCAGAAGAACCCCAAAACCCTAAAACTTTTCAAAACCATATAACTTTCGAAATTATCATCAGAACTCTATGAATATTTTTGATTGGCTAATTTCCAATTTCCAATAGTTTTTGAGGAATCTATTCCGCGAAAAAAATTGGTAGGCGTAATGGAGAAATTTCGAGATAACAGGAAATTAACTCCTTTAATCAATTTTTCAATCTGAATCAACCTGTCCCCTTGAGTCATTAACATCGACACTAGTTTTGTGGGTATGCGATAGTATATACATGAGTTACAGAGCTGTTCCATTTTCTTGTTCACTATTGTACAAAAAATGCACCATTAAGGCATTGACGCTTCATTTCCAACCAATTTGTCTTCAATGGGCTCATCCTTTAGATAGCTTAGCTATCTCTACGGCTCTTGCATTTCCTTGTTATTCCGTTTGTTTTGCCTTTATGAGATGGCTATATAATTTTTAATGAATTAAGTAAATAATCAAGATGGTCACCAAAAATCGGAAAGAATGGTATGTCTTATTACTTAATATCTTGAAAGGAGAGAAAAAAAGTTCCAAATACACATAAAAAAAATCTTTGTTCTGAGAGGTTATTTCGAAATTTCTCCCACATATAGTCTAAGGGTTAAAATTATGAATAAATATATAAGGGTTAATATTATGATAAATATAATATATCATAATAAGGGTTATATTATGAATAATAATTTATTATATATTTATTTATAAATATATAATAAATTATGAATAATATATAATCACATTAAAAATGCAGGTGAAAATCATATTTTTACTGAATAAACATCCTATGTTCATCAAGTAATAAGGGTATGATAACAGCGAAATAATTAAACAGTGGATATTTGAGGAATTTAATCTACGATGAGAAAGAGCCAAAAAATCCTAGGAGGAAATGTAGTAGCCGACCAAGTTTCCAGGAGATTTTCGAGAGCTTAAAGTCAAAGCAAATATAACTTTGCCCTAACTTTAGTGCATATGTGCCCCTGAATACACTCGATAGCTAGCATTCGTCATAATTGTTTTGCCTAGGTGTAAAATAAAAAGTAACTTGTCATTTGTTTTCAGATAATATTTAACGTGTGCATTCTTGGTTATTTCAGAGTAGTTAATATTCTGCGTAACAAAAGTTACTGTTTCATTAATTACAGATTTCAGTATGAAACAGTAGAAAAGTTTCAGTAAACACTTCTTTGTTTCTGATAATCTACCCCGTAACCTCATAAATGAAGAATATTTGTTTTGTCAAAGCGATTTATCTAGAATGTCCAAAATGTATGCGTACTTTATATAACAATTATATGCATCATTGTGATGGAAGTTTCATTATTTGAATTATCTTGTTTGCATGTAGAATTTTGTTAGTTTTCAGAAGTATTTGAATGGAAAACGCAGTGAATTGAAAATGTTGCTAAGAAATTAATTTGGTGTATAGACTTATTCATAAACAGATGCTGATTGTGGCTAGTGATGAGTTAAAAATTATTATGTTTCATGCATCACATAAAAAGAAAATCCAGGGTATGTATTTCGTCGTAACTAATATGCTCACACAAATACCATCAAATTGACCATCACGTAGAGAGTACGAAAGAGGTGTTTCAGCCTTCTAGAGATACTATTCTTCATTCTCAAACATCTTTTTAATGTCGTGGCATTTATATATCATAACTCTCTCCTGATGCAATGTTATGTCTGCATTAAAAATCACAGTATTTTCAAAAAGAAATCTTCTATTGACCCACGTTCTGACAATCTAACCTACGCATATAACACCTGATCACAGGATGTTTAAAAGTAGGTCCACAGTAAAATAAGGATGAAAAATTGTAAGTTAGGTATAATTCTTGTAATTAATTGAGGCATTATTTATAAAAAAAATCGCTGCATTGTGAAAAGAGATAACTGTACAAAGTGAAAAATTATTGTATTAATTAATTATAATCATGAAACTTCTGTTAGCCGATACGATTCTACATTTATATTTATTAATTGATAGCGAAATTTGAACAGTTCTCATTATTTTTGATGTAATAGGTGTGTATATATATATGCTGAAGATGTGTATACATTTTTGAAATATTCTGCATATAGAAATGAAGAACATTTAACTAATACTATGAACTGCAGTGTGAAAATTATAAAGTTAATAGTTTACTGTTAAATTCTGATAATGAAATAGTGAGAAGACTCACAAGAAGCTTATTGAATCTTCCCTTGAAACATATGCAGAGTTTTGTTCTAATTGAAACACAGCATTTGTTTGAAATGTCTGAAAAATCATCGCATCAGAGCTATTAGTAATTTGTTTTCTGCTGCAGCATGAATCTCTTTTAAGCCCGGATTGTCTCCTTTTTCGTGTGTTTTCCAATTCTATTTACCAAGCCTCATTGTAATAGTACATCTATGACTGAAGTCAAAGAATTTTTAAATATAAATATGCTACCTGTATGTATTACTCCATACACCCATAAATTAAATCTATACCTTATGCAAAAATTTAATAAAATAAAAGTTTATTTCGACATGTTTGACGATTTTAAAATCCATAATATGCTAAGCAACATGCACTGATAATGATTTCAATTTTCGAAGAATCTTTGCGATACTACTTTTACATACTTCTTTAAAAAATCTGATACATAAAATATAGTCGTGGAATGTTTCCCTGCTATTTATAATGTCAATCTGTTTCTTTGACAAAAGTATTTTTGCAGTTGCTTTTTTCTTCAAACTTTCTTTAACTGCATTGTAAATATTGCGTATTCAATCTGCATGTGTAATTACTTTGTTTTGTATCTAATTTATTCAATTTTGCTTTATAGCAACTTGTAAATAATTCTATCATCCTTTAAAACGTTAAATTGATATATTTCAATTTAATTTGTTTCGTAACAATGTATTACAATGTTTCTTGAAAAGAATTTTAAAATCAGATTGTTATTACGTACATCATCATATTGTTACACAACCATCGTCACATTGCACTCTTCTGATATCTCAACCTGATTTATTAAACTAGTTATGATGAACCGTAGGTAACACCCCAAGATTTTCACATAAGTTCATTAGGTATGTCATTATTTTTTCTTTGGATTAAGTATTCTGAACATAACTATATGAAATGAAAGAATTTATCTCGAAATGTACTGTTTATTTTTCCAATCATCTTTTCTAAACGGTGAGGTAATTTCATAAAACAAGCTTTTCAGTGCGTTCCAGCTTTTATAGTGAAAAATTCTGTAATTTTAAAAATGAATGAAACAAATGATATAATGAGACAAATGAATGAACAATAAAACAAATGATAGTCTATGGTGTTGTAGCTAATCCGTATAGAGGGCGAGGTACAATATTTTTAAAAATTCAGAGAATGGGGTAACATATACGTTATGTCTAGCATTATTATAGTGAGCAATTTTTATTGACCAATTTTGGTCGCGTTTTGATCTAAACATTCCTTGAAGTTATAAAGGTCTTCAGAGTACTTGACGGCGTTAATTGTATTCTCAGTCTTTCGCAGATCATAGTAGACAATGACCCTAATATCTCGCCAAATGCAAACCATAATTTTCTTTGATGTTAATAATCAACTGTTTGGGAGACTGAAAGATTTGTTATAAAGAATATTTTTAATTCTGAAAAAAAAGATTGCTGGTTATCTCTTTTAATGGAGTTGATTAAAAATGAATTTATACCATATCAACTGGCGTTTGACACCTTTGTGGAGGGGAAAATCAATATGATTTTAAAATGTATCCTAAAAATATGTTAGTAAATGTTTCATTCGAGACATAAAAGATGCCTGCTGTTTCAAGTAGCATAAACTCTGACATCAATAGGCGTTATTCTATTAGTCAATTCTTAGAGTTTATTTGAAGTTTGCCCAGTTTTTATATTTGAACTCATATCTTCTAAACTGGATAATTTGTGCTATTGTGGTGTTGTTTAACTTTCCAGCGAGCGCGCGGTTTCAAGAGATACTTGCATTGTATTACATATTTATATTGTTCGTTTATAAATTTAAGCGCAATTTTTATTTATAAAATCTTTGTTTACTATTAGGTTAATAAAAACAGATAACATAAATAAAAGCTGTATTTATTTTTGTAAAACATCACGATTTATTTATGTAATACGATGCACGATATGTCGTAAAATTTGTGCAGGCGCGGCCGCTGGAAGGTTAAAGTAATGACATATAGTCACAAATTCACGCAAATATCTGTTCTTTTAAAACATGTCTCAAAAGAAAAATATATATGATGAAATGATTGTTTGAATTCAGAGCCCTTTTATTTCGAAATCAACCTCCATGTGAAATAAAAGTACTATTTTGTAGAATTAATAGTTCGGGTCAGTTGAGCAACATTGCATCCGAAAATAGTTATTTCAATCTCATCTATCCCACATATGCTCTAGTATTAAATATCGACGGTATACCATTTCAGTAAGATTAAAGAAAAACTCTTGTTATAATACGAAAAAACTATGACGCTGTGGAAACAAGGAGGTTCCAACCAAGAAATTTCGTTAAACTTATCTGGGTATCTTATTTTATTATCAGTGAAATTGAACCGTTTGACACTGCTGCCATCTAGCATAAAGCTATAAAACTCTTTTGATATACTTTGGGTATGAAAGACAACATGTTTACCATTTGAAAATGTAGCATTTCATAGTTTAGTATAAATGTGGTTTGGTTCAGTCTGTATTATAACTCTTCATATAAATGCAACAGAAATGATTTCTTAACGTCAAAAATTTATACTTCTGACTATGGATATTTAAACATACTTGCGATTTTATCAATCAGTCTCTAAATATACATAAACTACTACTTCTTAGAGTACGAAATAGATTGTATCTTAACTACACACCGCAACATTTGAAAATGCCCGTTTTAACTTTCAACACAATCTAGAAACTAAAAAGAATTCTTCGAACCTTAGCTAAGGAAAAGTATTTGAAAATTTGAAAATTTTCAAGAAGAATATTTTTTTTCTACATTATCCACAAGAAGAACTCTTTTACTCCAACTGGGTAGAAGATTATCAAATATTCTTCAACAAGGGAAATCCAATAATTCCAGAAATACATGTCGAAATAAATGATTTACTAACTGTCACACTCTCAGGCAAGCATTATATGTTTCTCTCTGGCACGCTGAAAAGATTTAGAGTATCCCAGAATTTCTCCAGTTTTGTTTCCTTCTCATAAACTGCCTAAAATGTTAGCTCGTGTTTAACTCGTTGAAAGGAAAGGAAGTTTTTCGAGTGGTTGTAATAACACTTTCCGCTTTTTCTTCCGATAGAAATCCAGCATTCGAAACATTGCGTTTTTACCTTTTTATGAACGATTTAACTTATACGCATTTGAGAAGTTTTACTTATTGGAAATTTTCGAGTGCTGAAGGGATATATTTGTTCGGTCAGTGGAGAAATATATTTTTATATTTATCTTAATCTGTTTATTTGATATTATCATTCTGATTTTTATGCCTGTGTTTTTCTACCTTTTCTTTATTGGATTATATAGAAACAAATGTTGACTGTATGCTTAAGAATGGAAAAAGATGAGAAGTAGGTTTATACGAATTGGCTTCAAAAAAACTACAGAACCCTTTAAAAGTCATAGGTAAAATTGTATATGTATTATAATGCTAATGCTCTTTGATCAGGAAGAAAGTTTAGATATACACTGGAGACATTAGCTTTTTAAACTTCATTAGCAACTAGCGAGTATATCCGAACTTGCTTTCCAAATTAAGAAATTTTCAATCAATAAATTCTTTAGTAGCCAATTTTAATTGAGTATTAAATCAAAGTATTTTTCGTGAATAGAAATATAATTCGCTAGATTAAATTTAGAGCTTCAATTAACATCTCTTACTAGTGTTAATAGATAGATAATCCTAATAATAATAGTCAATTATCGACACAAATGAAATAAAAATACGTATGAACGTAAAGGGAAAATGAAGCTCAATGGTGTAACCCTTTCGCTAACAGAGTCTCCAGGGAGAAACGTCCACCACAGCCCAAGATATTTTTCTATTCAATTGGAATCGATTTTACGTTTGTCATTTGTATGTGACGACGGGCTCTGGTAAGAAACGGCTGTATCACATATATCTGACTGTTGGTAGCAAAAGATTAGTGCAGCGTTGTTGAATGAATTGTGAAATCTGGAACATTATTTTTATTTGTATCTGAAAGTTATTCATGTAAAATACTTTTATTTGCAAAAAATTCGGAATGAAATCAGGAATTGTTTTCTTCTTTTCTATATTTGAATAAAATTTCCATACATTTAAATGCTGCCAAATTTGCTTAGAAAAAATAATTTTCGTATCTGCATACATTTAAATTTTTTATAAGTATTTAACAAAATTTTGATAATTTAATAATTCATTTTTAAAAAATGACATTTAACATTTTTGAAAAATTTTATAAATTTGCTTACCTCTGCTACAACGAATATTAATTTTTCAAACTAAGCTACTCTAAGGCCCGTATTCTACGAGATATAATCTTGATTTTTCAATTCTTGCCTTCTTAATGCATCTTTTTTCGGATCATTGCTTACTTGTGACAGATTTATATTATGTTCTGAGACTAAATATTTATTTTTAGATTTTCTGCTGATTAGAATGTCTGTTAATAAGCTTTTAATGAATTACTAAGTATATTTGGAGAATTCTGAAGATGTGATTTGAATTATATTCGAGTAATAAGAGTAATATGAACTAGATATGTCAAAATTATTGCCATGTTATTATTCTTCAAATTTTCTCTACAAGCGTCAATCTAAAACCGTAAAAAATAAAGGATATTAATTCTTTTTGAACTGGCTTTCTACACAGTGTAAATCTACAAACACATGCTTAGATTAGGTTATTTTATATTGCTATAGTCCAGTCAACGAAGGATAAATGGAAAAAAATGGTGTAGTTTTGAAATTTTGCACAGTTCTTGGGGGGTAGTGTGTTAAACGACATACTAAAAATCAACGCCGGTGGGGAGTGCTCGAGGGTTGGTTTAAAGAGGGCGTTTTCAGTTTTTCTTAAATATCTCGAAAACTATGGGCTCTAGCGAAAAACACTAATTACAAAATTAAACTACATGAAATTTCCTACAAGACATTCTTACGTTTTTCTGTAGCATAAATACTTTAGAAGATACAGGGGGATTCAAAAGTGAATATTTCTAAAATTTCTTATTGCCTTCCTTAATGCTAAAATCGATTAAAGTGCTAAGACAACAAGTATTTTTTTGGGAAACCCTACAGCAGTTTTACTAGGAAAAGATAGAGAACGTCTCTTATATCTAAAAGCTTATGTCCTCCAAGAAGAGAGTGGATGAAATGAAACGGTCCAGTTGCGAAATACCTTTTCCAAAGAAATCAAAACTAAAGAAGTAGGAAAATTCAGAAGTTCCAAAGTATTGGCCAGTTATGTAGAAATTCTGACATGACTGCGAAGACAATCGTAACAACCAATCAGTTAAAAAAATAAACGAGAAGAAGAGAATTCCACGTAGCAAATTTTCTAAAGTACAGCCGCCTGCAACTAGCACTTGTACGTCTGTAAATGATACCAAAATAAAATCTATGACGAAAATTTCAAAAAGACCAAACAATAACATAAACATTGGCGAAATATTCGTTGGAAAGTTATCGTTGTATTCAAATGAGGTGGTAAAATCAAATACTCGACGATATAATGACAAGAAATTTGTTGTAAGAAAGATGAAAATCTATAAAACCAAAAGCTGAATAAGACCAAACAAATATCGTTTTCCTGTAAATGCAACTGAGAAGTTTCATTTCTTGCACTAGGAAGTTATTTCAGAAGAAAAGGGTAATGGAGCTTTGGGTACTATCTCACAAGTAAAATGTCAGGAATCTGGGAATTAAGCCTTCAGTAAAAAGAGCGTATCTGATATCAATCAGGAAATCATGGAAGATGCTGAATTTGGTTCTGAACCTGAAAAAGAAAAACCAAACGAGTTATTGAGAAAATACACTAACTGCGGAGGATGAATTAGTTCCTGACTATGTGAGATTCCTGTAAGTGCAAGCAGATTAAATGACAGTGCACAGAAAAAGTCCAATACAGATTCTTCCGAAACGGAATTATCATATAAATTCATTTGTCTTCAGTGAATAGAGAGTAAGATGAATCTCTAATTAATATGAGAATTGAGAAAGAAGATACGGCTGAATTAATGCAGTTGAAAAAGGAAGATCTTCTCTTTTGTGTTAAAACTGTGTCATATTCTTTGGTCAATGATATAGAAGATACTAGAAAAAAAAGTTTAAATTCCCAAACGGCAGAGGGCTTAGCTACCGAAGATATCGAGAGAAAGTATTAGGGTATGGACATATCAGAAACTCTTATAAATGAAAATGGAGCGACTACTGATGAACCCAATGTTGCTGTCGACAATTTCAATTACAAGGGCCTGAGTGACTTCCTAATTACGATGAATCATCACATTCAACTCCAACAAAGTGTGAATCGAAGAAAAAAGCTAAATATATTGTTAAACACCAGCTTAAAAACCATAAACACAAGAACAAATAGAAACACTGTTAAGATTAAGCAGGGTTCCTAATCTTAATGATCCTTCTTTAATTCTGTAAAAGATTGTAAAATGTTTTATTAAATTTAAGACAAATGTATTTATGTGTAGGAAGAAACTAAAACTTTTAAATTCATAATATGTTATAATTTTGAATTTATTCATTTTGCACTCATGCACTGTAAAGAATGTGAAATACACTCCTGCTCAAAAAATAAGCAACAAAGGCAAAACTCAGAATAAAAAACATATTTAATAGATATGCGTGAAAGTTGTACCCGAGATACGTGTGGCATTACTAGACCACATATCAAACAATAAAGCAAAGACAAACAAAAACACTTATGTTACGGCTGTCGCTGAGCGACAGCCCAAATAGGTAGGCAGAATGTGCAATGGGAACCACACGCTAATAACGTATATGATACCCTCTAGCTGAAATGCATGCTTGACAACGGCGAAGCATGCTGGCAATAGTTCCGTATCGCTTGTTGTGGCAGTAATGCCCATTCCTGTAGTAAGGCTTCTTGAAGCTCGTGGAGGGTAACTGGCTGCACACTGCAACCTGTCCCACATGTTTCCCAACATGTCTCACACATGCTCTATGGGGTTCAGGTCCGGTGATCTAGCTGGTCACGCCATCTGTGGAATGGTTTCACTCTCCAGATAACTCTGCACCAATCGTGCTCTATGCGGGCGGGCGTTAACGTCCAAAAATATCACGTCGGTACCCATTACAGCCATAAAAGGCCCCACAAGAGGGTGTCGGATTAGTCGCGATATCGGACAGCTGTGACGGAACCCCCAGCGAACACGTAGAGGTTGGTTCGGCCGTTCGTTGTTGCTATCCCTTCCCAGACAAGTAACCCCCCACCTCTGTGATGGTCTCTTTCGACGATGTTTGCAGCCCGATAGCGTGTCCCTGGCTCTCGCCGTATCATTGTCATTCGGGAATCGTTCTGGATGTTAAATTGAGACTCATCCGTAAAGAGTATCTGACCCACTGCTCTGGAGTCGAACTGCGATGTTCACGGGCCCAATGCAACCGCGCTCTGACCTACGCTGTGGACAAAGGCACACAAACAACAGGTCTTCGTGTGAACAGTCCTCCTTCACGCAGTCTGCGTGACACAATTCGGTGGGATATGGGTCTGCCTTCAGCAGCAGAGAGATGTGACTCCATATGTCGCGCTGTTAGTGTCCTCTGGCGTCTGGCACATTGCAACAGGTAACGATCGTCTGCCGTTGTGGTGACTCTCCGGCGTCCAGACACACGTCTTCTACTGGCGTTTTGATCCCTTTGGTAATGATTCCACAGCCTATAGATGACACTACGATGCACATTCAGCTCTCTGGCAACAGCAGATTGTCTTGCACCAGCTTGCAACATACCGACAGCTCCCCAACGCATCTCATCGTGTAAATGGTTTCTTCTACTCATACTTTCTACTTTGTCTATCTCGGATTCCGCTGTTTGCAAACTGAAGCATAAGTCCGGCAAGCCCCTTTTTAAGGCGTTACGATGTGACCACGGGATTGCGTTTCATACTAATTTTAATTGACTATTTTCATTCGGAGATGCAACCTCTACCTCGTATGTAGATTGCGTGTTTTAATTCACCGTTTTGTATGTGTTCTGCGTCTTTTCGAGTTTGTGAATTATTTTTTGAGCAGGAGTTATTTTAGCTTCTTAATGTTTGATTTAGTAGATAACAAATAAGTTTCATGTGAAAGATATCCGAAAATGCATGGCCATCTTTTCATCTATTTAAAAATTTATTTTCCTCTTTGTTTAAATTTTCTTTTGAAATAGTATATTTTTAAACGTTATTTAAAAACATTTAAGCATTTTTTGGAAATGCACTGACCCATGATGGTAAAATTCCGTCATGCTTATTCCAAGCACTATATGAACTTTTCGTCGTTAAACCTCCAAAAAGTTTTCCCAACAGGGAGGTATTAAGACTAACGAATTGTTTTTAGGCTTCAGTCTTGTAATCAAATTGTGAGTTAAGACGGCTTTAGCAGTGCTTTGATAAATTTTTCTCGAGGCACAGACTGCACGTAATGTAAATGTTTGTGATTGTTTATTTTAAAAAGCTTGAAAATATTTTCTTACAGATTAAAGGAATTCCACAGGGGTCTTGTTTTTCTTCTTTAATTGCAAATCTGTTTCTTCACTTTTACGAAAAAGATACAGTTTTAAGTTTAAATTCAGCTTTTAGATATATAGATGACATCCTGATTTTTAATTTTAAAGATTTCTCTACAGTTAGTGGGAATATTTATCCTGAAGAATTAAAATTAACAAAAAATAACGATAATAATATTAAAGCTATTTTTCTTGATCTTGATATTGATTGTCAAAACGAATTAAATTTAAGCATCTACGACAAAAGAAATGAATTTAAATTTAATGTTAATGGGTTCAATTTTTGTAATTCTAATATCTCTATTAAGATCTTTAAAAACACAATATTACATCAATTACTATTATATATTTGCATATTACTATTATATATATCAATTACTATTATAATTACTATTATTTATTAAATATTTGTAACAATTCAGAATCAAAGAAAAAACAAATCGAACTTTTCAAATACAATTTTAATTGCAATAAAATTCCCATTTCTCTTTTTTTACCTTTATTCCACAGCAAAAAAACTGCCTATTTTTGCCTTTATTCTATTTGCCTCTGATCTATTTTACAGTTAGTCTCATTTTGGTTTATTTGTCTTTTGTTTACTTATCTACTGATACTCGTAGAAAAACTCCTAAGACCTCACTGACAACAAAAGGTCTCTAAGACTCTTCACTTCTCACTCCTAGTAAAACATTTTCCAAAACTTGTGACGTTAAAAGTTAACTGTCAACCACTTCAACCGTTGTCACTTTAGCACTTTTAAACGGTAGTTCGTGCAGCGTGGTTCTGCATTGTCTCTTCAATTATGGATTTTTGGGTGAGTTTTGACACCTTTTTCTTCGTTTTTTTGTTTTGTTGGTTTTGGGGTTGGGTTTAATATGTTTTGTTTCTAATGGACTTGGGCTTTTATTATATTTTTATTTTTTCTCAATTGGACTTGGGCTTTTTGCTTTGCTTCAAACTTTGGTTTTTGCTTCGGTGTTCCGGGGAAACAAACTCTTTTTGGCATTATTGCTAGAGTTTTGTGTTCAGAAAACACCGAATTTTGAGCTTGCGCCCGTTCGGGATTTCCCTTGCTGATGACGCGTCCCGGACGTTGGCGTTTTTGTTCCTTTTTATTATTATTTTGGTTTTTCTTCTAAAACGTATTTTTAATGTTTTCTTTCTATGTTTTCTTTTATTAATATTTCTCACTTTTCGATTGTACTGCTGCATTGGCGCATTCACCGCATATGTGAAGTTTTTTCCTCATATTTAAATCATTTAGAGAATCTATTTTTTCTCACATTTAAATCTTTTTCAGATTCTATGTTTATCATATTTTGTCCTTTTCCTAAAGTTTACTTCTTTTGAAATTGCACTTCTTCATTTTGAGTATTTTCTTAACTGTTATTGCATTTGTTTCTGGTTTTGTTTATGTTTGTATATATATATATATATATATATCGCGATATTTAAGAAATACTGAAAAATCTCCTCTTTGAACCCCTGCACACACACAGGAGGGAATTTTTAATATATCGTTTAGAGTATTCTTCCGAACAGCAGTCCTTAATTTCAGAAATACACCTTTGTTTAAAATTTACAATTCGTTTACTGGACTACGAGTAGAATGAGACTTGTGAAGGGGAAAGGATTTGAGGGGAGGAAGGGAACACGACTGTTCATCAAATGGGTTTGTCATCCCTTCTGCTCCTACAATAATTATTCCTCCTTGTATAATTATTATATAGGTATGAGGTTTTTCTGGGAGTTTTAGATTCAGCACTTTTAATCGATTTTTTAATTACAATAGGGAATTTTAGAAATAGTCATTTTGGAATCCCTCTGTATCTTCTAATCTATTGATGCTACAAAAAAAACATAGGACATCATTTGTAGAAATTTCATGTAGTTTAATTTTGGAATTGAGTGTTTTTCGCTAGAGACCATAATTTTCAAGACATTTAAGAGCAACTGAAAACGCCTCCCTTTAAACCTTCTCTACCCCCGTGCACCCACCACCGGCGGGGACTTTTAGTATGTCGTTTAGGACCGCCAACAACTGTGCCAAATTTCAAAACTACACATTTTTTTTTCTATTCGTCGATTTTTGGCCTTCGTTGACTAGACTACTACTAGAATTACTAACACGCACATTTTTATTCGGTCATTCAAATAAAATTAAAACCTACCTAACATGACTCCAAATCTCTACAAATAGAAATTTGCCAAAGTTTTAAAAACTGCTACTTAAATATGTTTGCACATTTTAAAGTAAAGAATTTTTTATATTTTCGTGTATTTAAAAAAGTCTTATTACATTTACACTTTGTATAATCACTTTTATATCAACTAACGTTAATAAATTAAGTCAAGTTGCAATTTTAAAATTACTTTTGTTAATACTTTATTTTTTACTATTTTATAATGCTTTTAATATCTGAAATAAATTTATCACAAAAAAATAATTTAGATGAAAGTTCTTCATTCATTAGAAAGAAATAGAATAATTTTGAAAATTTTGAAATTTATTTTGTTCCTAATGGAAATATTTTAACTTGTTTAAAAGAAAAGTTTAAATTTTAGAAAACCTGGAGGCGTAAGTGCATTACAAAGTACATCCCAATACACTTTTCATACACATTTTTGATTTAAGAAAGTAGAAGGATTAAAATACTTTTTACATTACATATTTGCAATAGAATACAAGAAACATTAAAAAAACTTTCAAGTATTTAGAAGTAAAAATGCAAGTTGTTAAGTGCCATTAAATGCATGCATGCTGCAAAGAAAATCGCAACATTATTTCTCAAATATTAAAATTTATTCATCACATAAAATTATATTACTTATAACCTGATTTTAGATTATTAATGTTTCAAAAATATTAATACACTTATCTAGATAAAATTAAGCTTAGATAATGAGAAAAAAGTCAACAAAAAGAAATCTTTGTCTATAATCGAAACAAAAAAAATGCTTTTATTCATTCGATGTTAAAAAATTTGTCCAAAGTAAAAACTTTAAACTAATTCGATGCCTGTAAAACGCAGATAATATTTTAAAAATATTAAATAGTTTCACTATAGTATCTGTTATCTCGCAAATTGATAAATTTTTTCTCCATGTATATCTCAAAAATATATCATCTTGTATACTGAATGAAATGAGATAATTCGCAATAAAAGAGCTGAATTCAAGCAGATCAACTTTGGATAATTTTTTCAGGGTAGCTCACGAAGCATTTTGGCTTAGCTGCAAGTTGATATACAGGGTTCCCACTTATATCCGTTACACCCCCTCCCTTAACTTCTAAACGGTGACAGATTAGACCATAAAGTTGGTGTCTAGGTATAGTAAAAAGGCCATGGGCTACTGGATGAGGCAACTTTCAATGCCATCTAAGGGCAAATGTTGGAATTACCGGTCCTATCTCGAAAACAGTACAAGAAACGGGAAAAAGTCAATTACAAAATTGGAGAACGTTTTCGATTTAGTACGAAAAGACACCTTGGGTGCAATAATGCTAATACAAAAACATGTATAAAGCGCATTTATTTGCTCGCATATTCGGAAGTTTTGACGTCATATGACACGAATAAAAGGAGAAAATGTTATTTTTCGGGCAAAAAATGACCCCATTATACTTTTTCTTGTGGAAATAACTCAAACAGCAGGTGATGCCTGGTGTTCTTTTTATTGTCAACAATGTCCCTAATGGAATCAAGAAACTGTCCGTGTCTCGCAGCATCTAATTGTAAGCTGTCGGCGCTGATTTTACTTTCTTATTCCTCATGAAATTTTTTTATTTGATTTCAACATAAAAATGATGCGACACATATGGTATTAACAAGAATTAAAACACAGCAACAATAATCATTCAGCTTAATGGAAATATTTCCCATTTTAGAGGACTGTGTTTACATATTTCCAGAAAAACTTGTGAAATAAGAAAAAAGAATTCATTAGGATATTGCCATTGCTTCCAACAATGCAAGATAAATACGCAAATAAATATTTGTTTAAACAATTAAAACGATTTGAATTTCATTTTAACAATAAAAAGTATTGTTGTAAATTATTCGTAAAAATATGTTTAAAAGTTCATTAAAATTAGAGAAAAAATGTACAGCAAATTAATTCATATCAATGAGAAGATAAATTTTTTCCCTTTCAGATGGTGTAAAAATTTTGCCGTGTTTGATGGTGTTTTATTTTTTTGCTGTAATAGCTTTGGAAGTTATTAAAGGAAAACGCCAAAATTTTCTTAACTTTTAATTAATTGAAATTTGAAAAAAAAGACGACTCCGCACATGCCCTCCTCCAAAGTAAGTTTGTGCCAAATTTCGTAGCTCTAGGTGCAGCGGTCTGCCCTGTCGAGTACAATCACACACACAGAGACAGACAGACACGCATTTTTCTTTATTATTAGTAGAGAAATGAAGGATGAAATGATATTGTAGAGCTCCAAAAAGACTGAGTTATCATCGACAGAACCTGGTTTCGTGATTTTTTTCTTTTAGCCAACGTGGAATTTAATTCCAATAGTTATATTATTTCTTTCTCTCTGTGTTTTAAACATCCATCGCAGATGCAATAGGTCAGGGTTGGGAAACCATTTTGCCTGAAATGCTTCACTACATTTCTACAGTTGGGTAAAAGGCCGCACGAATGGAATTTAAAGGGTTATTGTTCTGTAATTATTATTATATTACAGACAATTATATATTTCATGTAAATTATAAGGAATTAGTAAGGCCACATAAGAAACTCAAAAATACCGCATGCGGCCTTAAGGGCGCAGGTTCCCCATCCCTATATTAGCTTTTAGTTTGACCCAGCCTAGAACACATGAAACAATTTTTCTTGTGAAGCCATCGACAAAGTCTTACATTCAAAAATATTAATTTTTAAATTTGATTGCCCAATAAATGTGATGTTTGAAAATAAGAGGACATTATTTTCACCAAGCAGTTTAATACTTTTCAGGAATTATTTAAGACATTTAATTAAAACTTAGAAAAATTCTAACCTGCACATATGTTTTAAGTGCATCCTGTATATGTAGCCTGATAAGACTAAGGAATTGTAGAATTTGTGGGAAATTTAATATAATGACGAATGGCAGCGTACCAAGCGCAAGGACAAGTGCATGGGAGAAGAGCAAAAAAGTGTCGTTAGCTGCGTGACGAGATTCCAGACGGTTTTACTTGATTCTTGGCGTAACTACTGTTCCCTGAAACTTCCCGAGATTTAACCCTCTCACAGCGAGCGAGGCGGTCTAAAAATTTTCCCAAAACGGCGATGAAGGTCTGTTTGAGGTGGTTGGCTTCTTTTGAGGGGGTTGAGGCTCTGAGATTGCTTCGGAGATAAGCGCAGTAGGGTGTCCAATTATCCTTGCCAACCACAGAACATTTCCTTGCCCCTTACCCAGATAGCAAAGAAGGTTACGGAAAGGTTGCTATTTCACTTTCCATAGGCTGTCCGCGAAAGCATTTCCGTGCAAACCGTTTCGAAAACCATTGTCGCAAAGTTTACATAGGAAAGCTTTTTATGAACTACCTCACCGACAAGGATTGAACGACAAGTCCGCGAAAGCATTTCCTCTCAAACCGCTTCGGAAACCATTCCCTCAAAATTGAAGTAGAAAAGCTTTTTATGAACCACCTTGTCCCGTCATGTGTAACCCGTACAGTATAGTGGTTATTGCGTTAGCCTTCCAACTCTATGAACGCGTGCTTGATCCCCGGCTCTGAGGAATGTGAAGTTTGGTCACAATCTACAACGAAGACGTACACGTAAGTTCAATTAAAAATTAAATTAATTGAACTAAATAATTCAGCTTTGATTAATTAAGATTAGTAATTGATCTAATTAATTGATATCCCAGATAACTCTAAGTTGGACTAAGATGACGTCAGTAAAAATGGGGTTGGACCCCTCTGTAGGTGTACGACTTTGGAGGGGGAAAGGTGGGTTCTATTTTGTCCGCCGATGGAGGGCTCTTAAGAACCTTCTGAAAGGCCTGAAATAAGCTTGAGGAAAGCTTGAAACAAGTTTGTGATAAAAGCTTTGGGAAATCTTACTAAAAACCTTACAGAAAACCTTGTTTCTTGTTGACTAGCGAACCTTTCAGCTCCCATGCCGAAAGGTTCAACCCTAGTCATGGAAACCTTTGTGACAACCTTTTACCCTTGTTGACGACAAGGTTTCCAAAACCTTTTAGACAAGCTTTCTTTACTATCTGGGTAAGGGAGGGTTACAGCAGGAGTTGGGATGGTGGGCTAAATGACCTCCCAGGTTGGGAGAGTCCAATTCATGTAGTATCCTCCTATCCTTCCAAAATCGCCCGGTTTTAAAGGGGCTAGAAGACAAATGTCTCATAGGAATTAAAGAGTTGATTATGTAACTGTTAATATAACTATTTAATATTTATCTTTTTTATTATTTGTTTGTGATATATAATTCTGAGTATGCAGAGCTGAATACAAAAAATATAATAGTAAGAGATAGCTTAAGAAAAAAATAATCGACTACAAATCATAAAACGCTAAAATACTTAAAATGCATTTTCTTGCAGTTCCGTGTAAACTAAACACTATTTTAATGAACTAGATACTCTATTTTAAGCAGGATGATAGAAGATAACTCTGTCCGTCAATGTTCCAAAATATATGTAATTTTTCTATCGTCATTTTTACTTTGCTTCACATGTATTGCGGCTGGGCATAGAATAATTTTCGTGAAAGAAGAATATATTATACATCAAAGCAATCAGAATAAACGTTTTTTTATTTTTATTTTAACAACATTTATGTTCCTTATCACTGATTTTTGAATAAAGAACATTTAGTTCATATCTATCTTCTTCAATACAACAAATGATGGCATGAAAACTCTCATGCTTTACACCAAAAGAAACCAAAAATAAAGAAATATAATTCGAGTTTTTATTTAATATTAATATCAGATGCAGCTGTTCTAATGCAAGTAGTGCGAATCTCTTCTGTGTCTGAAGAAAATTATGTCATTGTAAGCTTCTTTTCGTTAGTTCTTTCCCTCTGTCACAGGTGATAGACTAGGAAATAAAAAAAATGATAAAAGATTGAATTTAACAGCGAAAGTGAAGGCGGTTTCTTTATAGATGAATTGTTGGTTAAAGGGAATTTTAGAAAAGGCAGAAATGGATTATTGGATTGTAATGGATCGTTCCAATTATTTTTATTTGCTCCTCTTTTAATAGAAGGTTACAACAATTTCTTTTTCGAAACTGTTTTTGTAAGAATACGATAAAGCAAAAAAATCTTCTTGAATGCGTCAGAACATAAATTCTATGAAAATTGAAATGAAATTTTGCATTTTGATATACATTTTACCATGAACTTGATTTTATGCAAACTGGGATACTTGTAAACTTGTGACTGCGTTTAGCTTTTAGGTGGAATATTAGATAAATAAATAAATTACTAAAATTTGAATTCTTTAAAAAATGTTATTTCTGCATAGTTTGGAAGGTTCTGAGGAATAACCGAAAACTGCCGTCAAGACAGAATTTGCTACAAGATCAAAAGATTCCCATGTATTTTCATATTACTATCGTAACATTTATATTAAAAATTATATAATATTTAAACAGTTTATCACGGGAGTGAAAACTTCTGATCGAAGCTGTTCTGGTACAAATTCCTAAGAAAGATAAGAAATGAGCCATATTATAAAGCAAATGAGATAATCACTCAGGTAACAATACCAATAATAAAAGACTTCTGATTGAGCGTCTTGTCTCCGAGAATAGCAGTACAGTTAAAGCAAATGTGAGCCGGTGTTCTTGAAATCCAAGGTGATGTTTAAAAGTTATGGCTGTTTCTCTTTAAGTACGATGCCATGTGTTCAGCATCGTACCAATGCTTGATAAGCAATTATGTAAAATTTGTGAACCCTTTTACCTCTTGATTCGTCATCTTTTTTCATCTGCAAATTTTTAGACTCATAAATCATTTTTCAGGTACAATATTTTTATATCCCATTAGAATTAAGCTATTTTCGTTGGACATATTATCAAAATTGATTCAGCATTTATTGTTGAAGTTTCCTTAAAATGCAATCATTATCCGTAATACGTTGGTTATCAAGCTTGTTTGATATCAAATTGTCTTCCTTCATTCCACACCTTTTATCACGGTGGCAATACTAGAACAGATGCTAACTGTTTTGCTCTCTAAACTCAGTATGTACAGAAGAAAAAAACTAGCGTTGGATGGTTGGTTATCTAAGAAATCTTGCGCAGCAATCCTCTACTTAAAGAAATCGTAATATTTGAATTCCATAAATTGAACTCATTTTGTGGGACTTTAATATCAAATTACTTATCTCATAATTCGGGTTTAATTTTAAACTCAATGTTTCAGGTCAATACTATGTGTAGCGAGCGGCCTTCAAACCTTAAATTTAAAATTTTACTTTCGAAATACCAGTTGGTTTAGTTACTTGCAACATTTAAACTCATAGTTTATAATTTGGACCGCTTACAACATGAAGTTTTCAGTACTGACTTTTTCTATCTTACGTTTAGTAAGCAGCAAATTACAAAATGCCCAGGTGGGTTCTTTCATTAAATAATTTAAATACAGAATGACTATAATTAAAGTTCAACTTTTAAAGGCTGTAAAAAAAGAACCACAATTCAGAATGACCTGGAATTTGACCTGAGTATACTCGAAGAAGAAGAGAAAATTATGGCAAAAGAAAAAAAAATAGTTCAAAATTTTAGCAATATGTTGCGCTGTACGAGTCAGAGTATGCAAAATAAGAAACGAGGGAACATTTTTTGGAGAGATGAAACTCATTTCCATATCCATGGATATGCCAAAACTCAGAATTACAGAATATGGGCAATGGAAAATCCGTTATGACATCAACCAGTAACTCTTCATTTTGAAAAAGAAACTGTCTGGTGAGGGTTTACGTCATTGTTTATCGTAAGGCCATTCTTTTTCGAAGAGATTGGTCTTACTGGTCGTGTTACCTGTACCATCAATGGTGTACGCTATGAATCTCCTTTGCGCAACTATGTCATTTCAGCACTTCAACAGCGTGTATGTGTGGGTAACACAATTTTCATTCAAGACGGCACTCCTCAACACATTAGTCCAGGCAACAAAGAAAAATTAGAAAAAAATGGTGTAGTTTTGAAATTTGGCACAGTTGTAGGGATTAGTGCCCTAAACAACATACTAAAAGTTCCCGACAGTGGGGGTTACGCGGGGGATACAGGGAGGTTTAAAGTGGGGCGTTTTTAGTTTTTCTTAAGTACCTCGAAAATTATGGGTTCTAGCGAAAGAAACTCAATTAAACAATTAAACTACATTAAATTCCCTACAAAAAAAGTCTTACATCTTTAATTTAGCATCAATAGTTTAGAAGATATGGGAAGTTTTGAAAAGTGAGTATTTCTGAAATTCCTTATTGTAATGGTAAAATCAATAAAAATTGCCGAAGAAACAACCTTCAGAAGAACCTCATGACTACATAATAATTTTATAAAGGTAGTATTGTATGTGTTGAGAATAGTGGTGGTGTCGGGGCGGGTCTGGGCAGAAATATATTTGATGAAAGTCGTGATCCCTTCCTCCCCTCAATCCATTTCTCTCCACGAGATCAATTCTAGTCGAGTCAACGAAGAAAAAATAGAAAAAATAAATGGTATAGTTTTGAAATTTGGCACAGTTGTAAGTATCAGTGCCCTAAACAACATACTAAAAGTCCCGACGGGGGGGGGGTTACGCGGGGGTACAGGGGGCTTTTTCAGTTTTTCTTAAATATCTCGAAAATTATGGATATTAGCGAAAAAATCTTTTCTATGAAATTAAACTACATTAAATTTCCTACAAAAATAATCCTTCATTTTTTTCTTAGGATGAATGGCTTAGAATATAGAGCGAAAATTACAGTAAGTGGTTGAAAAAGCTAGCTTCATTTTTAAGAAAGGAAGTTTTTATTTCAGATTGGCGGGATTATAACATTATAACTATAACATAATAATATATATATATATATATACCGACATAAAAATATTCATAAGCACTTTTGGCACTTGTTCGTAATAAAATTTCATTCGATTTTTCTACTTCTCGATCAAGTTCGAACTCCTCTTCTTCTAGAGGTGCACCATTAGTACAGATACCATGGCAGGTGCCACAAACAGAAGAGCATTGCATGCCAGCTTTCCGGCATCCACATCTTCCAACACACCCAGTTTTTTTCTTCCATTTTTATTTTTTCGAAACATTATTCACTTTACAGCAAATCCATTATATGTCAAAACGCACGGTTTTATTCACAGTGGAATCTCAACGCTCTTATATGAAAGTTTTAACGCGTCCGTTTTAAAATATGTAAGAATTAAAAAATGAAGGAAATCCTGAAAGCTTAAAAAATTTTAATATTGAAATGTGATATTCTTTCTTTGCTATCTGATCTGCAATGCCGCAGTTACTTTCGAAAAATAATAATTTTTCAGATTAAAAATTGTTTAATATTTCCTTTATCTTCTGAAAGAAAATAAAATGAAAATATATACACATTATAATGCAAATACATAAAGTGAAAATATATACACATTATAATGCAAATACATAAAGTGAAAATATATACACATTGAAAATCGACTCAGAAAAATTTTTGTGCATATTTTTCTATTAAAAATATAATTTCATTAAATAAAAATAATAACGAATTAATAGTCATTTCAATTTGAACAATATATTTTAATAAGTTTTATATACTAATGCATTAATATATCAAATATATAATATATTCAAAATTATATACACTATATTCAAATATTATATGCAACTGATCTAAATATTAATTTTTTCCCGTTTACTTTAATTCCTAAAGGCTTTACTCCCGTGAACTGAAAATAATGATATGTATTGAAAGAAATAGTTTTTTCGTGAAATTTGTATTTTATTTATATCTAAACATTAAATCATTCCGGATATTTATGCATTCAAGAAATGTTGTAATTGATTTTCTGATGAGTTTATTGTGTAAAAATTGTTTGCAGAATTAAATCGTTTTACATTAAAAATTCAAGGCAGAGAAAACAATAAAAGAGACGATAATATGTGTAGAATTATAAGAATTAGAACAGGGAAAATACATTTAATTTATTGTTGGTTTTTTTTTTACCGACATAGAGTAAGAAAGATTACTCTCATGAGATTCTAGATAAAAATAAAAGAAAGATAAAAAAGGAAAGATTTAAATCTAAATTCCATGTCGAACAGTTGGCTTTCTAAAAATTGGTATGTTCAAATACAATATTAATTGTTATAGCGAATGAAGAAACGATATGTATTTTAAAAGACATGAATCATGGAATCTGCAGTAAGTAGAACATTTCAATACCTATTTAGCCCAAAGCCTCCAATAAAATCTATCTCTGCAAGAATGAAAATAAAAATAGTCCTCTTGATTCAGGTAGACCCTTTTAATCCTTCTCCTGGTAGTTGTTTCGTAAAAGTCGTAGTGCATTTTGAAGCGTAACACGATACAATTTTCGCCCCGCGGGTACATTTAAACCGCTATTTTCCCATTACCAATATGTTCATTCCGTCGCTCGTTTTCCGAGAAGCCCTCATTTCTTTAATGAGAGAGTTCCAGGGGCGTGATTTAGGGCGCCTAGGGCTCATATATAAACAGTCCTTCCTAGACACAAACAATTTGTTTAGACTCTATATGGGTGGTACCAGGGTGTGAATTATGGCTAACTTCATCCTCCCCTGAGGACAAGATTCTGTGCATAAGCACTTTATGGGTGATCTTTTGGGTTCTTTGAAGGATCTTCGAAACTAATTTTTCCAGTTAGAACATTCTTAAGGGTGGAGTTTTTAGGAGGCGCAAATTTTCTTAATTAAGTGAACTTTAAGTTCTTGTCGTCAAGGAGAAAAATGGGAAGTTTCAAGAAGCTCTTTGTACTTTTGTTTGTGATAATTAGTGTGTAAAGTAGCATCTCTACAACTTAAAGTTTTAAACAAAATTTTGCTAAAATTTGTAAATCTTTCAAAGGTTTTATAATATGCTCTACTTAAGATTGGGGAAGAAATTGCCCGTTTGTTTAAATTATTGCTGTGGTCTAAACACATTTTGGGAAAATTTTAAAAAAATCGCCTTAATGTTCTTATCTTCCAGTCTATTCTAATAGATTCCTGAAATCTTAGTTTTAATCAAAATTTTGTTTGAGATTTTACTCTAAATAATGATAAATAATTCTTTAAGTTAAAATTTTCGATCGAAAAAGTTTTAGGTTATTTTATTTTCATTCTATATCTTTTGATTCGATCTAATTTTTCAAAAAACAACTTCATTATAATTTTCCCTCACATTTAAAACTACCAAATCAAAATATACTGCTTATGTCTGGGTAACCATACTTCTTTTCCAATATGTTTTTATTTATTACATTAATAACTTTGTTAAAAAATTCTATAAATTTCTCAACATTCGTAGGCTTTATTTCCTGTACAGTCGTCAACAAAAAAATGGAATACTTCTGTAACTCGGGATTATATTATCTAATCTTCCCAAAACTAGTGTCGAAATAAATGACTCAAAGGGACAGGTTTATTCCGATCAACGAACTGGCGCTGGGACTTGGCACACTAAGAATTCCGGAAAATCAATGAAAATATCGATTTTCAAATTTTGAGTGGAAAATGATCCTTGAGACTTGACTTTGACTTAATAATCTGAAAGTTTCAAAACAATCAGACAAATATTTAAAGAGATATGAAGTTACTTTGTCTAACATTTCATCACGTGCCACGCCCACTTCCAAAGTTTAAATCATGCATATTTCATATGCAAGTTGCAAATCCACCTAATTTTTTCCATAAAAGCAAAGCAAGATAGTTGTTTCAAACAGTAGAGGTTTATCTTTGTTTGTTTACAGTTTTACTGCTTTCGCTTCTTTATTATTTATTAAGCATATCATCATCATCACTGCTTTCGCTTCGCATTTTGTTTGAATTTCTCACTGTCAATAAAATTTCAATAACACGGCTTTAAATTTTTTTCTCTGTTGTAATGGATATTTGATAAATAGTACTGCATATCATTTATTAAATATTTTGACTAAAAAAATTTGAAAAAAGTGAAATTTTTCGCATTTTTTAAAAAAGTTTTCAAATTATCCCTATAAATGATGATGCTAATTAGTAATTATAGTAACAATAAATATTAATAAAATTGATAACTTAGGACTCGCAAATGTCAGGTTATTGCTCTAAAAAAAACAGCTTGATATAAGTCGTTCTTATTACAATTGTATTGTTTTTAAAACTTTAAAGCTGTTTTTCTCAGTTTGCTTTTTTCCAAAATTGTGTCTGCTACAAAATGCTAAAAATCGATCTCTTTTTATTCTAATTACTTGAAATTTTTTCTGTTCACTCACAAATGCATGCTTAATAGAATTACGGATGGATTTGTAAAAATTTGATTAGAAATTTTTTCAAAGATGTACAAAGTGAAAAATTCTGATATTTTCAAAAAAATTTCACAAAATTTTGAACAAATTTTTTTTCTCTGAAACTAATATAGATATAAAAAATTCGATCCCTATTTCTGTTAAGTACATTGAGAGGTCCCTTTCAAAAAAATTTGGAGAAAAAATATCAAAAATTGTATGAGAGAAGCATTTTTAAAAAAAACTTAATTTTTCAAAAAATTTAAAATTTTTAAATTTGTAATTTTTCAAAATGAAAAATGTTTTAGAAATTTCTACTACAAAATTGAATAAGTTTGATCAAAATTGTAGAAAAAAAATTTGGGGGTGCCAAGTCCCCTTGCGAATTAATTAACTTATTTAATTAACTGCTATTTCGAAATTTAATCATTACTGAAGCCAAGACTTTTATAAAATTCGAACCGGCATGTATTTTTACGTATATGTATTAAATTTCATTCCAAGCTTCGTAAAATTTCCAGAAATAAAAATTTGTTTTTGTTACAAACTCTGCCTGAATAGAGCCAACCCACTAAGGACGATATATTAAGTAAATCTCATCTCGTCAATAGAAAAAAGCTTTCATTTTCTTTTCGCTAAAAGTTCTGAAAAATAATCAAAGACGATTCAGATTCTTTTCGAATTTTTAATATTTTGTGAAATATTGAGCATTTCGTTATTTTTAAAATTATTTCATAATCCATTCATTTGAACCCCCTAAAGACATTTTATTAACACCCAAAAGCATTTGTAATGAATTGAAGGCACTGATTTCAATGTTTCAGAGCTAAGATTCAGCTGATTGGTGAGGAACGAAGAAACCTACTGATATTTAAAACCAATGAATTTATCTAAAAGGAGGCGATTATGTTTTCATGCGGAAATATGTTATGTTTTCATGCGTTTCTAATAAGATAGGAATTCATTAAGCTGAAACTTTTTTTTTTGGTTAAAAATAAATATATTATACTTTTAGTTTATAATTCCATTAATAGAGTAAGCAAATGTTAAAGTTTTAAATTACGGAACTAAATGTTAATTTCGCGGAGGAAATTCAGCTGAGGTTAATGAACTGCGTACGGGTGATGTTTATGGTGAGTTAACTTTTTTTCTTGTATATAAAGTATACAAAACATATATATACATACACAAGACAACCGCGTAACTGTAAAAATCTAATTAAATTACCAATTCTCTACTGTAGTTAAGAGACAACAGGGAAGGAGTCTGATAAATTGCTCAAATCTCAGACATGAATTGTTTCAGTTAAGGCGTTAAGGCTATAAAGTTTTACTTTTTAAAATATAATTTTAGTAATCTTTGTGCAATAACGTCATAAAATGACAAAATTATTTTGTTGTCAAATTTGAATGAGAATGATAATGATTGACATTTAGATAATTCTTTTATAAGACCTTATTCTTCGAATTATTACAATAAAACAACAATAGTTATTTCAATCCCGACATCTTGCAAAGAAATTCAGCTTTCATTAAAAATGTAGAATTTGTACTTTTATTAAAATCATTGAGAAGCATAAAATGAAACTAAAAACTTATGCGATAAAATTGCATATTACGTTAACCATTTATTTAAAGAAATGCATAACTATGCTTTATTTGCACAATTAATAATTAATTGATAATAGAATCTTGCCAAAAAAGGAAAGAAAGAAATTAAAGTTTAAATAATTTGATAAAAATCGCGATTTAATTATTCTTTCTTCCAATAATAAATTCTACCTGAAATTCTACACATTTTATATCAACTTATTAATTTTTAATCAAAAGAAATAAGAATTCATTTTATTTTAAAGTAGTCCGATTTAAAAACAAAAATATAATTTTTTGAACCGCAATTTGATAATGACTGTTAGAGCTCGTGTTTTACGAAGATATAGTAAACGATCTCTCAACAAGTGGGCGTTACCACTCGCCCGTTCGAATTTTGCGATTTTTTGCAAATATTTCAGAAACTATAACAGATATGCTCTCCTTTTTTTGGATTCCAATGTCTTAATATCTCATCTTTATTCTCATGTAACAATTTTACGATGTCACAACTCACTTTCTTAAATACTCATGTTTAAAAATTTGTCAAAAATATTAAATTTATTTTATTTATGAATATATTTTATAATGTTATGTAGTAACATTAGTAGTGAGTGAAAGTTTTGTAGTGTAGTGAGTGAAAGTTTTGTAGTGTAGTGAGTGAAACTTTCTTGAGAAACATACAGTAGTCTCCGAGATGTTATCAAAAATTTATATGACTCATTTAAGAAAAGAAGAGTCATTTTTCAAAACCCTATAACTCTCGAAATTACAATCGGAACTCTACGAAAAAATTTTAGGAGGCTAATTTCATGAGAAGGAACCCGTTTATTGAAAAGAATCGGTAGGCGTAATGGAAAAATTTCGAGATAGCAGTTAATTAGCTGATTGAGTTAATCAGTGTTTCAATCTGAATGAACATACCTACTTGAGCCATTAATATCGGCACTAGTTTTGTTAAGATGCGATTACATATACCTGAGTTACAGAGGTGCCCCATTTTTTTAGTTGACGACTGTACCTCCATGGATGATTTAGAAGCAAGATATTCGTGCAACTGATACAGTAGAAAATAAGAGGTTCCTTTCTTAATATGGCTTTGAGGAAAGATTTATCTTGAGAGCCTGTTATCGTTTAATATTCATTTAAAGTTATGGTCTTGGAAGAAAACATGAACTATATGTAAAATAGGAGTTAGATGCAAAAAAAATGGATAGGAAAAATAGGAAATAGATGTGAAAAAATGTTAAGGAAATATGGAGAGAAAAATTTGCATTATTTCTACTGAAAATAGCACTTGTACCTAAAATGCATCCTATATGCTCTAAATAATATTCAAATAGTAAAGGCAACATGTTTTTGTTAGATGAGCCAAAAAATAAAGAATTACTGTCTAATAATTTGGAATCAAAATGCTGTGTGTTAATGTTTTGAAGATGAGTGCATGTGCTGAAGGATAATTGAGATAAAATTTTGAAAAAGAAAAGGATACTTAAAAATGAATAATATAAGTTATGTTTGATATTCATGAAGAGAAAAAAATGAAAATAATAGTTAAATAGAGTCAGTTCGAAAATTTAATTTGAAGAACATACATATACTATTTTTATCACATATGCATTCTTCATTTATTCCTTGCTCTTTATGAAAGTATGATTCTCATGTATTCATATATCACGCTTTATGTAGATAAACGATACATTGGATATCTTAGTATTTATGGGAAATATTTGTTTTTGGAATGCATAAGCAAAAGTTTGTATATCGTTGTTTTATACATTAAGAAATTTAATTTATTTTAGAGCCTTTTGTAGAAATTAAAGAAGGATCATCACGTAAACAATTATAATGTTATGTGATCTACCCACAGCCATTTTTCCTTATTTTATAGTGATTTTTAGTTCGTAATTATGGGTATGACATTAAACAAAATCAAATACATTTGATTCCCCTTCAACATTTAACCCTCTGAGTGGTTCGGTCTTCTTTCTAAAGCGATTCGAAAAGCGAGCGGCTGTAGAACCTTTATCTATTTGGAAAGTGTCTTCCTCCCAACAGAAGATTTTCCCAAAACCGCAGCAGATCAAGTCTCTTCCCCCCCTCTGAGCTGTGGACAGTCAGCAACCCCCTTGGAGGGGCGCACTAACCGCAAGAATCCGCTCTATTCAGCTTTTAACCTATTCAAACTAGGTTTTACTGCTTTCGGAGATAACACCTGTCGTGTGACAAAATTACACTTTATGTCTTCGAGAGCCCTCTTTCTGCATATTGCCCGTGTCCATGAAAAAAATAAACACCGTTAGACTAGACAAATGCCAGACCGTTGGGCCAAAAAATTGAAGGCTATATTACTTATTTTTCATGTCGTGAGTTTCTAAAAATATGAACATCATTGAAGTTGCATGAAAGTTGATATTCTTTAGATGTCTCTGTGACTTCAATTTATTTGATGTTTATCAATAGTTGTATTTTAAATATTGGCTGTACTTCATATTATTAGTTGTCTTTTTTATATTCTTGATTTCAATTTATTTTCAGTCTACACGTCAGCATATTAGTCTACGAATGTAAAAATTATTTCCTTAATTTTAAGGTTTAACTACAATGCCATTTATATATATTTTACTAATCTCTGATGGCACTATAAAACTTTTCATATTGTTTCTTGATTTAGTATTCAGCAAAAAGTTAAAAAAAAGAGCCGATCACAAATAGAAACGGAGCTTAACTGGCGTAATCCGTTTTGTATGCACATAAACATTTATTATATAGATAGTCACATAATAATCTATATTCCAAAATAGCCAGTAATAATTAATACACATGAAGGATTATAAATATCCTTCTTAACCCCTGAATAATGTTTTAAATAAAGCAATATACTTCAAGCCTTTTGTACTGAAACTAGTTATATATGCTTTTTAAGAGGGCGAATTAATAATCCTCAAACTAAAGATTGCATTTAGAAAACCAATGCACTAAATGTCGGAAGAAATAGCTTATTCATATAACCTTTATTTAGTACGCAAGAGATTATCTTATATTATAATAAACGGAAATTTAATTCACCTGAAATTTGAAACTTTGATGCTATAGTCCAGGAAGAGCATGCAGTCGCGAATTTTTCAAAATTAAATTTAATTCTTTATTTATAATTTTTTTTATCGAAAAGTAATGGCATATTGAGTTTCAGGGGCATTAGAGTTTTTTTACCCGATTGAAACGAAAATTGGGCAATTAAGGTTAAAAGACCACATACCAAATTTCATTTATCTAAGTCGTTGCGTTTGGGAATTATAGTGTTCACAAGCATGCGATTACAGAAACCGACCGACAGTCAACGTTTCAAGGGATTTCGTCCAAAACTTAATACGGGCTTACATTCCTAATTTTTGAAACTGTGTACCAAATTTTATCTATCTAGCTGTTGAGTTTTGAGTTATCGTGTTCATATGAACCCTAACAGACAAATTTCCCGTTTACGGACTTTATCCAAAAATTGATTGATATATACTAATTTTGTATCAAGTCCATACACCAGATTTCGCCTTTCTAGCTTTAACTGTTTTTGAGTTACCGTGTTCACAAACAAAATTCCAAAATTGTGTTCTTCGGACTCAGGGAGGTCTAAAACGTGGAGATTAATCAAAATCTCGTGTTGAAATTTACGATCGACGATTATAATACTTTCTCTTTGTATACTTCGTATACTAGAAAGTAAAAACGATCAAACTTTTTTTCTATCAATTTTACGAAAATGCGCTAGCTACGAAGTAAAGTGTTATTGAATTTTTTTTTCTACAGACAATTTTTTGCAAACTTCGCAAAATCAAAGCATAAGGAGAAAAATTTAACACCTATTAAATTACTAAATTAATCAGGTGCTTTTTCACAATTTATAAATGTCTTGGACGCTATCGGTGTGATATTCAAAAACATTTTTGGGCCTTTTCATACCAAATATAAAGGAAATTTAACTAACATAAAACTTACACTTTACTGTTTTTCTTAAAAAATAAAATTATAGATCTAATTCAAATATATCATACAGCTTGGAAAATAAATAAGAGTCTCATTATTATCCATTAAAGTTCAGAATGAAAATAAAAACCTGTATATAAATCAGAATTTTATTTAAAAAAATTATACTTTACAAATCACAGCACACACACAAGATATTGTGATAAAACACACTGTCTAGCATGTGACGGTGGAGTTTGGAAATAATTCAATGCCTGAGACTACTATTATTATTAGAAGTACTGTCTTCAAACTCGTTAATAACGTGTCGGGATGCATCATAGGTTTGTAACACATATTAGTGGATTCTTGTCTCATAGCATCTATTAAAATTCAGCTCGCAATTGGCATAAGAGCTACCAAAAGCAATGTAATTCAGGCATTTAGATTTGACCACTTAATGAAGAATGCATATCAGCAAAACTATAACTCTCAAGGAACTAGTGCTTAAATACAGTATCATTGAAGTAAGCATTGATATTTTCTTAGAAATGGTTTTGTGTTCTTACATTTTAAAAAAGAAATAAACATTTTCACTGACTATTGAAATAAACTTAAACTGCAGATGTTATCAGACTCTTAATAAGATAACTAAAAGTCTGTTAAGATCACTGAAACGTTAAATTTAGTTGATATTATTCTTTACGTTTCCATGTAAACCAAAATTTTCTCTAATAAAAATACAATATTTTAAAACATAAAAAATAAAATTTTCATCCCTTTTCTTTAACATTTGTTTCAATGTTTGTTCAAAGTGAGCAAAAAATAAATTGAATAATAATTATTTGAAAAAATAACTGTTTTTTTTCGGGATTTATTTCATTTTGATGAATTTAAAAGAAATTCTAAGTAGTGTAATATAGAAAACTCATCTAGAAAAAAAACTGCTATAGTTTTAAAAAATCACACCTAAACCTTAGTTATTTTTTTTCAATTCAATGTTATATAACGAAATAAACAACCCCCCTCTTTTCTTATCACCCCCGGTTTCTCAAATTTTTCTATGCTTGAATGGGGTATTGAAAGAGATTGGGCAACAAAATCTATTTTACTTAACAATTCGATTAAAACATTGATGCATTGAAATAAAATCTTATATAACCTAAGTGTATTACAGGGAAAACACTTGAAACATAATACAATTTCAATCCAGGCTGACAAATATTAAACCGGACTTATACAGAATCCAAATTCGGACACACACAACTAGAAAAACATATCCAAAACTGACCTTCTTTCTGAAAGAAGACCTCAATGGAGATAGCGTTAAAATGCCCCAAGCCAAAGGGGTGTGGGGTCTTGGATCCTGTGGTATCTCTAATTTGCAGTAAGTACATTCTTATCAGCACTCATTGTGTCGACCGCTACCCTACCCAGCTAATCAATCAAAATGTCAAACCACGGAAGGGGGAAGAAATTCGGAAAAATACGTTTATCGCGCTTTAGAGACAGTTCACAAGAGACGTATATTTCCGGGCTGACCGCTTTCGGCGTGTCTCTGACCACACGTTGAAATGCATGTTATCCGCTTATGGGATAGTCCAAGGTCGACGTAGAAATACATATGAAACGCTCAGAGGGATATATATCGCATGGCTTTCTCACTACTTGGTTATTCATCTATTATCAAACCATGTAGAAGGGTTAGTTCCCCCTAACTAAAAACAAATTTCTTTTAGGAAATCTAATTTTGTAACATGACGTCAACTACCCAAGTTTAGAGTCTTTTTTGAATCGCATAGTAGAAACTGTATAGAAGAACCATAAAGAGTGAGAGAAGTAAGAATTAAATGCTTTAGTATATTACCAAAAATACATATATATTTAATTTGTAATTATAATTAAAAGCATTAAATGTTCTTCCAAATGAGATGTTTTTGATTTTCAAATATTATCAAATCTTAACGACTTCTTAACTCCCAAATCATAACCTAATGTTTATACATCTGAAAATTAAAAGAAAAGAACCTAATTAAATTCTTCTCTAAAGATAATATTAATTCCCTGATACGATAAAATTTTTGAAGCTAATAAATATCAAACAGATGTATTTCAATTTCTTTACCATACTTTCCTGCACAGAAAACAGAAAGGTAATAATTCCCAAATGTACAAGGTTGAATAAGTATTTTTTGAACCGAAAACTTGAATCAGTCTGATGGGAATAAACCATCTCAAAGAATATTGGAATTAATGAGGTAGCATTTTCCAAATATTTTTTTTTCGCTAAGAATAATGTTAATTGCAATCTTAGCTTCCGTATATAATATAAGAATAAAATGTTTTAAATAATTAATTCCTTCATTAAAGTAACATCAAGAGAATAAGCGTAATTAAATTTCCGAATTTTTTTAGCATGCATTTAAATTTGTTTTGATACTCCAGCTAAGATCTTTATCCAATTTTATTTAAACTTGACAATAACGTTCGACAATATTTTCAGTTAGTGACGTTATAAACAGAAACTTATCTCTGGTTTTCTATCAAAGTACGAGGTAGGTTACCACTTATATTTTCAGAATACCTTGAGAGAGAATATATAGAGGTACTTCAGAAATGACTCCTTTATTCTGAGAAAACATTTTTTTAAAGTCCTTTCAGAGAAAGACTTTTACTGATAGACATTTTGTTCCTACTGATAAAATCATAAATTCTTTTAATTAATGTAGGGGAGAGTCACCGAATTTGAATCGGTATCATAACCTCAATTCTTTTCAATATTTGAGCCGTAAAATTATGTTCTAACGATGTAAATGGGGTGCATGGAAAAAAATTTTAAGCAAAAGATTTTGATTAACATGTGGTGATTTCTATTAAAAAAATACCTTCTATTAAATGTTACCAATTTTTATCTACTCACGTGATAATTTTTACCACAGGGAATTAAAAAGAAAAAACTTTTTTTCTTCTGCTATGAAATACTGTTAAAATACTATCAACATCGTAGGTAAAAATGTTAGAAGAATGAAGACTTTGAACATAACGGAAACTTATCTACATCTTTTCGTACTGATCTTAAAATATAACCTAGTATATGCTTTTAAATACTGTTTCAGACTTAATATCACATACAAATAATGACTTAATATCACATACAAAAATTAAAAAGGCTAGATAATCAAATGCTTTTAAAGTTACCATGCGCATTAAATGATATATTTATCAACTGTTTCTTTAAGAATGTAATCAGGAATAATTGGGATTTGTTTAATTTATGAACGAAAAAATCTAAAAGTTGTTCTTTCTTTGTCATACTTATAGAGGCCCTTTCAGAAATTGAATTTTTCTTTTCGGAATAATCATATTAAAAGAAATTAATTGCGCATATTTGCATGACAAATGTTAAAAGTTAACAGTAAAATAATGTTTATTGTCAATTTTCAGAAATTTCATAATATTATGGCCAAGGATATTTAAAGACTTAGTCGCTTAAACGTAGCATTTCAGAGTAATTTTATCAGTTCACTATCCCCATTGAGTACATATATCGTTCACTTGGAAAAAGGTTGCCATAATTTGAAGGCTGGAATTTTGCGAAAGAGGCGTCTGAAGTTTGCCTAAGACGAGGCGATAGCTGCACTGCCAGACTGCCACGTTTGTTCTTCTACGGTAAATATTGAAACTGAAGGAAATGTGTACGTGATTTCCTAAGCAAAAAAAACCTTTCGAGTGCTCTCACCGGAATTTCTCGTATTCTTACACAATATGGCGTATCACAGAGGGAGTATCAAAGCCCGCAAATGAATCACGTGAGACATCTTTGGGATGACACAAGAGGCACGTGGCGTATACTGACATAATTTGGCGACTTTCATACTTTGAAGTAACATGAAGGGAAATGAGTAAAGAATTTGTACATCTTCCATTCGGACAGTGTTTGATGGATATTTACAGCTTTCGTCACAAGACTACATATGAAATTTCATTCATCTTTGGTGCGTTTTGGAAATGAGACGCTCGTAATAAGATATTTTTGGCTTGGTTTTCAGAGCCCTTGTTATTTTCTGCGTCTATCTGATTATATATATATATATATATATATATATATATATAAGAGGAAAAAGGATTCAGAAAAGACTTTCTAATCTTCCTTTTCCTCTGTTTGGCAACAGCAATAACTGGTTTGCCGTTCATTCTCCTCGTGGTCACGGTAGTTTTTTCCTGGCCATGGTAAGCGTATTTCGCTTTTATTTTATTATTTTTTATTCTAGGTCCTTTGTATTCAGATTTTTTGTATTTGTATTCGGATTTTTTGTTTTTGATTCTTTTTAAATCTTCTTAAATGTATTTATTTTTTATTCAAGAATTGTTCCATTTTTATTTGTCTTGTGCTTTTAGAGGGGATGACGGCAATTTTTAACGGATTTCGTTTGTCGTTAGCAGAAAAAAGGACAAATTAATATCATGAGCGAGCTTCTCTTCCTGACGAGCGGCTCGCTATAACATTTTTCAATTTTATTTTGGTTTTTGTCTATTTTTGCAATTTTGTCTTGACTGTTTTTGAGTTTTTGTCTTGTATTTCTAAGTTTGTTTTGATATATATATATATATTCACATCGTGCTTATCTTGGTGGGGCAGGAAGAATCTTTGTGATTACTGAAATTGCCAAAAAAAAGAAATATCTTTTTAATATTAGGTAGATTCCTTACCTACCTATTGCACTGGTTCTCCTGACACGAAAAAATTCTGCAGATCTTCACCGATCATGAACCCTAGAACCCAAAACCACCCTTCGTTCAAAAGGTTATATATATATATATATTAACAAAAGAAAACATTAAAACCGTTTCATAAAAGAAAAACCAAAATAACAGAACGGAACGGGACGCGTCATCAGCAAGGGAAATCCCGAACGAGCGTATACTTATTAACGGTGTTTTCTAAACACAAACTCTAGCAATAATGGAATAATGGTAGAAAGAGTTTGTTTCCCCGGAACACTGAACAAGAAAACAATATTTTGAAACAAAGAAAAAAAACAAATAGTTCATGTCTAATTGAAATAAAATAAATGAGAACAAATTTCAAAACAAAAATGTAAAAAGTTCGTGTCTAATTGAAATATATTATAAAATACATGAAACCCAATTTCAAAACCAATAATATAAAGCAAAAATGAAGAAAAAGGTGTCGATACTCAAACAAAAGTCCACAAATGGACAAACAATACAGTAGCCGGATTCAGATGTTGAGACACGCGGCACGAACACACTGGAACGTTCAAAAGTGCTGAAGTGTTCTATGTTATGACGGTTAACAGTTAATGTCATGAGTTTCATTAAATATTTTACTAGGAGTGAAAAGTCTTAGAAACCTTTTACTGTCCGTGAAAAGTCTTAAGAGCATTTTAAAAAGTTTTCAGTGTATAAAAAATAGACAGTTAAATAAAATGAGTTTAACTGTAAAATACAATAGATCAAAGGCAAATAGACTAAACTCAAATATAGCAAGTGTTTTTTTTAAATTTACAAAACGCTGTGGAATAAAGGTAAATAAAGAGAATTGGGAATGTTATTGGAATTAAGATTGTTCTTAAAACGTCCAATTTGCTTTTTCTTTGATTCTGAATTGTTACAAATATTTTTAATCCTTAGTAATGGATGTACTATTGTGTTTTTATATATCTTAAAAGAGATATTAGAATTCCAAAAGTTAATCCTATTAACATTAAATTTAAATTCATTTCTTTTGTCGTAAATGCTTAAGTTTAATTCGTTGTTACTGGAAACATATAAATCAATAAAAAGAGCTTTAATATTATTATCTTTAATTTTTTTAAATTTTAGTTCCTGAAGATAAATATTCCCACTAACTGTAGAAAAATCTTTAAAATTAAAAATTATGATGTCAACTACATATCTAAAAGCAGAATTAATTACTTAAAATTGTATCTTTTTTCGTAAAAATGAAGATATAGATTTGCCATTAAAGAAGAAAAATAAGATCCATGTGGAATTACTTTAATCTGTAAGAAAATATTTTCGCCATTCGAGATGAAATTATTGAAGACGCATAAATTAATTATGCCTAACCAATAAGATCCTTTTCAGTCTAAAAAGTTTTTTAAGTCATAATAATATTTTCTATTTAAAACTTTTTTTTTATTTATTAAGTGGGATGCTAGGGAACAGGTCCTGAAAGTCATATGTCTCGATATGAGTTATTTCATTGTTCTTTGTAAAATCAATCACTTTAGTATTATTTTTAAGTATCCAAGTAAAATTTTCTTTTTCTATGAAACTTAGAAAAATATTTAAATAGTTCTTAGAGAATGCTTCTCCAGCTTTTCTCATGCAGGTATTTGTTCCGCAAGTGATATATCTGAACTTCATTGTTTGTGGAATTTGGGATAGATTGTAATATATGGAAGGGTCATATTATTGTTTATGTAATTAATTCTTTTATTTAAAAAGTGATTTTCCCTCCCTACCCCTCCCCGTAACTTAAAGTGCCTTGCAACCTATGCAAGTTACCCCTTGTTGGAAATCTCTCGTCCTTTGCAGTCTCTTCCACCTTTTTTCATTCTTGCAGCTTTAAACCTTATGAAAATAGAGGGCGAAATGTTATTTTCCTTTTATCTCCGGACTATTCATTTTGCCATAATTCTTTTACAATTGAAAATAGAAAGAAATTCAAATTAGGAGAATTATCGTCTTACAATGACGAACACTTTTTGCATTTAAACTTTTTCGAAAGCTGCAATTGCTTAGAAGTTATGAGCTGAAAAGTGATTTTCCTTCCCTTCCCCTCCTCTCCCCCATCTTAAAGTGCCTTTCAGCCTATGCATGTTACCCCTTGTTGGAAAGCTCTCGTCATTTGCAATCTCTTCCACTCGCGTTCATTCTTGCAGCTCTAATCCTTCTGAAAATAGAGGGCAACATCTTCGTTTCATTATTGTTATTAGTTAGAGATGTATGTATACAACGCTTTGCCTATGCTACCTTGTGAACACGATAACAAGAGTAATTTTGATTAGATTTTAACCGGCGAGGGATATGTTGTAAGGGCTCTGAAAATCTCGGGAGAGATCGTAGATGGGCTATCCAGTTCAAAGGGGGTGGAAATGGTGGGGTTTGAAAATTTCTTTTCCCCGTAATTCACTTACGATTGAAGATAGGAAGAAAATTGAAATTAGTCGAATTATTGTCTCATCATAACAAATGACTTTTATATTGAAACTTTTTTGATAGCCACAATTGCTAAGAAGGTATGAGCTAAAAAGTCATTTTCAATCCCCTCCCCCAACTTATCATTTCCGCATGCCTCTGTTACGACTAAAGATAAAAAATATTCAATTAGGAGAATTATCACCTTATCATTACGAACAACTGTTACATTGAAAGTTTTTTACAGCTATAATTGCTTAGAAGTTATGAGCTGAAATGCGATGTCAATTCCCCCCTTCAATTTATCTTTTTCCCATAGCTCCGTTACGATTGAAAATAGAAAGAAAATTTCAATTAGGGAAATTATCACCGTATCATAAAAAACTTCTTTTATATTTAAAGTTTTTTGACTGGAAGAATTACTTAGAATTTATGAGCTGAAAAGGGATTTCCCTCACCCAGCGTCCAACTTAGAGTGCGTTTTAACCTAAGCATGTGACACCTTGTTGAAAAGTTCCCATCAGAAGCATTCATTTCTTCTTTTTATACGGTAAATAAGCTGATATACCCGCCTTTGCACCGGATTAAAATGCTTTCATGCCTAATATTTTTAATATAAAAACTACTAGTGTGTAAAAATTATAATACACAAATTCCTTTTCTGATCTGAAACGTTTTTAATTAAAAGAAGAAAATCAATTGAACCAGACAATTTTTAAAAACAGCCGATAACTAATTTTCTCCATAAATTATAATTTGTTATATAGGTACTTCAAATTTTGTTAAAAATTACTAAAGTAAAAGAAAGGTTTTAATGAATATTTTGAAACATTTAAATTAAATAGTCAATTACTCATTAATTTAAAGCATTAAAATAAATCAAATCAATAGTTGGTCCTGATATAAATTGTTAGCCTTCTACTTATAAAATTTTCTTTTAGCATTCGTCCAGAATTCTGCTAATGTATTCTGGCAACAGTTCTTTGTCTTCATTCTTATTCTTCAACAATAAATGATATTGTTATGGATTCTGTATAAAATTAATTTTGAAAAAAACATTGAAATGAGGGAAACAAATTTTATGGAAAGGAAATTTTTGTCACTGAAAAGATAATTTTTTGAAATAATAAAATAGCTTAAAAAATAGTAAAAATAGTTACGTGAGATAATATATTTAATACATATCGCGGAAAAACGCCTTGATTAATTATTCATTAACTAAATTTTTAACTACGTTTAGGCCTTAAAAAGCCGAGAGTGACCTTCCTCTTGTCTTAAATAAAAAGTGTGCAAACTTTGGCTGAACCAGTGGTTTAGGAGGAGATGTGGAACATAAAAACATAGCCACAATGACTTTTATTTATATTAAGATAAATCCAAACTATTGCTGATAATTACTATGAGCCATAAAGAAGGTTTCAGAGAACATTTCGTCACAATTAATTAAATATTTAATTTTAATTAATTCAATAGTTAATTTTAATTAATCAGACAGTTAATTTTAATAGTTAAGTTGACAAATTACTTTAATTTGATATTTAATTATACATGGCGGCACCAAGGTTTGTTTAATAAATTTAATATAAAATAGCCAAGAAGATCGATATTTAAATATGAGTGTCATTTTTCCTTATTGAATTTGAAAAATATCTTATTAACTTTAAAATTGTTTTGTGGTTTTCTGCCTGACTATTTACTTTTAACTACCGATGGAGATTTAAATTCATTGTCCAAAATGGCTGCATTCATATCCTATGTTTTAAACACATATATATAATTTGCCACTCACAATATTGAATAATTTTTATTCTCTTAAGTGTTAAGAATATAGTGACTATTATCTCTGTAACCAGGGAACTCTCTAAATGAGTCCATTCTAGTCATGTGATTTTAGCATATGACAAAGTAACGTTCTCACAATTATATGGTAGCCTAGATTAAATAAATTAATTTTTAAAACTAGAGTCTTTCTTCATTCGTGTCAAGTGTCAATTCTCTGTGATTGCTTCAGATTGGCTGACTTAATGTTATCTAGAGGATATTTGCACTGCTGGGATGTTTATTTCTTTAAGACTCCTACATGTTGAATGATTATGTGTTGTGATATAAAGTAAATTGGAGCAATGTTGTGACCAATAAATCTAGCATATCGTTTTGATAAAAATGATAAAACATTGATATATGTATATAAAATCAAATGTCATGAAAACAGAATCACGACGCAAATCTTGTAATATGTGGAAACAACAAAGTCATTGGCTATGTCTGTATTGATCAATGTGTAATATTTCATTACGTTTGTAACATTAATGTAAAGGAATCTACCTACGCCTTCCAGCTTGCCGAAAGGGATTTTTTTCTATTTGCATTGACACATCTAAAGAGGAATCATTATTTATAGTAGTATCGTTCATAAAATTTATCAAAAAAATATAAAAAGAGATATATGTAAAGAGGAGATTGAAAAATGAAAATTGATGAATGAATGAATCCACGTGTAAATGTATCTAAATTTACTTAAGTATCTAAAGGGACTAAATATGCATGTTACCCAGAAGTTAACTTCTGACATAGAACACATGTTGTTCCATTTGTTTTTACTTTTTCAAATAAAAAACTCTGTTCATCGAGAACGCATATTTCCTTGTTATTCGAGTTCTTGTCTCTCGAACCCATCAGGCCTTCTGGAGAATTGGAGGCTGGATTAGGAGAAAAAAATATTTTCACACTTTCTTTGCATATTTGGATGCTAAATGAAACTCTTAAAAATATAAATATTTTATGACAGTTTATACCTTATACAAAACTCATGTGACAAAATTTTTATAACGCACATTTTTAAGGAATTTTAATATTGTTTGATTAACTGAAAATCCGTAGAATGTGTTCCTTTAAAGGACGGTGTTGCTTGCTTGACCTACTGGTGCTTAATATCATAAACATCTAAATTTATAACCTTTCTTTTTTATTTTTAAAAATAACAAATTTGCAATTTATAATATTCTAATAAATTATAAGGAATGCACAAATGCTATAATTCTTCTTTTTTAATTTTTTTATATATTTGCAAATTAAAGGCAGCTTCCTTTAATGTTTAAAAAATTAAAGCTCAGTTCCTTTAAGGTTTCAAAAGCATCCCCATAAATTTATTCAAAAACTTGTTCATTTCTTCGCTATACTAAATCATTCAAGAAGTAATTAGATGTTTTAAATCTTTTCATATTCCTCTGATAGTTTCAGAATTTTAACTCGTATAAATTCAAAAAAATGTAATTGTATTTAACTACCATCATGAGCTCAAAATCAACAACAAAAAAGCATCGAATTGCTTACCAACATCTGTTTCGACTAAACTTTCAATGACGTCGTTTACCGATTAGATGGAAGAAAATACGTCATATTTATTTTAAAACAATAGAATTTATGCTTCAGCTAATTCCTATACTCCTTTTTTTAATTTTTACTAATTCGATTATATTTGCATGAGCGTACAGATTTGAAATTAAACGTATTACACTCCACGTGCATAATCGGAAAACAGAATTTTAATTAACTGTTTATTTCTAACTAAAATACAGATAAGGAATATAACAGTTTCTGGTTTATAATCTTTCGGTTCAACAAAAATCGCTTTCTCAAGTGGTTAATGTGCTCATTTTGAAACAGTCGAAATTATAAACAACTAAAAACGGGAAAGAAAATCTTCAGTCAAGCAATGACTAAAATGCTTTAAACAAAAAAATGACGAAATCTAAAGGAACTGTTAATTAAAATAATACGTGTAGCGAATTTTCTAGGAACATTGCCTTTTGCATACCAGTTAAATATTTCTGAGAACAAATTATTTATGCTGTTCTAAACAAACTAAAGTGCAGAAATCTGTTATTTTGAATTCTTGAATAAAACAACAGAGTTTGTGGAATCTGTTCAAATGAAACATAAATAACATCTTCTACGGAAGAAGAATACAGAATGAAATGTAGAAAATATTGTCAAGCAGAGAAGAATCAAAGAAACTACCATCTTTCTCGACGCTTAATTTTTCATGATTGCTAGTCTAAAATAATTTGAGTTTAAAAGGGTGTGGATGTTGTTCTAGACAGCTATAGAATATACAAGGTTACAACGGATTCGAAAAATAAAGTATTAATATATTGTTGAGAAAATACGAATTTCATCACAGCTTAGGAAATAAACAAATATACCTCTCCTTACTGATAAATGTTATATAATAAAAAAGCAAAGGAAAATAAATTAAAAATGTGAAATAATATATATCTTAAAAACAGCTTTATTTCCGTTTAGTTGTACAAAAGATGAACTATGGATTTTGGAAAATTCTAAAAACTCCCCTCAACTAAGTTTCTTCTCAACTAAGTTAAGTAACTTCTATCTCCCCTCAACTAAGGTTTGACCTTGAAAGGTCAAAAGAATATTCTAGATATTTTACAATTATAGGTAGTTTAGAATGCTATTTAGATTCCATCATATTTTATACATATTATATGTACTAGTATCCACATTTTATCCATTGTTCAATGTTTAAGATGTCCACAAACCGTGAGAAACAGCACTTGATTTATTGCGTCTGTGCGAGAGAAACTCCATTTACTTTGATTGAGAACAGTGCTTTGTTTAAAGAGAAAAGAAATACTCAAATTATTGCTAAAATAATGGATACTGAATCACAAGGCTTCTTTTTATGCTTAACGCTGTCGCTTAAGCATTAGGCGCTGTTATTTTATGCCTCATACTGGACGAGGAGATTACTCAGATCATATCCATTTTTTTCTATACAATGTCCTAATCTTTAATTTTTATAAATAAATACACAAATATATATTTATTTTCGGTACATATTATTTAATTCATTTCTATAATTCTGCAAAATTTTTCCCCAGATTTCTTACAAATAGCTCTCATTGCAAAGATTGTACTTTTCAGAGGTCATCGTGATGATGGGAAAAAAAGCAGATGCTAATAGCTGTCGCTTCAATTTTCGATTGTCATTCATAATTTCGAAACGAATTTCACTCGTCATCTTCATTTAAATTTTTATAAAACAATTACAACAGTATAGAATTAAAATATGTGAATACAAGTTCAAAATAAAGGAAAGGAAAACGTGCAACTTCTTCCGAAGCGTGTTGAAATATCGAAAATGTGGTTTCAAGCCTTTGGCCAAAATTTCGCTAATCACCACTCCTGGAAATTCTATGAAGATAGCTGGCTAAAAGGACTCGAAACCATAGCTAACTGATTTCAAGAAAGAATACAAAATGTACCCAAGAGATGTGAGAACTGCAAATGCATAAGGTCCTGATTCATTGATTGATTGAAATGTGATGAAATGGGACTTTTAGAAACCAAGACAGTTGTCTCCTAATGCCAAAAAGATGCACTAGATAAATGTCAAAAGACTTCAAAGATTGTAGAAGAACATAAGGCCCTGATGAGCTTAAGTTCTGATATATAATCAACGATATGTCTACATTATTTTTAAAAACAATGCTATCGTATATTTCTGCACCCGTTTCTGTCTACTGTTATAACTCTGAAGTTCTAGGGTGAAAGCTCATTACTAATCACTCAGTTTGTTAAAATTTTTTGAAATTAATATAAATAGAAGGAATATGCGATGTAAAAGTGTAATTAGAAATATGTACATCTGTTGTTTTACAGAAGTTTCGGCACACCTAATTTTATAAGAGAAAATGAGTAGATTAGTGATATCATTTCAAGGAATTTTTTTGTTTATTTCTTTTACATTCAGCATTGTAGAAATCCCAGACACTAAAAAATGAAATTAAAATCTACTCTTTCAGGTTTTGTGAGGAAGTGCGTTTGAAAGACTGAAAACATTTGATTTTTAACTGATATTATATTTGAATGAATTCATTCCTTCAATAGGGTTGTATGAAAGATGAATTGCATTTTTAAAATTTAAGTTGAAGCTTGTTTCAATGTAATTCAAAAATTAGACAATATCTTTAAGATGATTTTTATAATTGATTATTTATACACCATCATTTTTTTAGGAATATAATTCTAGAAAAATAATATTTTCCACAGAAATACAGGACTACATGAACAAGTAACGGACACTTAATAAATTAAGAAGGTTACTAATGTAACAATTTGAATTGCTACCAAAATAGCACAATGATATTACAAAAAAAACTATGGGTATTACAAAAATTCAATAATTTGAATATTATAATTTTTATTTTCAACGAATCTTTCCAGCCATTAAAGAAACTATTCGTTATTTAAGTAGCCAAAACAGTCAACTATTTAAGCCATAAACTTAGTTCGTAATCAATTTAACACACAACACATTATTAATTTTAATATTTATTCCTTTTAAAAGATTAACTAAGAATAAATATTTAAAATATCTGAAGGTTTATTTTTGTAGTTGTCCGGAAAAGATTTTTTAATAGCCTTAGTATTCTAATGATATCTTTCCATATCTAGTCTTCCTGTATTAATTATTGTCTAAAAGTTCCATTTCCTTTTACATTAGACGCTTTTAATATTACGGGCATAACATTTTTCAGCATTGTGAAATAAAATAAATTCTACACAATGGAAAATAAAAAAAACTGAAATCTAATTTCGATTTAAATGAAAGTAAAAGAAATATATCAAAAATGTCTATACTTGAAAAATATTTTCTCTCCTGCAGCTGCCTTCTTATTTTTATTCCATTTATTTATTTTCCAAGTTTGATTTTCCCATTTAAAGAAAGGTTTGACTTAATAAAATATTTGCGACTTCATCGCATAAAAGCAATATATCTCGAATAAAATTTAATTACGGTCTACTGCTTATGTATAACGTACTTATCTTGAACGATATTGAAAAGAAAAGCGCTTGGATTAAAAATTTCATTAGAAAATAGAAAACAATTTGGGTGAAGGTAATGTAAATGATTTCCATTCAATTTTTTATAACCAAACTAAGTACACATGGCAAAACTTTTTTTTCTTGCCAAAATTAAAATTGGCAACATCTATTTCAGCTTCATAGTATAAGTATTTACAAAAGCCTATTCTTTGTAATTTTCATTTGAATGTATTATTTTCGGTGAAGACGACGCTATATGAATTTGTTCCAACTCAAACCTCTCATCTCCCTTATTTCTCATCTTTCCCCTATTTTCTCATCTTTCTCATCTCCCAAGTTTTGTTGAAATGGCGTAGCTGCTGCCTTATAAGCAACATATGATTAGTACATGTTTTTCAACAGCTGAACTATCATCTAATGTTGTTTAAAGTTAAATTTTGTAGATGTTTGCTACCTGACTTGGTGATGGTAATTAGCAGAATACCCAAGGAATAATGATTAACGTCTTATAGCAGTTAAGAAAGGTGTGATGATTTCGTAACCCTATCAGCTGATATGAAAGGGAAATTTTCATTTATTCCGATATTACTTCTGAAAAAAAATTACAATAATCAGAAATTAAAGAAAGACAAAGCATTAGTTAAATTAATCGTTAAATTAAACCCGGCCTTAAAATTAAAGGATTTCGAAATATAATAGTCTAACTCTGCACTGTAAAACAGTATAAATTTGAAAAGTTTAGTTTTATTTTCACAGACTTCTTTCAATTCATTCAGACGCGACTTTTCCTTTACAGTAATTCGCGAGTATCCTTTGAAAAGTAGTCTTATAATAGAAAGAAGTCTAAAAGTAGTAGTAAGAAGATACTGTTATCACTTTCCATTAAAAGACGAACAAGCAAAAAATAAATGTTGCGATGATCCATTATGATCCAATAATCCATCTCTCACATTCTAGGAAATCCTTTTATCCAACAAACTCATCCTTAATGAAATCGCCCTCAGCTTCGGCGCTAAAGCTTTACGTTTTGTGATCGTTTCTTTCGTAAGTCTCAAGTGACAAGGCTAAGAAAAAAATGTGGATCGCACAGCAGACATGGGATGTGCTGTAAAGTCGAAGAAATCATCTTCACTACATACATTGAAACAAATGCATCTGATTTTAAATTAAGAACAAAAGACTGGTTTTCTTTGTTTCAATTCTTATCACTTAAAATGAGACAGAAGTTGTCAGGACCAATTTTGCACTAAGAGACATAAAGTAAAATGCTTTTTGTCAGTTGGAATTTTAGTACTTAACTCTGTTGTAAGCTACCGATAAAAACGAATAGTTCCTTCAATGCGTATTTATTTCTTTAATTTTACTACAAAATATTGCATGCACTGTCTTAATATCTGCAAAACACAGAGAAAAAAGATTTAAAAACTGTTTGAATAAAGTTTTGGCCCTGAATGAAAAAATTTTTTTAAAAAACCTTGTAAGTGTAACCCTAATATCTCAGTAAACTCTATGTAAAAGTTACAAGACAGAACAGAGGTAACAATCCCGTATACTGTGGGAGGGCTTCGACTGTAATCTTCAATATAACTGGTTGTAAAATAATATATATTTTTATTTAACTTCTTTTTTTCAAATTGCACCAGGAATATCTTTCTTTCGAACAACACTAATAGTCCCGAATAATGTGGGAGGACAGAAACAGAATGCACCAATGGAATTCCATGTAACATTCTACCTTTTCGCCGCACTGACATATTAATATATATATTAGAATTATTATATTATCAATTATTAATTATTATAAATTATTATATATATATATATATATATTATTCTATTATCTATAAATCTATTTGATCAAATGAAAGTTCAAAATTGAGACAATCAAAGCTTTTGTTTTATCAACTTTTAAAAAAATAGTATTCCTGAAAACTTTGGGTGACGATATCTCAAGCAGTGAATTAGATGCTATCGGCAAGATTTTTTTCTCCTTTTCTTCCTCTGTTAGGCAAAAACAATAACTTGTTTGGCGATATTTTCTCGTACGACTTACAGTCTCTTGTGCTTATTCCTGAGGGTGGTAAGCCTTTTGCTTTTTTTTTTCTCTTTTATGGTTTTGTGAATATTACTGTATTATGTTTAATCTAGGTCTTATGCATTCTGATTTTTTGATTTCGATTTTTTTAAATCTTCTCCCTTGTGTTTGTCTTTTAGTCCAGAATTTTTTCATTTTTAACTGGCTTTTGCTTATTGAGGGGATAGCGACAAAATTTTTACGTTCTTTCGTATTTCGTTAGCAGTAAAAATCACTTATTAACATCATTTTCGGGCTTCCCTTCCTGACGAGCGGCTTGTCATGATATTTTTCAATTTATTAAAGTTTTGTCTTCTTTTGTTGTCCTTTGTTTCTTGTATGATTTTGAATTTTTGTATTTTGTTTCTTATTTTTTTTATTTATGTCGTTTTGATATGTTATTATTACATATATATGTATATAAAAATAACATATTTATTCACAAGTAAAACAAAAAACACATCAAACATCCATTTTATGAATTTGAACTGAATACATATCTAAATTTAAATTAATCCAATAACCCAAATTATTAAATTAATGACAAAATACCCACAGAAAATTTTTGAACATGTATTAATTCTGTTACAATTAAGACTAAATTAATAATTGAAAAACACTATCCAAATATGGAGTTTTTAACAATTTAAGTGATCAGATCGTCACACACACACACACACACACACACATATATATATATATATATATATTATAATCGGATTCATCATTATCCGATTCATTAGTTTTATATAAAACAGTTCAGAAGAGGAAGCAAGGATAATTAATCCTGTCCCTCCATTCCTTTTCTATTCTCACCACACAAACTGCAAACCGAAGACCAAACTCTTTGGAGTCAGGGGTGTGTAATGTAGTGACCCCCTTTTCATGTACTTTTATAAAACCTCTTGTGTAATTTTTTTCATTTTTGCTTTTGGTTTTTAATAAAGTTTCGCCCATAACCTAACCGAGAAAAAGCCGTTCTGGCTCCGAGTTACAGGGTATGTTGTGGTTCTAATCTTAATGTAAGCGTAATCTTATTCGTCAAATCATCATTACTTGACATTTTTTTGTAGATTTTGCGCAGGGAGTAGGCAAATCATGGTAATCATAAGTTCCATAATTTAGACATTAATTACTTATTTTGTTCGCCATTATATATAATTTTTAAGATAAAATGTTTAAGATATTATTCGTAAGAAAGCAACGATATTTTTTATTTCAAATTCATAATATTTAATTCCAAAATTTATTTTTAATACTCTGATCAATATACTTGGTTAATTGTCAATATTAAGCATTAAGGAATGAAAACCGCTAAACAAAATAAACATATCCAATGCAATTAATTATTAAAAATTTAGAAACCAATAATACAGAGTACCCCTCTTTGTGATAGTATATAGATGTAATTTACTTTTGTTAATATAATTATCTCATTCTACGCATTTCGAGAATTATCATGTTGATACATTTATGCATGTGCAATAAGGTACATGAAGTCTGACTTTACCTCTCTTTTTTTGAATACTGGGTGTCAATAGTTAAAACTCCGTTATTGAGAGATACCTGCAGACGTAACCATTCATTAGAAAAGAGTGAAACCTTGTTAATGACTCAATAAGAATATTGATTCAAGACTAAAATCATTAGTTTCAAATATAGCCACCAGAGGGCATAGAACAATAAAAAATCCGTAGTTTACTTGTAAATCTTTTTTTGACATGATGCAATACCTGTTATAAAGCCTTACAAACATTCACGGAGACCTTGTTCTCAGCTTACGCCATTCAGAATGGTCTTGAGTTTACGAGATCGCATTTTGTTAGTTAAATATGTTTCATCAAAACTTTATTTTCGAACCAGCTGTTCAGTGGGAATTTTGAACTTTGAAGGGACCGCCAAATGGTTCAATCTAGTTTAAAGAAACAGTACCGTTATTTTTTCATATTGAAAAAGAAAAAATAACCGCTTATTTAGAGATAATAGAGGAGGTTGATCGAATACAGGAGGACAGAGCTTCAATCTTACAGGCCAGCACTAACTTTCGCAACTAGGTTTACCCGTTTTATAACAATCACTGAATTGCGTTTAAACAAATTGTCACCCCAAAAGGAACAAAGAGGAAAACTCCTTTCTACAGAAATAGTAGAGGACGCTGTTGTTCAAGTAGAGGAGAAAAAAACTTCAAACTATTAGCCAGAACCAATGTCCGCAATAAGTTATCCGCGTTTTATTTAATTAAGGATAACATGAACATCTTTCATTAATTTAATACCCATTAGAATATTTTTATTTTTGAAAAATAATTTTTAAGCAAAATTTACGATACCGAGACAAATAAATTTTGATATAAATATTTTTCAAAGAATCTTTTCATTTTTGTGGTACTATGTTAAATTTTACCATGCTTCTACTTAAATGTATAACATTGTATTTTTTCTTTAGAGCCTAGTTCTCAATTTTTTAATCTTATTCAGCTACCTATAATTAATACTTTAATTCTTAGGGAAATTTAAAAGTTTAGTTGATTTTTTAAAAAAATTGCATTTATTAGTGTAAGCTTATAATTGGAAAAAAAAACGATTTACTTACAGAATACATTTTCCATTTTAAGAAACTAAAACAAAAACAGATTTTCCTCATATGTGGTTGATGCTTATGTTCTTCATATTTTTATTTCACCTCTTAGGTGTTTCATTGTAATTAAATGTTTTTGTATAATCTGAGTGCATATAACTAACGAAAATTTAAATCTTCCTATTTTCTATTCCTATTTTATCCTATTTCTATTTTAAAAATCGTGAAAAAATTTTCAAGCATTTATGACCTCGATTTTCTTAAAATATTATTTCGCTTTTTCTTCGAAAGAGCTAAGACATTTTCATTAGAAATAAAATGAAAATGAAAACTTTCTTAAGACGACTAATTCTTTTTGCTTATTTTTTTTCACTTTCTTAATTTAAAATTTTGATGTTTTTATACAATTCTTAATGTAGATTAAAATACTATTTTAATGGCATTAAATATGGAAATGAACATTATTTGAACTTATCTTGATTAATAACTCAAGTTAAATTATCAGTAAATGTATGATGTACTTTTACGACTTTATGAGTGTAAGTCATAATGAAAGATTCATTTTATAAAGAAAATAATATGATTAAGAAAAATATGAGTTTTCATAAAAAATTAAAGCACAAGAAAAGGGCAGAAAGTTAAGTATCATATACTTGCTCATACCTTTTCGAAACTAAAGTAATATTGATTCTATAAACAAAATTATGATACATCATTTAAAACGAGCTTTCAAAACTTAGGCTATTTTTCCATTCAACGATCTGGCTATAAGTATTCATGCAGAGAGAGAGACGTGAACCATTATAGCTGTCGAATTTATCATAATCTCGAAAATGGTATGTACGTGACGCAGCAGCAACTGTTACATTTCTTTGAATCAAGTAATTCTATAGTATTCGTATTAAAAGTTCCTCTATATTAAATACAAGTTATCAGATCGATAATTTAAACTCGCCAAATTCTTGTTAAAATCATGAAAAGATTAAAAACTGATGAGAGGGAGAACTGATACTTTGATTATTTTTAAATGATTTTATTGTCCACCTAATCTGCTTCTATCAATTAAAAGTTTCTTACAAATATGAGAGGTGCTGTTACGTTTGCATAATATTTCATTAGAATAACTCTTTTTATATCGATCTAAAATGCATTAAATTTCGGATTTCATTCAATTTCAAATACTTATAACCCAGATTGCACATACGTTTGCAGCAAGTTTGATTTTTACTTGATATTATCTTGTAATGGCAAATTTGACGCGTCAAACTTGAAGCGAAACTGCAGAATCCGTGAACCCTCCTTGCATAACAAGTGTGCGACAAGTTCGCCACGCCGAAAATAGACAACTAGCGTCACCCCTCATTGTATTGCAAGTTTACTGTGAATGTGCATGACAAATTCACAGCACGTTTGCGAAACAAGTTTGCTGCAAAGATGATAGCACAATAAGAGATAATCCTCGTCTCTGTTTTAAAAAAAACATCCGATTTTTAATAGCATCTTCTAGACCGTCCTTCTTTTTATTAATTCAATTAATAAATGATAATTTGTGAAAAAACTAACTTTTTGTAAAAAAAATTTTCATAATTTATTCTAGTAGCAAAACGTAGTTATTAGCGAAAATCGCTCTCTCTTTGATTTCAAATCATATTCTCAACACAAAATTTAAAAAATTAACGAAATCAAGTAAAAAGATTAAAATAAATAGTATGCGCGATCTATTAGCACAATCTATCTTCTCCTCGCGTAGTCTATCTGGTCGAGTGGTTTAGAGCGTCATCTTCGGAAGCGGGAGGTCGCAAGTTCTAATCCGAGGTTGTGTGCGTACTCTGTTTTTGCTACAGTTTGCAATGAGTTTGACGTGACAAGCTTGCTGCAAGTTCGTCGCGTTGTGACTTCGTCGCTTCTGCACACTTCTTTCAAGCTTGCACACTTGTCATGTCAAATTTGTTGCCAGTTTGCAAATTTGCAGAGCAAGATTGCTGCAACTTTGCTGCAAACTAAAATTGCTATCTGGGTTTATAAGGAAAAATAATTCTTAATCTTATGGCGATAGGCATGTATCTGTACATATTAGTAATGTGTCTAGTTTTGAGAAAAGAGAACTAGCTGGGGCTTGCAGGGAAGACATTTGTTTGAGCTAAATGTGAAATTATATCTCTTGAAATATGTTTTCATCACTCGTAATTAAAATGAAATAATTGTGGAAACTGATACATTGTCAGGCACTGAATTTATGTTTTACTCCGTAAATACACTTTGTATTCTGTAGCCGGAATATATGATAGTTTTAGACTAGATAAAAAATTAATTAATTATCATTGAAATGGAAAATAAATACTTAAGCATTACGTGATAGAAGTAATCCGATGAAAATAAAAGCTATTTATGTGCATGACTTAGGATAAAATGATATATTGGGTGGTATTAGCATTATCATAGTTTTTCTTAATCTCGTTGTATATTCGAAAAATGAGTGTTGGTGGAATAGCGTGCAATGTTATATACATCAGATTTATGCAATTTTTATACTAGACTATACGCCTCTTGGAACTTTTTATTTTATTTACTACTTTCACTTCATCTATTAAAGGAATACAATAAACTTTCATTCTCACTTCTTGAAAATGAAAGATAGTTTATTAATCTAAAATACATGGCATGAATTCCATTTTTTAATAACAATTATTACATTCCTCTTCTAGGATCATGTATAGTTTTTAAGTAGTATTTAAATAAGATAACGCCTTGTACCATTTATAATAAATACTGCTTTCTGTTCCAGTGCTCTTAATAATATGCATTGAAAATTGGATACTGGTTCCACAATAATCAGGAAAAAGCTTATTTTTTTCATATAGCCTTGTAAATCGATCACACATAATGGCATATCTGAAAGAAATATCGAGCAGCTCTTTTTTAGCTAAAATTATGTATAGAGTGTTTAAAGTATTCGATCACTAAAATGTAACAAGTATGGACTGGACCATATGGATAGCTTGGTTTTTCCTCTGTTAGCTCGTAAAAAACATTTGACAATGGCCTATGCAAATCCTTCCAATTACTCAGACCAGTTAACGGGGATAGGTGAGGATAGGATATTCATCTCTCCAAAACGGCGGATCGGACAGAGAACGTAATAATTAGACTCTTACTATTAGGATTAAATTGCCCTCTCTTGCTCGCTCAGTGCCCTGGGGATAAATGAATGGAGTCAAATAGGATTTCTCCATGTATATTTGTGTCTTTTTCTAAGATTAAGGATGTTGTCTGATGATTACTATAAAATTTCAGATATTTCTTTAGTGAAAATAAATATTTATGTCAAGTTCACCGTTTAGCTTTTAATACATAGAAGGCGATACTACATAAAAAGTAACAATATAAATGTTTTAAAAGCTTAAAGAAACAAAAAATGACTTTGCTAATTCTCAGTAATATCAAGAACATTCAAACTAGGGCATCTACCACCTGCTTGCTAATACCCGCCAAACCGCAGAAGGATTGCATAGCACTCCTCCCAGGTTTACTTTGTAAAGTCTGGTCCCTTCGCTCGCTGCAATGAGAACACTGTGCATTCTAGTAAAAAACAATTAATATTGATCAATTGATTTCTTTCTGATGCTTTAACTTAAATCAACACAGAATACGTTTGTAGCCTTTAAGAATGTCTTTTTTAGATTCTGTAAGCATTTAGAAGACAAACTGACCATTAAAATGAAACTAACAAAGAAAGTGCAAAGAATTCTAAATAAGAGTTTCTAAATATATAAAGAGAACCTAAAAACAATAGGTAAGACTGAAGAACACAGCGCGGGTTTGTCTCCAAGCACACAATAGCCGCTTTAACCGCTAAAACTGTCGCCAAAAGGTTGGATAAATTCAGAATTAACACATTTGGCGAATAATCGCTCGAAAGCATTTTCACCATAACATATTTTTGGTCTGACCAGCACGCTGAGCATGTTGAAACAAATTATTTATCCTCCTTCCTGCACGCACTTCAAAATTTGCTTCAATTGATTCATTTGCCGTTGTATTCTTCCTTAATTGTTTCGATAGTATTTAACAGTATGATTGAGATTCATCAATAACTCCTTGAAAAGAAGGCTGATACTAAATCGAATTAATCTGTTAACGTTTGGAATGTGAAATCATTTAATCTATTAATGTATTGCCAAATCCTCTAGTTAAATAACGCGTTTTTTGGGAGTCACACTAGAGCAATGTTTATATAAATTGAACTACCGTCTGATTCATCAGTTTAGGCAGAAATCGGGATGTAAAAGGTCAGTGACGATGGACGAGTTCATAAAACACTTCTTTCCGGACTGTAAGTACTTAAAAAGGGCCACGAAGCTGTTTTAACCTTTTACTCTGTGACATATTTTATATCACCATTTCAAATAAGATTGGCTACAAATAATAAATTAGCGTTGCCTTTCAAGAAAAATAAAAGAGTTCATATTTCCTATCAAAACACATAGGATAAGATAAAGAACCTAGAGAAAAATTAAAGATGATATAAAATAATCCATTTACAATAAAAGTAAACTTATTATCTTCCCATGAATAAACACAAATATCCATGTGGAGCTCGAACATTTATAGTGAGCAAATTTCTTGAATGCATATCGGTTAAATCGTTCACGAAAAGGTGAAATTGGAGTGTTTCCAATATCGGATTTCTAAAAGAAGAAAAAGTGGAAAGTGATATTACACTCACACGAAAAACTTCCCTTTCTTTCAGCGAGGGAAACACGAGCAAAATTTTTTAGCGGTTTTGTGAGCAGGAAGTAAAATCGGAGAAGTTCGATGAAATACTAAATCTTTTCAGCAAGAAAGAAACAATGCTAGCATGAGAGCCCGATGGATTGAGTAAAGCCGAAGTTTGAAGGTAGTAAATCGTGCCTTTTTTGGACAGCATTTTGAGAATTATTGGATTTCACTGAATTCGTTTGGTGTAGAGTTTTTGAAGATTTTCTACTTAGTGAAGTGAAAGAATCGGCTTCCTTTTCTGCTTTATTTCATAGTAGATACATCAAAAGCATTACATATAACCAAGATTATAAATAAGAAGGTTGGGGGAGGATTTAAGTTTTAAAACAGTTCTGGTTTATTTTAAGTTAAGAAATTGTCTCTATATAGTTAATGTGGCTTTCGAAAGTGTCTTATAAGAGAGAATTGAATAAAAATGATGGATAAAATAAAACAAGTAGACAGATCAAGAAACAGTAGAAATTGTTTTAATTAGAAAAGTATGGCTTGGTGTTTTAAAAGACAATAAAATCAGTATCGTAGTTGTTTGTTAGTTGCTGTAATAGACTGTTTTTATTATAGAATCTATTGTGCGATATCCACAAAAAATATAATTCCTGAATAAATAAGTGGTGACCAACGTGCCGAGGTTTTATTTTCTTTTATTATACCTATAGTCTGAACCAGTAATAATTATTGATTCTAACCTATATAACATTAATTTATAGTAAAATTGGAAAAAAATCGTCTTACCTTTTGAAAAATCGGGTGTTATGGTCTCGCAACGTCATTTGAATAAGAGTACGGATTTTAAATGAGTTTAATTAAGCGTGTGAGGTTTTACCGTAGAATTGAAAGCTGGAAATATATTTTAGGTTTGTTATGTTTCCTAAAGATATAGATCAATTAACAAGTAATTAAATTATTTTCAAATTTTAACATATTTTTCTTTTACAAATTTCTTGAGTATTGCAGTAAATAACGTCAAGCGTAAAAAGTTTCACTGCAATCATTATGTGCACTACATTACAAACTTTGCATTGATAAACAGTCCGACTGTGGAATTGCTTAAAATGCAGTCTTCTGTAATTTTCGGACTTCATGATAAAATGCCTACTTTCTCCATGTAATGACTTTTCAATACTAAACTTGAAAGCTCTTCCCAATACTCATCTATATCTGGATAACTCTCCATTTCCCTTTCGAAAGGAGTTTGAAGGAGAAATAATACAAACTCACGTCTGAAAGAGAGTCACGTCGAATAGAGATTTTTTTACTTTCAGTAGTGGAGAATCTTTATATTTCAGACCTATTTGTCAACGTAATTAGTAAATATTGGGCCAAACTGTATTTTCAAACAGATTACTGTACTGTAATTGGTTTCTAAATTGTCACATAAATGGTCGTCACCCACTTTTGAGTCATACAGTTAAACAAAATGAGATTGGAAGGCAAAAGTATTTTTCAACTGTGTGCTTGAATAACGGACTTGCAGTATTGGATTGTAAAACGTTATTAACCTTATTAAAATATTATCGTTTCCTTCTTTATCACTACAAACTTTTGCATTTTTTTTTGGTAAAACAAAATAGAATTCATTCTACTGATTACGCCAACGACTGAAATGCTTTCCGATGTCCTAGGACATCTTTTATATGCACTCCACTGCACTGTGCTGCCACCTGCCTTCTGTGATTGGTTATTTCACGTTGACGTCGAAAGTAGGTGGTGGTCACATTAATGTAACTGGACTGTATATATATATATATATATATATATATGGCTATAGCTAATAGTAATGAAATTATTAAAAATCAAATTAAAAAAGATATTCAGAAATTTATATTAAATATGGCAATAAAATATAGTCTGCCTCTAGAGGCATTTAAAGAATATAGACATAAAACATTATTATATCTTTTTAACTATAATTTTAAATCTAATGATTTTAATGGATATCCTCTGATATTAAAAAACATATTAAAGAATTGCAAACAGATTTTGTAATAGTCTATATAGACAAAGTGCCCAGTAATTTTGCTATAATTTGTAAATATTTTTACAAAAAAATACTTAATGATCATATTATTAATAGTGATATTTATAAAGAGACAAAATTATGTGAAAGAGAAATTTCTAATAGAATTCAAGCCTTCCATAAAAAATTGGGAATTAATTATATTAAAAAAGATTATCCTCACATCTTACTTACACCAAAATTTCAGAAGAGTCCTCTTAAATTTAGAAGTGTTACTAATGGCTGCAATACTTATATTACAAAATCAGGCAAACTCTTTAAAAAATACATGCAGACAGTGATAGAGAATTTAAATAAGCAAAAAGATACAATTATAGTAATTGATAGTGTAGAGATATTAAATGTAACTAAAGATGTAGAAATAACTAGTGGGCATACTTTTGACTTCCAGGATTTATTTAATAGTATAGATATTGAAGATTTGACTAATACCCTAGTAAATATACATAAAGATTATGATCTTAAAAAGATATTAACATTAATAATTTTAAAAATATTATTAATCTTGTTCTAAAAGAAAATTATATCTTTTTTGATAATAGGATTCTCCATCAAATTAAAGGATTACCTCAAGGAGGCCCAGCTAGTAATAGTTTAGCAAATATTTATCTTCACTACTATGAGAAAAATTTGACTAATTATAGCCATAGTATATTATTCCGCTATATAGTTGATTTAATATTATTCAATAAAGAAATAGGCGTTAAGCCACATATTGACTTCTATCCTGATTATTTAAAACTTATAAAAACTAGTGACAATGAATTACCTGCAGAATTTTCAGATCTAGATATTAAAATCATAGATAATAAATTAGTAACGGATATCTTTGATAAAAGAAATGCATTTAATTTTCAAATTAATAAATTCCCTTTTTGGAATAGTAATCTTAGCATTTCTGTCTTCAAGAATTTAGTAAAAAATTATATAATTAGAAATAATAATTTAGTAACAGACATTGATATTAGAATTAAGAACATAAGAAATATTTATTCCTTTGCCCTGGATTATGGAATGCCTATAGGTTTTCTAAGAGTATATATAGATAAGAAATATTTAGGTAATTTAAAATAAAACACTCAAAATGGTTTATAAAAGAATATTTTTATTTCTTTGTTAGTGGGATATTGTTTTCACAAATTCTACTCGTGATGTGTAGTTTTATTCAAATTTGGCTATTGAGTTATTTGTTTCAGATTTATTACATATATGGCGCCAGGATCTTTCTTGTAAAAATTTCCTTTTTAATAGACATTTTTAACTATCTTCTATTATTTTCCATATAACTAAATGTATTAAATTTTTATATGGTTTTGAGAATCTTAATATAGGTATCTTACTAATTCATGATATCAAAAATTATTTATATTATTTGGTCAATTATGCTGATTCATGGTAAGAATTTTGGTTGTGGCAACATGTTATGTCAATGTGCGTGTCGGGCTATATTGAAAGAGATGAATTCTGGTAAGTTTAAGTGGAGACACATATTAGTTTATTTTTAACGAAAAGTATGGGTATTTTATTGAATTATATGTTTACTGTCTTTAGTGCATTATCTTAGTGCAATATAATGTTATTTACATATTTTATCCTGATTTTTAGTCGTTTCTATACAGTTATGTTTTATTGTTAGGGTTAGTATAAGACTTTTCTTTCTAAATTCTTTCATTTTAGAGTAAATTACCATGTTTGTTTTTCCAACAACAATAGTAACAGGGATGGTTTGTATAGCAAAATTAATTTAACCTGGCTAAAGCTTGTCCACAGCCAAGCTGATATATTAATTGTTGAAAACTCCATTTACTTGGATTGTCTATTTCATTATTTTTAATAACAACAGTGTTCTTTCACTTGTTGACATATAATGCTTAAACTTGATTTTTTGTTTATGGTATCTTTAGTAATTTCAATTTATTAGATTTTATTTAAAATTGATGTATTGTTCAAATAATGACTTTTTAGTATAGGATTTGATTCTTGATATGTTTTGTTTACTTTATTTCTGTATGATTATATACTAGTTATATTTGGATCTATATTATATATATTAAAATATTCAAAAGAATTTATAAAAATGCCACTTATGTGTGCTCTCCTATTTTTAGGACAATGAGTAAATATGGGTTAAACGATACCTGATATACTTCCAAGTCGAGTAATGAAAAACAGAGCGAGAAAGAATCGCTCGAACCGCTTTATACTTTCCACAGCATGGGTGGTATCAAGTGCATTACACGATGTTGTGCTCTCCCTCCTGCAGAGAACAAGTATACAAAGTCTGAAATCAGTTTCCACTGCTGAAGTAGGCAAACTATGCGTTCTGGAACTGTTAACGTCTGAGAACACGAAGACGAGCGCATTTCAGCAATTTGTTGCTCAGGACCTGAACATGCTAAATCCTATTCCTTTCAGAATATTTGCACCTTGCCTCCCAGATATATTGTGGATGTTTGCTAAATGACTATCCTCAAATAAGAGCATTCCCGAAGTGCCAGGGATTGCAGAATGGAAGAGTTTCTTTCAAATGGTTTGTGAATCAGTACATACCGATAAAAGTGATGTAAAACCTCTGCCATTCGTAAATTCACCTTCAAGCGACGCTAACACGTTATATTCTGCTCTAAAATATACTGCTGAAGAATATATACAGCAAAGTTCCAAGATTTGGTTGGTGATATTACATCAACCTCTGTATGTCAAAGCTAGAGAAATCATAGGTTTGATGTCGGATGATCATCTGTTTAGAATAGTTTTGTGAGACTTAGAGAATTTCACCTGCTCATTTTCTACATGGGTTGCATAGACCAGACAATGCCAGGAAATGAACTGAAAGACGTGTTATGTTCAGTTTTTGCTCATAATTCAGTGTATAAAATGCTAACTATTCATGCTTATAGCTTAGCCGTTAGAAGGCATTTACTAATGTCGGAACATCCCTGTAACCAACTCCACCAGTGACATTTAGTATGTTGTTTACGGCCCTACACCCAATAATTGTGCCAAATTTCAAAACTACACCATTCAGTTTTTTCAATTTTTCGTTCGTTAACTGGACTATGATTACAGGGGAACTTGTGGAGGGTAACAGATGCGAGGGGAGCACGACTGTTCATGAAATAGGTTTGTCGCTCCACCATCACCACTGCGTCCAACACATACTATACTACCCTTGTTTAATTATTATACTGGCATAAGGTATTTCTGAAGGTTGTTACTTCAGAACTTTATTTGATTTTACCATTATAATAAGGAATTTTAAAAATATATACTTTTTCATTCCCCTCTATCGTCAAAACTATTGATGCTACGCGAAAATACTGGACTAATGTTGCAGAAAAGTTAATGTAGTTTAATTTTGTAACTAATTTTCTTTTTCTAGATTCCTTAGTTTTCTAGATATTTAAGAAAAACTAAAAAATTGAACTCCATTGTATCCCCGCGCATCCTCCACTGTCTGTGAATTTTAGCATGTCGTTTAGGGCACTACCCCAACATACGTACAAAATTTTAAAATTACAACATTTTTTCTCTAATCAGCGATTTTTTGGCATTTGTTGCTGGACTACAGAGCACGTTGAGTTACAGAAGCGGTGTGGGGACGAGAGTTAGCTTGAGGGAAGTGAATATATAGATTTAGTAAACGTTTCAATATTTTTAGAAGCATCAGAAAGAAAAAGTTGAAATTAAAATGAGAAGAGATATCTAAATTAGAACGAAGAAAAAAAATGAATTCATAAAAATTTTCCGAAATTCAAAATAAAAAGACGCTTAAAAAGAAGTTATACTTTGAGAAAAAATACGGTTTTCGGCTTGGAAAATGACTCAATTTTTATCAATTATGAAAAACACTATTGTATGAAATAAAACAGATTCCCATAGCTGATTAAAAAATAACTTTTATTCTGATTTAACAAATGCAATTCTTTAGAGATAACGCTTTGAAATTCCCCTAAGACTTTAAAGTGGTTTGATGATCTTGTTTTTAGAATTTTCATGAAGTATAAGGGACCTCTCTCAGTTTCTATTATGTAGATAAAAAAAATCAAGATAAATATTCTGTGTGACAACTTTATCAAGTGATGATTTATAAAAGGATAAGAACTGCTTAGATATGATTTTGCTTACATTTCTCTTTAACATATTTTTAAAAAATGACATTTGAGAAAGCGGTAGTCCCAATGGATGTCTCGTTTTCATTTAAAAAGTTAAACATTTTAAAACAATTTATGGTTTTTGAAGTATGAATTCTTTCTACTTCATTTAATGTCTTTGAGAGAATTTGTTGGAAAAGAATTTTTTGTAGGTGTACATGATTCTGTGCACATTATTTAGAAAAGAGATAACTGGAAAAAATTCTTATTCGCTGAATTATCTTATAAACGTTTACCCTTCCAGAGGGCGTGCTATAATTTTTTACACGAGAGGCGAGTGTCGTACTTTTTACGACACAAAACTTTTCTACACTTTTACTACGGCAATTGTAGGTGTTTTCATAATTGTAATATGAGGCACGTCAGCAGAGTAAATCTATACATGAAGAGTGAAAATTAATTATAATTTTATTTTCAAAACTTAAAATCATACTGAAATCAGAGGAAGTAATGGGATTTAATAATATTATTTTATAAAAAGGTATTAAGCAATATATAATAAATAAGATTATATTACAAACTAAAGACTGTACAACAAAGACTTTCTTCTCAGTTTCTAATAATTGTCCTTGCTATCGAAACATTGATTTTTTGCTAGGGAGAGACGCTTGCAAGTATATTATATATTGTACTGACTTAATTTCATGGATTTTGATGATCGTTTTCTTTCTTTCAAACACAAACCACAAGCTCTTCTTCTCAATGCTGGTTGCTGTTCACTGGCGTTTTCAGGTTGTGATGTATAATTTAGACGTAAAGACATGATAATGTCATATGGAGATGAACAGATGTTTTGGGCTCAAGTAATGAGGTGTTTTTCATAAGACTGAGGGATAAGTTTTTTTTAGAAAATTCTTCGGCTTGGTGGATTATCAGCAAGCTTATTACATATTAAATATTTTTGACAATGCAAAATTAAATATTAAATAATCGTAATGCAAACTGGATTGTATAATTACCAAACTGAAACGTTAAGACGTGTAAAAAATATTAAATTACACGAGCGGGCGCGCGTCTTAAACTTTACAACAAAAGCATAAAACAGTATGAAATCACATTGAAACTCGGATAAACCCATTTAATCCTTAAGAGAGGGGTCGCATAAAGGGATAGCAATAACCTTGAGAAAGTTTTGAATCCGAATGTGAAAACAGGGTAGGAAAAATCCCGTTTGCGTAAAATTTGCGCAGGCGGGCCCGCTGGAAGGTTAATTGTTTTATGGCTCTATTGAGAATATTCTAGAAATAAAGAATAAACAAGATAGAAGACTTTAGAGCACATAATTCACCTATTATACACTATATGATCAAAAGTATCCGGACACATTTCGGATTTTCACTTTTTTTAGAATTTCTCCGGAAGGGCTAGACTAATTTCCCTTGAACTTCGACCATGTAAAGAATCCACTCCAACTCACACTGTGCAGTGAAGATTTGGTTACGAGAGCATTTAAGGGACCTACAAGAAATTGAGAAAAAAAGAAAAAAATTAGGGCTCACCCTGTTCCACAGAAAGCTGATAATGGTTTACAAATTTCATCAATGATTTTACTTAATATGCATGCTGCTTACACGCATTTTCGTAAAAATAGCAAATATATTCTGGAAGATATAAAGGTTTTCTTAAAAAATCCTTATAACATACACAGTTTTTAACCAAATAATACGAAACTTACAGAATACTTGACAATTTGTAAGAGACGTATTGATGTAAAATTAGATGTTAATACTATGAATATTAGAGGGAATATGAGTATTTCTAACAATTTTTTTACTGCGCATGTGCGATATATAGCTTAATTGTTTTTCAAAACTTGAATGCCAAATATATAGGGAAACTTATATCAAAATTCCATTTGATTGTCATTCAGATTTAGAAAGATAGCGGCATTACAGTTAGCAGAATTTCAGCATCTCTCCAAGAGAAATAAGCTGATGAAGGTTTTTCCACAAATTGATATATTTTCAACTTGAATCTTAGGATAGTAATCGTCGAACTGCAATTTAAATTATTAATTTTATTCATAAGTATGCCTGGGCGTTCAACATATTTAGTATTTATTAAATTCTATAACATTATTCGAAAATGCAAGTTTAAAAAATACAATTTTGTGGATATATCCTCATTATTTTGTTTCTCTTAGACGGAAGCAGAAATTCTGCTCACTGCAATGACGATATCTTTCTAAATCTTAATGGTATTCGACTGGAATTTTTATGTAAGTTGCCCTTTATATTTAGTTTTGAAGTTGTGAAAGGAAAATTACGCATATCTCGCACATGCGTATTAAAAATTTATTTACTACAAATACTCATATTTCCTCTAATATTCATAGCATTATCTCTAAATTTTATTCGAATTCTTCTCAGACACATTGTCAAGTATTCCGTACGTTTCGTATTATCTTGCTTTAAACTGCGCATGTTATAAGCAAAAAACATATGGGGAAAATTTGGGATTTGTCAAGAAAACCTTTATATGTTCCAAAATATACTTGCTATTTTTAAGAAAATGCATTAAGCAATGTGCATATTAAGCAAAACCAATGATGAAATTTATAAATTATTATCATCTTCCTGTGGTATGGTATGACCCCATATTTTTTTCTTCTTCATCTATTTCTGGTCGGTCCCCCAAATGCACGCATTACCGAATCTTCACTGTAAAAGGTGAGTTAGAGTCTATTCTTTACATGTTCCGAAACCAAGGGCAATTGTTCAAGACCTTCTGAAGAAATTCTAAAAAATGTGAAAATGCAATTTTCTCATTCTCTCATTTTAACATTTTTCATTCTCAAAAGCATACCTTTTGGTAACACTAAATATCAAAATATTCTAGAAATGTAAGAAAAATTACAACTATGGTCAAATGCCCGTTGTTTCCATTATTTTGATATTGCTATTGGATAAAATAATGAGCTTTGCTAAAATAAAAAAAATAAATGTTAATGTATGTATAATATAATTTAATAATGATATTTTAATACTCGTGTACTCCCGAGCCCGTAAAATTGAAACATATCAAGCTTTTATAATGCAAGGTGCTTCTATTAATAGTTTCTCTTTCTATTTGAAGTCTGTGAATTAACAATGGACCCTTATGTTGTTATAAATTAAGTAGTAAAATATATTATTATATCATCAGATAGGAAATATATTTAGCCATTAATTTACTATAATCATTTTATGAAAATAGATTAAAATTAAGGTTAAGGGAATATTTTGTTATTCAAAGGTTGTCTAGATTTGACCACAAACGATTGCTTAAATTGGGCCATTTAAATTAATTGCGTTATTATCGTAAACTTCAGGATTATCTTAGAAATCAGATTATCATCGATGATATTCCACATAAGTTGGAATCGGAAAATGTCAACTTTCATTTTAATCAAAATTCACAAAATAATGGACTAGATAATACTTTGAATGATAAACCTTTAAGCTTATATTTAGTTAGGTTTTAATATTGAATTATTCGCTATGATAAATACTTAAACTGTAGATAAAACTGCTATATTTAAAAACTTTCTTAGTAATTACATAACATAATCATGTAGATGTTAGTAGTTTTGGGATATAAATATAAATTCATAAATATAAATTAATAATCCTAGTTAATAAAGAAATTATATAAAACTCGCGTTTCTTCATAATTTGGTATATACAGTTAATTCCTTTTATTCATGGAATATTTTGAAAGCTGAATCTCTCTCTCTTCTCTATTAACAAGTATGAATAAAAGAAATCATTTTCCAGAAAATACTTCAAAGTATTTCGAAGCAATTCCTTAGTGGAAATGCTGAGTTGCGCTGATAAGAACTAACTTGCAACTTGGGACTAAAGAAAGTTTTGACTAGTGATGTTCACTCTTGTAACTTACACTTATATGAAAGCATAAATATGAGCTAGGCTTCCAATAATATCACATATATTTTCGTTTGTTCAAGCAAATATGTTTTAATTATATATCTCTACTATTCTAAAAGGAACCGTATTGCACCAGGAGTAATGATTTTGTGTGAGATGTAAAACTGTTATGTGAAATAGTATATCAAATTCATTTAGTGGATTATTATATTTTCATCAATATATTTTTATCTTTAAACAACCTGGGTGTAAAAAAATTTTTTTATGGTAATGAAGTTAAATAGGATTCGATTGAATGTTTCCAAATTAAATTACTAATGCTTATATTGTCATACGATAATAAAATAAGTAAATTCATAATAAATTTTCAAAAATTTAATTGAACTAATCTTGTAAGAAAATGTATTTTTTTAAGCATTATTGATTTTGAACACATAATTTATGTTACTATGGTAAAAAAATTAAAAAATATTAAATAATGAAAACATTAAAAGATTTCAATGTTAGGAGAATGTAAGAAAACAAAGATTATTTTGTGAATATCTTTCACACAAAAAAAATTGAAGAAAAACCTTTTTTAAATAACATTTTATCATGTTATATACATTTTCCCGACAGCGTTGGTGACAATAGAGATTTCTAACTACGATTAAATTATTATTAAATTAGGATAAATTTGTTTTAAATGAATCAAGAAGCTTTGAACATATGTGTCTTCTTGTGATGTTCGTCCTGAAATAAAGAAGAAAAAAATAAACCCAGTTCTTGTTAATCGTTCTTAAGTGTTGAATGCAGTACACGAGTCATTGTGTTTACATCCTGGCAAATGTACAGAAGGACAGACTGACTGATTGTGTCCAAAATTTGGCACACATCTAATAATAAATCAATATGTTTAATTTCATCTATCTAGAAATTTGCGTATTTGAGCTATTTGCGATCTTTTTCGCGTACTCGTGTGGACATGGACGAACGAATGGATTTTATTCCCGAAGATTTCGTCGACAATTTGATAGAAATCTGCAAATTTGATGAACAGACCACACACAATCTCTATGGCTATAACTTCTTGTGTTCTCGAGATATAGGATTCTCAAACCAACAGACTGACATAATTTTTTCCAAAAATATTTTTTTGGACTCGGGGAATTTTGAAGCGACAATCATCAGAATCACAAGGTCGATTTTTTTTGACGATTAGAATCGCTTTGTATAGTTCCTGTATGATAAAATAAAAAAGCTTTTTTTATTTAAGGTAAGCAAGATCATCAAATCTGATTTGAATAATTCCTTTTGGTCTTTTCTTCTGTATTTCAGTTCAAATCGAACACTTGTGTTAAATGTGTCATTTGAAAGAGGCGAAAAGACAAGCTCTTTACAATATTTTACAAATGTAAACAGAACAAAATGAAGAGTAACATATATTCAAATTCTTGAAATGACTTCATGCATATCATATAAAGCAATATTAAACGAGCCTCAAACAAATTTACAAAAATAAATTAAACCTCCGAGAAACAAAAAGGGGTGAAATCACTGGACGCATACTTTCTTTTGCTAAAAATAAATACGACGGTATTTTTTTTCTTTCAACTAATTAATGAATGACGTCATCGAAAGTTAGGTTGAAACAGATGGTACTAAACATTTAAGCAATTTTGAAGGAGTCTCAGAAGATGATGGCAACGAATTTATACTAAAAAAGAGTATTGCACCGGAATAAATATATTGATGCTTTGAACTAAAACGAAAGTTGCACTTAATTGGATTTCTTTTATTGAATTTTCTGAATACTGAAAATATTTCCTTCGTTTAATAACAGAATAAAACTACATTGGAATGCTAATATTCTATGATTTGAAAAGAAATGGAAGAAAAAACGTGAAAAATAATTACGTAAAAAACTAAACAATCTCTATAACAATTAGTACTTTAATTATTTTCCTTCCGGAAGAAATTATGACGATAAATAATTATTATCGGAAACAGATGATTGAGCATAAGATGTTTGAGAGATGAAATATTTGGGTAATTTATTTATGGTTTAATTGAAATTTAATTACATTTGATTTAAGAAAATTGGGCATTAAAATAAATCAGGGTCTGAACGTGGAATTCGTTTTAATGGTTTTCTATTCATACTCATTAATATCTTTAAAAGTTAACTGATATCCATAATTATTTCAAATGTTTACGATGCACATAAGTTAGGATTTTAAAGACGAACTTCAAAATTTATTTACATTTAATTTCTTAAAATGCATTTAAATTATGCTTCTACAATTGCTGCAATAGACAATTGCTGCAATTTCGATGCGCGTCAGTTAATTACTGAAAAAAATAATTTAAGATTTAACTTTTATTTACAGAGATAATGAAGCATCTTGTGGTTATTCCTATTACTCTCTTACCTGAGAATTAATTCTTGTGCAACTTCGATGATATCGTCTCTTTTAAGGACTTACAATAAAATATTTTAATATTTTACAATTAATTTAAATATTTTAAAATATTTTATAAATATTAATGAGTGTAAAAAGAGATAATTGATAGTTTCTATTGCTATAGTTTCCGTTTTATTAGGGTAGTATTGCCGACAGATTATTAAAATTATAAAGAACAACATGCATCAAAAATATATATACGGTTCATTCAGTTACATTACAAAGTTCTAAAAATACTTTTGAGGAAATTAATCCTGTCTGAGTTCAAATGAGTAATGAATAGATAAAGCACTAAAACTAAACAATAAATAAACTACAACAAATTCTTCAATTCAAGTCGAATCGTACAGAAAATATATTATGAAGAGTTTTTCGTTAATTTATTCAAGAATATTTCCAACGGCGAAAGATATATTTAGACATTTTTAAAGGAAAAGTAAAGCACTGATACTCTTGGTTTATCATGTTTCCGATTCATTGTTAAATAAATCATTAAGTATTTAATTATGGTTTAAGTTTTAAGATTAAACCGGATCAATTATAAAACCAATTCGCAAAAGTAGAAATCTAGACGAAAAGAAAACTTTTCCTGAACATTGTGATTCGAATGAATGATTTTCTCGAAAAGAATATCATTAGAAATTCAATATTAAGACGGAAGTTAAACTCTAAGTATACTTAGCAGAAAATCACCACCAACTATTGTTTAAATCACCAAATTAAATTTTGGTTTTTGATTACAGTTTAATAAAAAAAGTTAGGTTGAATTATTGTTATTCATACACCTATGTGCATCTCATAACCAATGTGTTTCATGTTGATAATTATTAAAGAGCATGTATGGTTTTAGCATAAATAAACATTTTAGTTTAATGCAGTATATTGAATTATTATGAAGCACATACTATTTCTGCGTACGAAATGTCAGCGAGCATTTTTTGTGACATATTATGAAGAAAAATGTATTGTTCATGGCCACGTGCTAAATCTATGCCTTTATTAATGTCGTTAAAAATTAGTCATGAAATGTCGATCAGTGCAACGAATAAAAATAGTATGAAAATCCTTTGTGAAGAATGATTAACTTCAACAATTTTTAACAATCCGAGAAAATATTCATTTTCTTAACCGCGCTCACTAGTAGGGAAAAAAATCTCAATTTCAACCAGTATGCAAAATTGGCGAAGGATTCTCCTGAGACATATTTTAATGAAGGAATGAAAATATTTAATGGAGGATTTCATATAATTATCTTTTCAATAAATAAATAAAAGTTTGAATAGAACTCTGTTTCTATTTTGAGTTAAGATTTAGAATTGTATCCAATTGATATCAATATTATTTGCATTAGGTTACTGGTATTTATTTTTCCAATTAGGTAATTGGTAATTATTTTTTTTATTGGTAAAATTTTTCTACGATTTTAAGAGTGTTATTATTTGGTTTGAAATTTTGCAAAATCGAATAAAACCTATTTTTTTTTATTTATCTGACTTTTTTCCTTATTTCCTAATAAACTTTAACTTTAAAATGTTGCAAACTCGAAATTTGCATCAGAAATTCATTTAGTGTATGTTAATTCTTTTATATAATTGACTCTTAACCTATATATTAAGAACTAGCAGTACGCGCACGGCGTTGCCCGTGGAATCAGGACTTTAACATAATGAAAAAAAAAACCGCCCACAATGACATTAAAAAGTATAGAAAACAAAATCAAAACAAGATACACATTTTTTGATTTTCCTGCTTATTTTTTTCGCGCTACGGTACAGAGTACGTTAATCCAAAACAATGTTACAAAGTTGGAACGTGAAAATGATTATTATACAGCGAGCAAGATATAAATCAAATCCGAAAATAATAATCGAAGTAATTCATTCAGGTGAAGGTCATGACGTATCCTGCGCGTTCGCCAATCAAAATTGCCATCAACATTCGGAAGAAGTGCCGCGCGAAGAACTCGATCGAGAAAAATAACTCTCAACGGCCCAGAAAAAAATTAATTAAAAAAAAACGGGAAAAGATATTTTAACCGTTCTTGTTTTAAATCCGACAGAACAGTTCTAGTTATAAGCTGAAAAAAATTGAAAATAATAGTGTTATTAGAAAGTCGGATGCAACAAATTTAAAAACAAAACTAACATTTAGGTGGCAAAACTGACTATTTTTTAAAAAATTCTCAAAATTCAGTAAATTACGTTAGAAATTCAAAACTAACTTCATTAGAACGGAAATCGCGAGCTCTTTTCAATGGTCTATCTATTTTTGTCGTACAATTATTCAAAACCATTCTATTAAAATTAGTGCGAAAAATCAACCAAAACAACACAAAACATTAAATAAAAACAATTCTAGATTAAAATTTAAAATTTCGGCTTCGAGGTGCATTCAGTCACCACTACGACTACCTGTGCGCCGAATTTCATGGTTGTAAGTGCGATAGATTCGTCTGGACATCGCAGACAAACACACACACACGCACACAAACATTGCCTTTTATAAGTATAGATTATAAAAGCAGTGCAAGTAAATCAATTCGGTCGTTCAAGTCTAATGAAATTACAACAAGAAATATATTTTAAATTCTTGAAGCATTTTTAAAAAAATATATGTTCTCGTAATCTGCAACAGCAATTTTATACGCAATTAAAATACATTCAGGTTTTCTAGTTTATTTTACCAACCTACTCATGTGTCATCAATACGTCTCCCTGATAACCAGCCCGTCTTTCAAAAGATAATTCGACTAACATGCTTTATTTGTCCTCTCATTTTCTTCTTACAATTTCCACAGTTTAAAGAATCGCATGCCATTTTCCTTATCTTCGTGTTTTTCACAATAAACATTACTTTTAAGATCTACCAATTTTACTGATTAAATTCTGTGGAATGATTTCTGCTCTGAAGTTTGATATATTTTGTGATCAAGTGGAATGTTTTAGTGCAGTGCACACTGAACTATCGTGTTTCTAAATTTATAAATTCGTTCAAATACGTTAAAATTCAATAAAAAGTTACGTAGAATCCATAAATATTTCAAGTGCGCTACAGACTTGTACCTGAACATCAACGCATCACCAAAACATAATTTAAGCCACAGCGACTAACACTGTTGTTTGAAGCATGAACTACAGGTTATTTTAAATAATTTATACCTTTCAGATAATATCCTCCTTTTGAAAAAAAATTTTAAAAAAATAATATATCTACAGAGAGGTATTTTTACAGAAATTCACACCAAACTGTCACTTGAAATCCAATGTTTACTAAATCAAACAACCGAGAAAGCTACTTTTCTTGCCCCTTCAAACTGCCAGAAATCTCTCCTTTAAAACGTTTAACTTAAAAGATATGCCATGAGGGAAAGATAAGGCTGACCATAATTCACAGCCAGAAACCACACAAACGGGAGCTAAACAAATTTCTGGTGTCTTAAAGGTACTATTTATGCAATATAAACTTGAGGTTCCATAAATCACACCCTAGGAAAACCGTCATTAAAGAAATGAGGACCCGGAAAACGAACCGAGGCCAAATAGAATGGCAGTGTGTAGATTGCGGACTGAATAGGCCCATGAGACTAACAGGTGGCGTATTTAAGGCTGCGGCGAGAAATATAATTTTAGTTTCTCGAAGCAGATGTCTGAAGGAGTGTTAAAAGGGTATGCTGAAATCAGAAGGATGTTTATTTTACCGGAGTAATACATGTTTGTATCAGCGATGGACAAATTCTGGGACATTTATTCAGTGTGAATTTTTGGTTTCATCTATTTCTAATAGTACTAAGTTTTCCTTTAAGGTGAAAGATTACACGCTCTATTTTAGCATATAGCATTTACGGCAAGTATCACGATATAACAAAGTTCAATAATCTAAAATTTCAGCAGATTAAGTACAAAAAAGTAAAAACTTGATATCATTTATTAAAATCAAATCTCTGTCACAGAGTCCAGTCTCTAATATAGATTTGCTGTGATCTTAGAAAGCCCAGAAAAGCAATATAAACGCATTTTTAATAATCAAAGGCCCGATAAATTTTAAATATTTTCTTATTATATTAAAATAATGGAATGGTGTACATCTTGCTCGTAAACATGGAATACAAATTAAATAAAACTAAGAAGATAAATACATTATCTGTGGATCTTATATTATTTTATTTATTTCCTTGCATGTCCTTTTCTTGATGAAGCAATGAGTGCAATTAGAATACAAATCAGTCTTTTATTTCTTTAAATAAGCCTATAGCTTTCAAATAATTTGTTATTACTAAAGTGGATATTTTAGGAGCAGTAAATTTCTTTAAGTAGAGTAAAGTCTTCTTTTGAAAATCTTGACCTTCTTTCTTCAAATAATTAAAGTATATTTTCCATCATCATTCATTTTCTAGAATATTTTCATCAATATTAAATAAAACAACTGTTAATTGATAAAAATCAATTTTAGCTTCAAAATATTTCTTCCTCTCTCATACAACTGAAACGCTTAAAGATATACTTACTGATAGGAAGGTTACCATCCAAATAGCCCAAGACCCAGTCAGCTGGTCACAACAGCAGGGATGCGCACAATCCTGCACAGGTACAATTCTCTGTAACCTAGTGACCAATGAGATCATATTGGAAGAATGGCAGCCGAACGTCCATTTACAAGCCTTTGCTGATGACTTTTTCTTCGTCATTAGCGAATCCACGGGAACAAATCTAAAAGCTACTGCACAAGCAGCCCTCACGAAATTCCAACACTGGACTGACAAACACTAACTCAAGATAGCTACAGAAAAATCCACCAAAATCCTTATCAGCAGATTAGTAAGTGGTCCTCGAGTAAAATGGGATAATAAAATAATTAAAATATCTACCTCCCTTAAATACATAGGAGTAATAATAGGCAACAAGCTGAATTGGGCCGATCACCTCATCAACATGGAAATTAAACTAAATCACCTCCACCAAAAAATAACAAGAATAGCAGGAACAAACTGGGGACTTAGCAAAGACCTCAGGAGAAGGCTGTATAAAACAGTGGCAGAGGGGATGATTTTTCACGGAGCTGCAGCATCGTCCTATCCACTATCAGCCAGACAATCCAGGCTATTGAATTCAATTCAGAGGAAGTCCCTGCTTAACATCACAAAGACATATTCCATTACGCCAACAGCCTCACTCCACGTCATAGAAGGATTCATACAGCTCAACATCAAAGCAGAACAGGAAGCGACCTACGTCAGAACAGACAGAATACCCGAAACATCTAATTACAACAACATCAACTTCAACACCAATAATTATGAGGACGGCACAACATCCACCAAATTCCACCCAGTAATTTTTCAACTAGAAGACAGAATTTCTCTGAAAAAGCAATTCCTTCCTGTATTCGGTACACGGACGGCTCAAAGATGGAAGACAAAACAGGCAGCACCTTTTGTGCCATGGAAGAAGACAAAACGAAATACTAATGGATGGCGTAACTTTGACCCTTGAAAACAATCTTACAAGCAGAGCTTCTTGCTATACAGGAGGCTTGTCTTTGGGTAAGCAAGAGTAACCAACAGGTTAAGGTATGGTCAGGCAGTCGAGCCTCCATTCAATTGCTTCAATTGACACCAAGAGCCCTATTGCTCAACAAACACAGCTTACTGAAATCTACAAACATTAAACCTTGGTGGATTAGGGCTCACGTCGGATACAGCGGCAATGAAACGGTGGACATACTAGACAAGAATGCAATGCAGGAGGGAATCCCTACATACATGCCAGTGCCACGAAATCATACCAAGGGTCTTCTACAAAAAGAGTCCATCATCCGCTGGCAAAAATAATCGGACAATGGAGAAACAGGCAGGAGTGTTTAGAACGTTTTGCCTAAAGTCAAGACAACTCTTACTGCTTTGCAAAGGCCCGAAATAATGTTCGTCACGGGCTACGGCCCAGTTCCGACATACCTTAACCCTTCTTTGTATCATGGTGGAAATTTCCATCATAACATTGAATACCCAAAAATTATATAAAAGAACAAGTTCACTTTAAGTTGATCGTGTCTGGATACCTTTTTAATGTCCATTGCATAAAAAAAAACATAGCTGTCAAAAATAAGCAAGTGTCACTATCAGTAAAACGAGCTTGAAGTTGTCATTCCGCTGTTTGTTGTAGTTGCAATAAACGTATGATTTCGTTTTTAATTTAATTTTATTATATTTGAGTTTCTATTGCTAAAACAGTGATGTGGATGAAAGGTTTGTAACATGTGTTTCTGTTATATTTAGAGCAATTTCTGAAAAAGTTTGCATTTTATCTAACTTTGCATGATGATGGAAATTTCCATCATATTGTTTTTTGCTAAATTTATACTATAAATATATACTAAGATTTTTTTAACCATTTTTCCTTTAATTTTGAACATGAATTATATCACCTCGATTTATTTCACCAATAAAGAAAAAATCATGCAAAGAAGGGTTAAACGATTCAACATCAGAAACAGCGATTCCTGTGGCTGCAGAAACATGGAAAACTCCTTACACTATTTAGAACCTTTTACCACGTAACAAAACCAACAGCTGACCTAGAACCACTTTGGTGGAAAGGAGTTATGAACAACAACAATTCTAAGATGAAAATCAGAAAACTCCTCCACTTCATCGCGGAAAACGAACCACTCTTTTTTTCCAAAAGATGGTGACGACAACTAGCCACAGACTCGATTAACCTTAAGTACTCATTTTCGCTCCTCTCCCATACATAAGACACCACCCTCTCAAATTCAACAACACAAAGACTTGAAAGATCTAATAGTTAAATCACTAAATATTATATTCTTTTGTTTTAAATGCCCTCCTTTTTGTATCCTTAGATATAAAATGTTCTTTTTGCTCTGGTTTTTTTCAATAAAGATTCACGGATGCCCAACCAACCGACGGGGATCCGTCCTGGCTTCGAGTTCGGGGGCATGCTGTGATGTTGAGTTTTATTTTTAAGCATGTGAAATATATAATACCTCTTTCAACCAACTGGAAAATAGAAATCATGAATGAAATGTACTATCTTCTTGCGTAAACTAAACATTATTTCAAGAATTTTATTTAATTAGATAAAATGTTAGGCATTTCTTGAAACCTTTATGTATTTAAAAGTCTTTAATATAAAATGAATAATAGTATGTTTTATCATTGATTGATAAAAATAGTAGAAAAGGAAACAAGTTTGAAAACAATTATTAGAAATTTTACTGTCTTCAATACTTTTAATTATCTTTTCATTACGGAACAGTAATAAAATTTTAGTAGCTTAGATTTCTGTTCCAGATTTTTTACCTTAAATGTCTTCATGAATTTATAAAAGAATATCCTTAAAAAGAAATAATTACTTTTCAATTTTTATTAAGTAAATTAATTAATTATTTGTTTAACGATTCTGTTTGAAGAAGAAAATTAAAAAAAAATTAATTATATTAAAGTTCTAAAGTCATGCTTTTTGTCAAACATTCGTAATTATTAAAATCTTATTTTTTTTTTTTACTTTTCAACTGCAAAAATGAAAAATATTCTTATTTATTATCTCTGAGCTCATAATGAGAAAAATATTTGGCTTTCTGTCCTAAATGAAAGTAGTGTAGGAATTTTTAATGCACTTACTCCCCCGTAATTCTTAATAAGCCTTAGAGTATTTTTTTCGTCTAACTTATACCATGAAAACATGTAAGTGAATTTAAAAGTAAAATAGAAGCTTCCTAGAAATTTGTGCATTTTTTTAAAGATGACTTTACTTTCTTAAGTCAGCGTTCCAAACTTTTAAAAAATAATCATAATGTAGATTAAACCATTAATTTTATTGGAAATAAATGAAAGAAAGAAAACATCTGAATTCAAATTGAATATTAGCACAAAATTAAATTCCAGATTGAAATGCTCAGTGAATATTTCATAAAATGTAAAAATATTCCGAATGATTGAGAACCCCTACAGGACGTCCAGAATATAGGAATCTTACATTTCTGCCCGCAGGCATTTTTGTGTCAATTGATCAATTTTAAAGGATAATATACATTAAAAGATGAGAGGTGCAGCAACCGTTATTTGATGGGAGCGTGGTAGACACAAAGGACCCTGATATTTTTTCCGCTGTTTAATTTTGTAAACATTTAGGTAGGTTTACAACTCCTTGATGATTACCGAAAGGTTCTAGTTTATTTTCAAACAGAAATATTTATTAAGCACTTATTTCCTGTTATAATTTTTGTTTATAATTGGGAAACGTTTAATAACACTTAGAAGTATCTTTTTCCCACACACACCAATTCTTATCAGGGAATTAAACTTCAACAACAGTGCCTAAAGATTGAAGTTGAAATTATCAACAGGTCAGTTTTAGCTCCATGTTGCACGCATTCTTTTTATTATAACTTAAGTGTCGAATAACATTTTACGTATACTAGGCCGGCATTCATAAATTTGGAATGTTTTAGCAATGATGTGCATGAGAATAATGCGATTGTTCCAGTGTTAGTTTAAGCGTTTACCAACATAGAGCTTAGCTACACTGAAAATGAAGCTGTAGAGGTGTTACAGCAGCACGAAGAGTTGGATTAATTGAATAGCATTTTATCTTTATCTGGAAGAGAAATCTGCGTTTACATTCGAGAGCGGTCGTTGTTAATTTGATCCGGTAAGGTCACATTTTTGTCATATTCTTATCGAACTGAGGAAACGTGATACAATCTTATTCGGAATATTAATGGCTTTCAAAAATAAACTGAAAATCGACTTAAATTTTGTTATTTAATTAAATACTAGCTGCATGGCCCGGCGTTGCACGGGCAATCTTGAATAATGGTATATTCCCAGGCTGAGAGAAGTGAGATCATGTGAGGCCTTGGGATCCATATTTTCATATGCCCGGCTCCGTTTTTTTTCAACAAATATTTTCACTTACTTTCCCCAACAAATGTAAATATTCTTTCAAATCTAGTCTAGTCTTTTTATTACTAATTTTCATATGCCCGCCTCCGGTTTATTTTTTTTTACACATATTGTAGCTAACGTAAACGTTACGTTCCTTCCAAAATGTAAAAAATCATTTTAATCCTATATTGTTTAATTAAAATTTTTAAATCCAACCTTATAGTTAATAACCCAGCGTTTCTCGGAATCCACATTTTTTCATATACCCGCCTCTGTTTTTTTCCCTGCAAATATTGTCACTAAGCTTCCCCAACAAACGTAAATCTGTTTTGAATCCTCTCTTGTTGGATTAAAACTTCCAGTTCTAGCCTTTTTACTACCTTGAAGCAGTTTGGTTTGAATGAAAACGCGAGAATTCTTATGCTTGTAAATTAAAACAGATTAGCATAATATTTGTTTTGCAAAAGAAAAAATAAAACGAATGATAATGAAAAAAAACGGATAAAAATGAATAATTATTTTCCCCAACAAACGTAAATGTTGCGAAACACCGTACGACAAAAAAAAAGAAAGAAAAATGCAGGAAAACGATTTTTTTCAATTGTTAATAAATCCAAACGCAGAAGAACACAGAAGATCGCTCAAAAAGAAATACCAACTTCCGTTAAATAAATAAAAAAAAAATGCAACACCGGATGCGAAAACTAATAATAAAAAAAAGAATCCGCCGTGAATGAATTCACCATTCTGCCAATAGATGGCAGCACGTCAATTCCTTCATTTCGACGTTTTTAATTAATATCTTTTTAACTAATTGTGTTTTCGAAATTTAAATGGCCTAAATGGATTCCTTGGATTATTCCCCATCTTTTGGTACTTTCCGCGTGCTTCTCCGTTCAGCGGTTCGTGAGAAGATAGCCGGACATGCATACATATATACATACATACATACGTTTGTTTACCTTCGAATTTTAATAGGATAGATTTTAAGAAGCAATAATTTTTGAAAGTTGAAAAAAGCACAATTGATCTAGAAATGAATCCCAGATTGACATGCAGAAATTTCATGACGATGCTAATCACCGTTTAGGAAGACTTCTTGAGACAGATGGACCGGTAAAACCAATTTTTTTCTCCTAGTTTGTCTCCCGTCGATAGGAACCGGACTAAAATGTACGTCGATAAAACCGGATACCTTAAAAGACTTAAAGCTATCTTAGGGATCATATAAAAATTTATGAAAATTAAACAAAACATTTTATGGACAGAGTAATTAATCCATTTTCACAGTAATTGGATCACTGTGCAACAATATTTTGGTACTGCATAAAAGCGGAAATAGAAAGTCTACTTTGGAAATAAAATGTCCAAAGAAAATAGTATTTTCTTATATTAACTTGCACGTGAATGAAGGATTTTATGAAACGGTAAATTTGCCTGAATTTAATTTTATAAGAATAGAAATTATTGTTAAAAATTGCTTTAAAATACATTTTTAAACGTTTATTACAATTAGTGAAAATATTCCACCGCAATGGAATTTGTATCATTAAAAAAATAATTTTTTTCTCTTTAAGGTGGTGTAAAAATAATTGTTGTGCAATAAATAGTTCAGAAGTTCGATAGTTCGTCTAAACATTAGGTTTAATAGCGGCTAATTTTCGTCATTTAATTAATTATCTTAAAAATTAATTAATTTAGAAAGTTGAAAATAGCACAGTTGACCTAGACATGCACCCCAGAATGTCATGTGAAAATTTCATGTCGTTACGGTTGACCGTTTAGGAGGAGTTCTTGTAACCGACAGACAAACACATGTATTTTCTGTTTTATATTATATATCCTTAGAATCATTAAAAATTTCCATCTATCATTTGCATTTGCTAGTTTGCGTGATTCATACTGTATAGTTTCTATACGCTAAAGAAAATGCTTAAGAAATAAGTGATACATTTGATATATTCACTTTTAGGTATTCATGACGAGAAATACGAACCATTAGAATAGCGTAATCTCAAAAATGATTTCTTCGTATCCATTGAAATATCCTCTGTACGTGACAATTTGTTAACTGCTGTATTTCGTAAAAGTTTAAAATAGCACATATATTCGCAATGAATTTAAACTCGTATCATATAAAAGAAAAACTTAAACACGAAATGCTTATCAAAACCGCAAAAAATACGAAATTCATGAATAGTCACAACCCGTTAGAAACTTATTTATTTAGGGAGTTAAATTTGTATTTAGGTATGTTCTGATTGCTATTAATTTTAAATTTCAATAAACTGTTACTTCGAAGTCGTGTTTTTAAATTCTGGGCTATTTAAAGTTGAAATACTTTGATAGAATATTTGTTTTGTTAATTTAAAGAGCATTTTCCTTCAGTGCTTTAATTCCAAGTATTTATTATTAGATCGAAAAATTTTTCGTAATTATATTTCAGGGTTCGAATGTATTTGGAGATATGACAGATAAGAAAATATTTTAATGTTGGCAAACTGGTATATGAATAATTGTGATTATTGTTATTACTGAATTGGAATAATAACTCCTCATCTGTAAATATTATGATACAATTACCGCAAAAAAGCATTTGGTCATCTATATGATTTATATAAAATGCAAAATAATTTATATACAAGGTGATTGAAAAGTCTTTGGTCGAAATTCAAGAATTGGTCAGGCATACAGAAATAATTCATTATTTCTATATAACATTGGATCACAAACGCAGAGGATGACCCCTACATGGGGTTATTTGTGGTTGAATTAATGAATTAATGATAGAAAAGTATGCACCAGGAAAAAGTGTGGAACGCTAATTCAATGGAATGAAAAAGGTCAATAGCACAACAACACAGTTGCATGACTGAGTACATTACAAATCGTGCTCAGCATTCGATACAATGACAATCATAAAGAAAACTTTGCACAGTCACAAAGGCATATAGTGTACTTAAATGACCGGATTGCCGAAGATGATAATAATAACATATTGTGAACAGCGTATAATAAACCCCATTACGAGCATTATGTAAACGAAGAATTCATAGGAAGGTACGTCTCATCATCGGCGATAGCCCCTTTAACCAGTCTCACTATCATTATCGTACCATCAGGTGAGCCAAGAACTTGCATACTTATATGGCTATATCCCATCCTCGTGATGAAGATGGTCTTTTGAAGATACAATCGCAAATAATGGCGCAATATCAAAAACAAACCTTTGGAGTCCGAACTCAGTCGTTTGCGAAGAGCCATCGGTAGCAGTCGCCTTTTAAGTTTGCGAGCCCGTTTTCTATTGAAAAACTGTCTTGTTTCTGTAATGCCTGACGTGGCATTACAGAAACATTAGAATTATCTAAAGAATTTTTAATCACCCTATATAATCAGGCACTTCATATTCATGATCTGCGAATTTCAAGTGGCCCCCAAAGACTTCTTAGCTTTAGAGACAATATAAGTGCAATTAATACATGATTTATTAAAAATATAGAAATATAAATTTCATTAATTTTAATTAATCTAATTATTTTTCAAAGTTAGATGATGATATATCTTATCGGAACTCCCCGGAAAAAAAATGGTGCCTTTAAACATAATTTTAAAAATTCATAAAATGATAAATTCAATTTCTAGTCAACTTTGTAATGGGTACCTTACTATATGCAAAGGGATGCAGCATATGCGTAATGTTATATAAAAGTTCCCTATTGCGTCTCAAGTTCTTCTGACTTACATCATTTAGTCTAGCTTAACAAGAAGTCGTAATAAAGGAGAATTTTGAAAGTTTCTGTGTGCCAAAACGACCTTGGAGCACTTAGGTATCACCTGAGGTAGAAGTTTGACCTTAGGTCATGTGGAACACTGGGCCATTGATACATTTTTTTTCGAAATAAAAAAAATGATTTTACCGACGGATATAATAAGAACTAATAACTATATTTATGCATTTGTCAATCTAATATTGGATTTCAGTGCAATTTTGGTCATAAATGAAATAATAAAATGTTCATTACACTTTTTTTTCCTAAAACTGAATTTGTATCAATCTGCGTCATACAACGAATACATTGATACAAACGGAAATATCGAAAATAAGGATGGTTAATGGGTCTGGGATCAAAACAAAAGTTGTTTTAAGAATAAATGTTATATTTCAAGTTTAGTTTAGTTATTTTCCCGTCCCGTTTTGAAGCAACACGAGGGCTATTTTGGGACGGACCTCGTAATTTCGAACCTCTGTCAGATGACGAGGACGACGCTTGAGCTGGCACCCCCTCTCCAAACTTCCACGCCACACCAACGGAAGGACGTTTGACCACTACGTATGATTTAGCGTGCAACAGGCCCCATACACGGCGGATCTTCAGTGGAATCGGGTCTCGAGCTTGGAGCCCTCCGGCTCCAAGGCCGAGACCTTACCACTAGGCCACCGCGGCCCATGTTACATTTCAAATCAAGGTTTAAAAGTTTAACAGAGTAACAAACTTTTATTTTCATCACATTCCACATTATTAATGAGAGTGGAAAAATGCAACAATAATGCCTCAGATAATAATTTATTTCTACAAATAATATAGGAGAATGTGTGTGTGTGCGTGCGTGAGCGTGCGTGTGTAAATATACTTTGGAGAGAGAAAATGCGTACCTCGAAGCCGTTTTTTCAAATTTTAATGAATTAAAAATTATGGAAAATCTTTGCGTTCTTCCTTGATGACTAACGAAAAAATACATCAAAAAATAATTTTAATAAATTTGTAAAAAATCATCTCAACTTAATTCAAAACAAATTTTCATTTTTGCAATGAAATTCAAACTGTTTTCATAGTTTAAACAAATACTTATTTGCGTGTTTCACTCAAATAGTTAATTCTTACGTTTTTTTCCATTAATGAAGACGATTTTGAAAAGTAGTTATTATTAAGGCACATTGGTGCATACAAAAGACGCTTATCAATGTGCCCCGGATTCAATTGTATAAATCTGCCCCAAGAGCATTTTTTACATGAAATAAGAAATAAGTTGTCACGCAAAAACAACTCTGAACAAACTAAAGTAGTTCAGAAAAAATATTATATAAAATCTTTATATTAAATATATCCTGAAATAAAATAAAAAAATATTATATAAAATCTTTATATTAAATACATCCTGAAATAAAATAAAATTCATTTTAGATTTAATAATAACGCCTGCATTGCTTTATATCTGTATATTCATAAAAGCTTGTCTATTATTAATCTATGAATAAAAAGTTATTTCAGAAATACATTTAAATAAAGAGAATTTGAAGTCCTTTAGATAATATAAATAAACTTTAGGGTTGAAAGAAAAATATTTCACGAAGCATTCGATTATGCATTATGAAATAATATTTTATATCAGGAGTGCAGTGGAGCCGGAAAGCGATGACGGAATACCCTTCAGACGCTGCTCTTATTTTGTATTTACTTATATTTTTTATTAGAAATAAATAAGCAACAAGTGACAAAATACCTCCTCAAATCAGTGCGATCTTTGTTTAACTCTTACCCTTTTAGCACAAGATATTGTACGATATCTTCACGACGTTATTCGATATTCTGAATGCCGTACAATGTCGTGAAGATATCGTAAAAATGTTGTAGAACATTTTGCTCTATTAGGGTACCCTCGGAAATTTGATTTTTTTTTCAAATTAATAAGAGCAATAAGTGGCTGCTGGACTGATGCGGGAAGGGATTAAATTATTGCAAGCGTTTAAGTGTATTTCGCGTTTTTATTCTGAAAATCAATATTTCATGTAATACTTACCCATACCATGAATGAACGTTAAGATTACTTAATTTTAATTTATCTTTATATATCTTGAAATATAAATTTCAAATAATTATTCTTTAATATTTTAATTATATTCATGTATTGAATTACAGTACAAGTTGATTTTGGTCGAAATTAAAATATAAAATAACCTCAAAATATGCATTATTTCATTGCTAACATTTTACAGTTTCGGTTTCATTACCTAGATAAAATACTTATGCATTTTAAACATAAAATGATATTTTATTGTGAAGCTATCCTCTGTATACCTTCACTATTATTTTCCCTCCCACTGTTTATTCTATTCCTCATCCCGTCCCAACAATACCACCCTAGTCAGAACGTTTCTGCACTGTTTATGCTACGACTACACCACTGCTTTATGTCATTCACCCATTTTTTTAATAAGACATTTTAAAATTGCAAGTGTTTCCATAAATGTTTATTATTTAATTTTACTATTATAAGTTTTATTCACATCTTCTTCGTGATAACTATATTCATGTGAACTACATCTGCATATTTGCAATCTAGGTAAAAAACACCATTAGTATTTCCACGAAAGTTTCCATTCTGTGCTGAAATCAGGAACCTAAAGCAAACAATAATTATTGCTTATTTTTAATGATTAGATTGATAGACTTAAATGAGTTAGATAATGACAATAATTCACTTGTTCATATTTAAAGAAAATCAGTAGCATTTAAAAAATCTTTCATTGAAATCAAAATATTTTGTCCCATATCTCAAAATTCAGGAGATATAATATTGAGTTTTTAAAAAGAAATCAGTATAGTTAAGATATCTGCCTTCGACCAACGCTCGTCTCCCATGGTAACCTAAAATCTGGACACATCACTTTTATTTTTCTTTTGGGAACCTTCCTTGATACAGGCCCTAACTACTTCCGGGATGTCCATCTTACTGATCACTGGCGGTAGTCAGAGAAAAGATAAGTCCAGGAAAGCATCTGGCTACTTGTATGATTGAAGTGACGCATTAGAAGTCAAGCGCAAAATATAATAGTTGTAATTATTTGTCTCTTAAAATATAGAATGTTTTAGATTGTAGAAGCAACAGAATAACATTTTTTTCTTATTAGAGCAATAGCTACTTTTGCGTCTTTAAGCACTTAGATTAAATGTGAGAATTATGTATATAAAAATGAATTTTAGATTGTTGTCTCTAGCTAATATCCACTAAATCATTTTATTCCCTGAATTTACGTGCAAACATGACTTTTCAGGATAATTTACATAAAATATGATTAATTAAACGAAATACTCAGTCATTTTTCTACAATAGACTGTACCGCATTAGAGATAATAGAAAATACGCGGAAAAGCACATAGATATGCTATTTCAGGGTTAAAGCTCATGTTTTAATGTCGGGAAATGAATTAAGTGAACAATATGACAAAACTGATATTCTGGTTATTTGAGATATTTTATAACTTCACAATTTATGTAATGTAGAAAAACAATTGTCAAAAGAAAGTGTGGTGCTCTTTAATCCGTTATATTTAATCTATAGTGCATTTGCGTAATGCACGTCAGCGAGATTGTAGATAATTTTATATGGCCGTTTCAATTAAAATTCCTACCTTTAAATATATTTCCTGAAAGATAAATCTCTTAAATCATAAAATAAAAAATATATTTTCTTTACTAAATGGTAATTTATACAGTAGACGTCCGGATAATCCATTTTTTTCGCATCAAATGTAAATTATTTATTTCCTTAAAAAATACAGCGTTTCATCCTACCCTTCGTTAGAATTCTCAAAAATGAAGTCCACATTTTTGATTTTATTCAATTAAATAATTGACTAACTGTTAAAAATATTCCTAACTGCATATGAAAAAAGAATGCAAGTACATCCAATTTAACGCAGTAAGTCTGATATTCTAATAATTTTATTATAGTTTATACTCAAAAGCTACACTGTTCTCCCTGTTATATCTTAGCTCCGGGAACTGATTGATACAGTTTCGACTCCCAATTCCAGCAAATATCCTACGTAAAGATTGGTCAGGTTCACGTTATACCTAGGTAGAGATTACCCCCACCCGGTAATCCTTGAAAGTGTGAAGAGGACGCTATTAAATTCATGTGTTATCCTCGTCATCAGAGAAGTAAACAAAATTTTGTGTTTCGTCCATAAATAATTCTCGTTTTGTTTCAAAATATAGCGGTAATCTAAATAAATTAAACACATTTAATGTTATCCTTGTATAGTTGAATATCAGAATTTTTTCTTATCCATCTTTAAAAAAATATCTTTCAGTCGTGCTTAGAGAACGAATTCTATGTCCTTACTATTGCCTCTATCTCTCCTTTTTATTTAAATTGTATCACTACTAAAAGAAGTGCTGCTAAAAATGCCACTAATACATAACTCGTGGCATCCTCAGAACTGACGTTTTCAATGTAATATGGCGACAAACTTTGAAAAAAAGAAAACTTATTTAAAATAAAGTATATGTAAACTGCGGACTACTTAAAATACAGATATAAACACGATTTCAAATAAATTTAAAAAAAATACAAAACTGCTGATACAAGAAATGAATACAGGAACTCAAGACATGATCTTACCTTTACTAAATTATACTGCCAGAATGTGACTTTTCACATTCCTCAAAGAGCCAGAAATCTCTCCCATAAAACGCTTATCTGTCGAAGCTTGTCCTGAGGGATGGATGAAGTTGACCATAATTCACCACTAGGTACCACCCAAACAGGATCTAAACAAATTGCACGTGTCTTGGAAGCAGAGTTTATATATAAGCCAGAGGCTTCCTTAAATCACGATGCCCTCGGAACTCTGTCATTAAAGAAATGAGGATTCTCCGGAAAACGAGCTTCAGGCCAAATAGAATGGCAGTGAGTAAATTGCGGGCTAAATAGACCCATGGGACCAAACGGTGTCGTCCATAAAGCTACGGTAAGATATAATTTGAGTTTCAAGAAGTATGTGCCAGAAGAGATTATTAGAAGGGTTTGCTTAAAACCGGAGGGTGTTTTGTTTTGTTTATCGGCGACATATGTTTCAGATTAAGCTTTGGAAAAAGTATGTATGAAGTGTTATTTTATTCAGTCCAGATGTTCAAATCCATGCAGTTTTAACAGTTTTATCCATTTTTTAAAGTTAAACTATATTTCCTTATAAGATGTAATGGTTAATTGACATAATATAATGATGATTAACGTCAGGTTGTTTAAAACTGGTATGTAAACATTTTCGTTTCAAAACATTATAATTTACTGTTTATGATAATATTTGAATACTTTAATAATGCAATATTTAAAACTGATTTGTTTTTTAATTATTTCATTTCTTGAGAGGGTGCGTTTCTCTTCTTTTAAGCCATTCGCAAGACAATGACCATAGCCAAACCACATTTTTTTTATTATTATTTGCTATAATATATGTCGTTGTTATCAATTGATTGATTGATTGATTGATTGGAGTTTAATGGCGCAAAGGCCAGGTCTGACCATTCTGCGCCAAACACAAGGTAGGGAATAAAGATTTAATTTTAAAATAAACTTCAAATAGGCAAACAAATGCAATAAAAACTAAGAAAAACCAGAAGACACTAATCAAACAAGATGAAAAAGACCAATATCAGTGAGAAAGTAAAATAATTTAAAACTCGGGGTATCACCCAGCAAGTCTGTCAAATCAGGACTCGGATTGTTAAAATATTTAATTCTAAAATTACTATAATTGGAACATTCACTAAATATATGTTTTATGGATAAAATGGTGTCACATGAAGCGCACTTCGGCGGTGGTTCGCCCTTTAGCAGGTGATTATGTGTGAAGTATGTGTGACCAATTCTAAGTCTCGTTAATTTAACAGCTATGTTGCGGTGAAAATTAGTGTGTTTAAAACCCTTAATTGACGGTTGTATACAATGCAGTTTATTGTGCACCTGACGGTCCCATTGGCCTTGCCATTTCTTATGAATGAAAGACTTTATAGTCTGGTTTATATCATTTAGAGGAACGGAAAAGTTTTCCTTGATAACAGATGTCTTCGCAGCTCTGTCCACTTGCTCATTTCCTCTTATGCCTACATATCCTGGTATCCAGCAAAAATTTATATCATGGCCATTTGTTTTTAAAATATAAATAAGTTTAATACACTGAATAACAAATGGGTGGCTATCCCTTGACGAATACAGAAGTGCTTCTACAGAGCTTTTCGAATCTGTATATATAATCCATTTTTTGATATCTTGCAATTCTATAGTATGTAAAGCCTTAAGAATAGCGTAAATTTCAGCAGTAAAAACAGTAGTCGTGCAACTTTTCTGCAATAGTTAAATGGTTAAAAACAACGGCAGAACCAACATGGTTCACTGTTTTAGAGCCATCCGTAAAAACCGCTTCGTAGGTACTAAACTGTTGTCTGTGGGAATAAAATAATTGTAAATACACAGAGTCGGGGGTCAATGATTTGATCTGTTTGCTAAAATCATCAATCACAGCAATATTCCTTGTTGTTATCAAAATATGATTTGAAAGAAAAACAGATGATCGAAAGAGACTGAGCTAAGCTCTTTCTGCAGCTGTGTAGTATAGAAAAGATTAGAAAATGAGTTATCAGATTTTTATTATTGTTTTTAATATAAAAGGGAATAATTACCTAAAAAATTAGGTACGCTTATTTATTGCAACTAAAATACGTGAAGTTTTATAAAGTTAACACAAAATATAAATATCTACCATAACAAAGGTTAATACAAATATGATACACGAAAAATATTTGGATATAAAATCTTAAAAGTGATAAAGTTCAATTTAAAAGGAAATTCTCAATAAAATTTATTGTTCAGTTATCATAAACAAAGCTGACTGAGAAAATGATATCGAAAATGCTGATAGGAATTTAGAAAAAAATAATAAGGCAAGATCGATAAACAAAGTCATAAAACTTTAAGTCAAAAGCCTTTTTGCGAACCATATTATGGTTTTCTAGATAACTCTAAAGTAATAACACGACAAACCTTAGAATTTTTCGAATGCATAAAAGAAATTTTTAAAAAATGAAAGATTTGTAAAGGTGCGAGAAAAGAAAAATCAGGATATCTCACTGGAAAAGAGTATCTTTAACAATCAACAAAATTTTCCGTATTCACCATATTGTGCTACAATTAAAAACATATTCTTTGCAAGATCTGGTTGAAGGTTAAAACTTAGTTTCATAAAACAATAATTTTTTTCTTCACTGACTCTCTCGGGCATTCTTTCAAAAGCAATGTTGTAAAAAGACATTGTTACCACCTTCCATTAAAAAACGCACAAGTAAAAAGAAAACTGCGATGATCCATTATGATCCATTAATCCATTTGCCCCCTTCGCGGAAATCCCTTTATCCAGCAATTCACCCATAAAGTTCCCTCGACCTCACTGCTAAGTCCAACCTTTTGTCTCCTAGCACCAGTCTTGTGGGACAAGGCTAAAGACAAAAAGTGCACTTCACAAAAGGGATGTCATATGTCGTTAAGACTAAGACGTAGATCGTTACTCTTTATTTGATTTGAATAAGGATCGAATTCTTTTTTTATTCTTTTACGAAGATTTGATTTTTAAAAATTAACTTTAGAACATGCAACAAAATATATTTTTATCATTAATTTTAGAACATGCAACAAAATATCTTATAAACCATTTGTAAGTTAGTTTCTGTTTCAACCAGTCTCCTGTAACTGGTCAGAACAATAGAAAATGGGCAATTTAATATCAGTCAATGCATGTACTATTTACTATTATTATAAAAATTAATCTTGTAAATTTTAAAATGACACTGCAAAATGAAAAAAAAATAAATGAAAAAAATAAAGCATATTGAAAAGCATATTGGCTCTAATTTATCTGATAATTTTTACATAGATGTTTTGTATTACAATCTGTATATTATATGTAATAAGCAATTATACATAAATCACACTATAAAGCACTTTAGGTATGTTTAGCTACTAGATATTTAGGCACTTTTTGGTTTTTGTTGTTGAGAAAAGGTCATTTTCTACAAGAAAACATTTTTTTAGTTTCTTAAATTAATTCTAATGGAATGGAACCATTCATGACTTAGTCCCACAATTCAAACCCACTTACCTTTAATAATGAGGCAGGTGATTCTGTTTCTTTAGCTGTTGCTGATAAGGTTATTGCAAGAAGCGTGAGTGCGTTAAAATCTGTCGAAAGCATGTTTACAGTGATTTACTCTTTAATTTAGCACTAAACAAATAGTGCCAACAACTAAGGAAACTGAAATTTCTATCTACGATTCCAACCTCTGTAGCTACGTATGGAATTTTAAATTTGTCGAAGAGAGTGATCGATATCCGAGAGTTTCTGAAAGATACGATTGAGCACATCGCTAAGGGATTGAAAAGAAAGCGAGTGCCCAGGTTTTGTGTCTCGACAGGTGTCCGGTTGTTGCTCGAAAACGTCCGACTTTATTTAGCCTTAGTTAGGCCTGATTTCGTACAGCCCTTCCGATGGGAGTTATTGGAAAAACCTCAATACAGCCAGGACTTCGCTTATATCTTCGGAACGTAAAAGAAACAGCCTGGGGGGGTCAACATTTCAGAACAAATGCCAAAGTTCAGCAAGCCGTTTCGACATTGATGCTCATTTCTTCTATGTAGATTTCGATACCTTGATGTACCGAAAGAAAAATTGCTTCGACAACGATTTTCACCTTTAACTGTTGTGTGGGGTCTAAGAGACCGCACAACATTTCTAATCATCGTTTCCACACCTAAAAATTGAAAATGATCATTACCCTTCCTAAACCAGTCAGACAAGGTCACGTATCGTTTTGCTCTTCTAGCTTCATTATTTTTTAGTTACCACATGTTTCCTTTTCAAGTGATCTAGGAGACCGCTCACTGCTGATGTGTACAAGTTTTTTTGAGTGACACACGCTATTTATCGGATGCTCGTTTGTTGTAAAAGTGATAAATATTGTCTCAAATTTCACAAGAAAACGCCCCGTATACCTTACTTCAAAAGAAATAGAAGATTTTGTTAATAATTTTTCCGATTCAGAAAACTATGATTCTGATCAGTCATATTGTTTAGTGAGATCGAACGCAAAACGGAATCTGATGCTTTATTGGGATGAATATGAGGATTTTTTAGAATGATTGTGAACAAGATGATAATTTATATGGAAAAATGAAATGCATGCGTTCTATGCTCATACAGAAAGAAGAGGAAAACAGTTTATAAATGTATGAAATGAAAGAAGCCAGTGTTACTTTAGTGGTCTCGAAAAATGTTTTTTAACTTTATTCCATCTTACGATTGTAGAAAAAAATTCTCTTAATCCATATAACTGAATCCATTGTTATAGAATTATGGTATAATTGTCAGTAATAGTAAATATTTTCATAAAATTATCAGTTCTGTTCTTTAAAATAAAAAAGTAGTTATTCTTTTATATGATTTCCCAGATAGCAATTTTAATTTGCAGCAAACTTGCAGCAGATTTACACTGCAAACCTACAAGCTTGCAGCAAGTTTGATACGACAAGAGTGTAAGTGTGAAACAAGTTTGCAGCAAGTTAACGCAAGCTTCGAAGTCACCATGGGACGAATTTGCATCAAGCTTGTATTCCAAACTCATTGCAAATTATAGCAAAAACAGAGTACGAACACAACCCGGGATAGAACTCGCGATCTTCCGGTTCCGAAGCAGAGGCGCTAACCATTCGGCCAGTTAAACTCTGAGAGGAGAAGTTAGATTTCGCTAATACATCGTTCGATTCGATTCGTATATGATTTATTTTAAATTATTTTCTTGATTTCATTAATATTTTGAGTTGAGAATATGATTTGAAGTCAAAGAGAGAGCGATTTTCGCTAATAACTACGTTTTGCTAGTAGAATAAATTATGAAATTATAGTTCAAAAGTAATTACTTTTAAAATGGGACAAAATGAAGTTATTATTTTTCAACAAACATTGACTGTTTTTCCGGTTTAATTTTGTTTATAAACGTTAAAATTTCAACATTAAGAAAAAGGCGATATAGTTTTCTTTAAAGTGCAAGTGTTATATTTAGTAAAAAGATGGAAAATGTTTCAATTTTTTTTTTATAAAAAAGTTAGTTTTTTCACAAATTATCATTGATTTATTGAATTAATAAAAAGAAGGACGGTCTAGGAGATGCTATTAAAAATCGGATGTTTTTTTTTAAAACAGAGACAAAGATAATTATCTCTTTGTGATATCTTTCAATCAAGCTTGTTTTGCAAACTTGCAGCAACTTTGCATTGCAAGGAGGTGGCGCTAATTATCACTACGAACTTGTTATAAGTTCGCTTCAAGCTTGGCGCGTCAAATTTGCGATGACAAGGTAATATCAAGTCAAAATCAAACTTGCTGCAAACTTACGTGGTATCTGGGTTAAATTGTGTAAAATTAAATGATTCATGTTTTAAAAAATTGATTTAAAAGAATTAAAATTGCATAAATATGCATAATGTTTCCATAACAATCCATAAAAATGAATAAAGGTGTCTATTTTTAAGCGTTTTTCAAAGGCGGTCTGTGAGACCGCTTACACTAGTTCGGCCAAAAAATTTGTCACAGCAGTTAAAGGTTGACTATGCGAATAACTAATACAAAGCAGTGCCTTACTGTGTTGTGCATCTCTTTGAATTCAAGGAAAAAAGGCTTTCCCTCAGAACTCTTCTTGCCGTAAGTCTTGAATTGACCTCGTATATATTCATATTTATTAGATATTTAAGATATTTGAAATAAATTTAAATTAAGAGAATTTGAAATTAGACAAAGAAAATAATCTAGAGAGATTAACAGGGTGTAAACCCATGATTGTTATAATTATTAGATTATGAAATGTTACTTTATATAATTTTTATAGAGAAAATATAAAGTTCAATGTGTTTCTACAAATCTACATTCTTTAATTTCAATAAACAGGTTAGGCTAAAAGAGATCGATCTCTTTTTATTCATGGTGTCTAAAGTAACGTAGAAGTCCTGTATTTGTAATGTAGGAAAAACATATCTTTGAAATTTTCAACGAAAATTTCCCTTCTGTGCTAAAATCAGCATTTATAGACACTGGCATACAAAAGTTAAGGAACATTTAGTAAAATGCGAGAAATTTGCAATTAATACGAAAACTGTGTTTCGAAGCCAGTTCTGGAGAATCGTGTGACATTCAATAGAGTATCATATACATATTACATTGAAGATTCGGTCACGAGGGCAATTAGGGGACCACCAGAAAGGGATGAAGGCGAAAATGAAGTTTCACCCATCCTGTTTCACAGAAAGCTGATAACGAGATGTAACTTTTATCAATGGTTATAGTTTAATGTGCATAATATTTACATGCATTTTCGTAAGCATAGCAGAAATATTCGGGAAGATATAAATGTTTCTTTAAAAAATCCCAAATTTTTCCGCATGTGTTTTGCTTATAACATGCAGTGTTTTCATTAAACTTATTCGAAATTTGCAGAACACTTTTGACAATATTTTACAGAAGTATTGTATTAAACTTTGAAGTAATACGTTGAATATTACAGGAAATATGAGTGTTTGTACTAAATATTTTTTTTACTGCGCCTGTGCGAGACGCATAGGAATGTTTCTTGCATACCTTCAAAGCCAGACATATAGAGCAACTGTAAAAAAAATTGCAATTGAATCCCATTAAGATTCCGAAAGCTGTCGGCATTTCAGTGAGGTGAATTTCAATTTCTCTTTAAGAGAAGCTAAATGATGAGGGTTTTTGCACAAACTAATATTTTGTAAACTTTAACCTTCGAATGGTATTCGGGAAAATGCAATTTAAATAATGTATTTAATTTATAAGTGTTCATGGAATTCAGGATATTCAGTTTTACTAAAATTCAATGTTACTATGATGCAATTTACTTAGAAACTAAATTTACTTTTCGAAGTCTCAATATGCAACTTTTTTAACTCTAAGTACTTCCATAAAAAGTAACATACCTAAGGCATCTGCCCTCGTCCAACCCTCACCTCTCACACTGCCCTAACCCTTGGACTAAAAAAATTTATCTCCCTTCTTTTGGCCAGCTTCCTTGATACGGGCTCTAACTATTTCCGAAATATCCATCCTACTGAACACTGGCGAGAGTCAGAAAAAAGATAAGCCCTAGAAAGCAACTGGCTATTTGTGTGATAAAAGTGTCGTATTTGAGGTCAGGCACAGAGGTATATCGTCGTAATTATTTGTTACTTAGAGTAGGTATTACTAGGATCACAAAGTAACAATTTTTCTTATTCCTGTAATTTCTGTATTTTAAACCACTGTGGCGCAGGTTTGGACAAGTGAATATAAATAAACAATTTGAAATTTTTACTCCAGCTCAATTCTTCTAAATAATTTTCTTCATTAATGATATAAGGGTGTATTATCAAGATAATTCATATAAAATAGGATATATTCTTTATAAGAATCCTACCGCAAAATATATCTACAGGAAGATACATTTATGGACATATAAAATATCTAATATTCCACAACTACTAATTTACTAATGCATATATCTCAATAAATTGAATGCTACAGTAATACCATTCGTAATAAATGTGATTATATAAACTATTTCAAATGAATCCATATTTTTCTTCTAGTGTGGTATCCTAGAGACGGTGGCAAAATTATTTAAAAATCATTAGTGATGATGATTAATTTTTATGTAATAAAAGAAAAATTACATTGGAAAATCAAAGATTAGTTGATATGAACCAAATTCAGTCTCAAGTTCTGTAAGATATTTTATCAAAGTTAAACTTTTTTCTATCTCATCAAAAATTATTCTAATGAGCTTACTGAAACATAGAACAGCCATCTACTAGAAAAATATCCATCACAAAATTTACAACTTAAGCATTACAATTTCTTACAAAATTTATTTCAAGCATAAGATTTTAATTTATCAATGAAAAGTTATTATTCATTTGAGTAGCTTATTAAAGGAATTAATAATTTTAGAACAGCCTGCACACCGAAGGGAATTCGTTTTTCTCCAAGGTTTACATTCAAACATTCGCCCCCTTTATTTTCATCAAAGGGACAGAAAAATTATTTTTTCTTGTGAGTAAATATCCAGTTGATTTAATAGCATCTATACTTACCCTGAAGATAAGCTCTTCTCTTTTCATTTGAATTTTTTAATCATACAATCAATAATATCTCTAGATTTTGGTACTGATGCTTAAAAATTTCTAAAGGTTGCTTACGCAATTATAAGCCTTTTAACACCCTAATTCCTAAGGCCATTGGAATAAAGGGACCACAAAATACGGGAACGTCCAAGTTCCTCTATCAAAGATAGGGGAAATTCGCTTCCCCTCTCAAAAAACACAATGACAGCTGGGACTGTCCGGAATTTGAAGAAAACCTCGCTTTTCCCCAAACACATCTGGGTGAGCTAGCGAAGAAAGCACGCGCCGCGGGTGTGAAATCAATCACACTTTAACGAAAGGGGGTGAAAATTTCAGAGTGGTCGTTTCGGACGGCTACCGTCTTTTGCTTGAAGGGACGTATGGGACGGTGCCGTATCGATCGAATTAAACAATGAAACATTTATCTTTCCATATGAAAATAATAATTACTCAATTGCAAAGACAAGATGGTTACATGATAAGATGAACAGATTAAAAAATATAAATGTCCATGAGGATAAAACACTGTTCTCTTAGAGAAACAAGAGTGCATAAAATTCCGTAAATTAGTTTTAAAGAAGTCGGATGGAAATATCTAATCAAGTTTGTAAAGACTGTTCACATATAATAAAAGAATGTTACAATACAGATAGAACATTCGGCTTCATTATTGTAATCAACCATGGTGGAAATCATTTCCGTGCTTATAGGTAAACTACTAAAACTAGTTCACAGCAGTCTTTTAATCTAGAGTTGAAAGGGGTTTATAGCATTTATTAAAATCCCTTGTAGTACAAGATAAATAATGCTACTAAAGTATATTTTTCTATGATATTTTTATTCTTTTTATAGAACAAGTTATTAAAAATTTTTTAACATATTACAACCAAATCTTACGGAAATAATTACGTATATAATTACGTATTTAAATATTTTTTCAAAATGCATAAAAATTTTTGCAACCCAATTTAAAATTATTAAAATATTTATTGTTAACTAAATGTGCTGAGCTTATAATAACAACTATCCATTAATAATAATGTAGGATTAAAGAAATTTATAGAAACGTTTTTGCATTTCCTTTTCTAAAAATTCTTCAAACTAAGCTGCTGCTTGCCTTTTTTGTTAGTAAAAGAAATTTTTATAAACTATATTCGATAGATTCATAAGATTAACCTTTTTAAGATAGAATGAAAATGGAACGAAAGCGATTTTAAAAAACGAGTTTAAACTTATTTCTAATTTGTATAAATATATTATCTTCCTTATTTAGCTAAGTTCCTTCTTCCTGATTAACGACCCAACATATGCTTTTGACAATTTGATGGACAACGAAACCGTCCATCAATTAACATCAGTTACGCCTTAGTTCTGTTCTTGAAGTGCACAATCTGTAACGTTTATTTTGACTGTATCGGTCGAAAGAGTTATAGAATATTGTTAACAAATCACTGCAAAAACAGTGATTTATTTATAAAAAATATAGAACTCTATGAAACAGAATACCAGCTTTAATATTAATATAGTATGCCTTCATTTCTAATAAATCTATAAACTTTTAAGCTGTTATGCCGCTTTATAAGGAAAATATACAAAATAAGATTTCAAAAGTAAAAATATTTCTTTTAAGGACATGAAATTAGGGCTCATGACGACATTCAAAGTTCAATTCATCTCCATTTTCATTATCTCGTAAAAGAAATATTCATAAGGAATATATTGTAAAAGTCAAAAATTTTCAATTTATGATTATGGTAAATTTTCAAACTTGAAATCCCGTCAAAAAATTAGTTAAGATTAATTTTTAGCTATGTGTATAGAATAATATTTTTAAAAATTTCAGATGTAATTTATTTTCTATTAGACCAGCTTTCACAAAAGCGTTTTCCTTCACATATTTAAAATATTATTGTAGAAGTAAAAAATTTGAAAAAGCATAGACATAAAACAATAACACCAATTTATTAAAAATTTATGAATGATAAAGAAACAAATTCTTCGATCATATTTCATTCAACCAGTAATAAATTTAACAGAATAATTACTTTTCAATAATATAAAAATACAAATATAGAATATTCTTAGGTTAACAGTATTTAATTTTTTGAGATAAACTGCTTTAATTTCGCATATTTAATGATCATTGTTGACTTCAATAATTCCGCTTTGTCATATTGGCTGTGAGCGCTAAAGAAATATAGATTTGAATTTACATATTTTTCAGACAATTGAAAATTTCCATGAACATTCTGATTTTATGAAATGAAATTTCTATGAGAGTGTAACTCCTCCCAGATAGCAATTTTAGTTTGTAACGAAGTTGCAGCAATCTTGTTCTGCAAATCTGCAAGCTTGCCACAAATTTGACAGAACAAGAGTGCAAGCTTGAAACAAGTTTGCAGTACGTTAACGTCAGCTTCGAAGCCACCATGTGTCAAATTTTCCAGAAATTTGTCACGTCAAACTCATTGCAAACTATAGCAAAAGCAGAGTACGAACACAACCTCGGATTAGAACTCGCGACCTACCGCTTCATAAGCTGACGCTTTAAACCACTCGGCGAGCTAGACTCCGAGAGAAGAAGATAGATTGTGATAATAGATCGCGCATACGATTTATTTTAAACTCTTTTCTTGATTTCATTAATTTTTTAAATTTTGTGTTGAGAATATGATTTGAAGTCAGAAAGAGAGCGATTTTCGCTAATAACTACGTTTTGATAGTAGAATAAATTATGAAATTAGGGTTCAAAAGTAATTACTTTTAAAATGGGACAAAATGAAGTTATTATTTTTCAACAAACATTGACTGTTTTTTAGGTATAATTTTGTTCATAAACGTTAAAATTTCAACATTAAGAAAAAGGCGATATAGTTTTCTTTAAAGTGCGACTTCTATATTTAGTAAAAAGATGGAAAATGTTTCAATTTTTCTTTTTTACAAAAAGTTAGTTTTTTCACAAATTATCATTGATAAATTGAATTAATAAAAAGAAGGATGGTCTAGGAGACGCTATTAAAAATCGGATGTTTTTTAAAACAGACACAAAGATTATCTCTTATTGTGCTATCATCTTTGCAGCAAACTTGTTTTGCAATCGTGCTGTGAAGTTGTCATCACAACTTCACAGCAAACTTGCATGGCAAGAACTGGTGGCTCTAGTTGTCTATTTTTGCCGTAATTTCGCCTTGTTATTTTGCAGCAGTTTCGCTACAACATCGACGCATCAAATTTGCCATGACAAGAGAATATGAAGTAAAAATCAAACTTGCTGCAAACGGACGTGCTATCCGGGTAACATCACTTATGAAATATCGATGTTGAACTGAAAGAATAGCAAACAGCTTCGTAAATTATTCATTTGATCAAATAATAAACAGAATATCAGCTATTTCGAAAAACTAGGACGCTGCACAATTCTTTCACATCTATTATTTATTGATCACTGAGTGATAAACTACATTATTTTTCACATCCTTAGATGCATTCATCTTCTTAATAGTAATTACTCTTAAAAAGAAATCTTTTTGAAGTACTGATAAAGTTTGTGTTAGTTCTTAATTAACGTATGAAAATAAATCTTAATTTAAATTAGCATGCCGAATCGCTTATTTTTCACCTGGGATCCTTTTAAATGAAAACATTTTCATAATTGAAGTAGATTCACAGTCTATCTTCTTTCAAATAAATGAAGGGAAGATTGATATTAATTACATTTGAAACTTAAATAAATATTTCATATTGTGCTTACATTAATATACAATTTCTTTGAAATTTTTATACCTATCAAACTGCTTTAAATTTACAAACCTAAAGAATTTTTTGACAGTAGATATTTAGAAACTTTTTACCGTTTGAGTTAACTCAAATTTGCAGAAATGCGTTACTTCGTTAATACTGATCTATTTGCACGTACTTATATATCCATCAAAAATGTAATTCGTTTAAATTACTAAATCAGTTTCATATGTTCAACACCTTAGCATACGTCATATTCTACTCACTTAAATTTTAAGATTCTTTTGAAAAAATATAGGTAAATCAACTCAGATTAAGGAGACTCAAACATATAAGACAAGAAAATTAATTTGGAATTGTGAGTTCGTTTTCAAACTTCATAATTATTTTTAAAAAATAGTTCCTTAAAAGTTCATTAACTGAATTCATAAGATGTTAACTCGAGATACTTATTTCCGTTATAGCCATACAGTAATATAATCACAGATTAAATTTGGTTCATCAATCAGGCTTTCTTTCACAAACGATAGGAAAACTTATTTTCAGTTCTAAGCAAATATTTTATTTACCGCATATTCACAATTTAAAAAGAAAATAAGTTGAAATTTCATTTTTTTGAAAAAATGCAATTTTTCCTAACCCCTTTGGGACTAGCGCCGCATATGTGCGTTTGGGATAGATTCCCCTCAGGGCCGAGGGCCGCATCCGTGCGTCACGCGAAATTGCATGTGTGGAACGACGCCGCATATATATGCATTGGGCTTTTGAAACAAAATGTTTTCTATCAGATGGCGTTACTATTCCATGTTTCTTTCAAAAGATTGGTCCTGTACATTAATATTTCTCTCTCCGAGTTCATATTGTAGTCGGTCACATGTCTGTGAATCATTGGATTTTCGGGAGTATAAACAGAAACACGTGTAAAGAGAATCACATGCTAAAGAGCCCTGTAAATCATTTTGGACGTTGTTTACAATTTCTCCTCTCGCTTGGGTTGAGATTTTATGGGAGATATTTTGTCAAGGGTTTTTATACCTCTCAGTTTTATTTGTGCAGTTATAGCTAAAATAACGCGTTATCTTTCCGAGAAGGAAATATGTACATTTTTAAGTGGATTTTTCCGATGATAGTGACAAAACAATAAATTATTAGAGTTCTTCAGATGGTTATAATATTCAAATTCTGTATTAGAAGAGGATAGAACTAATATATCGGTTCCAATTCCGTCACGTCAGTGGAGTACTAAAATAGAAGATTTTTCATAAGGCTTTGAAGAGTTAATTATTACAATTTTCTTGAAGTATTTTATAATATTAGATATAAATATTTATTTATTCCTATGTTTTCGCATTTTGAATCAATAATCTAGTGTTTATTTAGGTACTTTTAATTACAGTGAAATACACTATATTTTTCATTATGAAAAATCAAGTATTTTAATTAAACTTTTTTTATGATTTAAAATATTATATCTTTTACAACATATTTAAAAACGGTTTCATTTCTATGTAAAGGGCACCTTTTATGCATTATTATATAATGCGTACTTTTTACGAAATTTAATGCGCGTTAGGCTTAGCGGGAAAAAATGCATCGGCTGGTGGGGACAGTCGGCGCTTGCCAGCTCCCGTCCTGTGGGAGCGCTTCCTTCAGCGGGCGGACGTCCCGAAGGGGTACCTTAAGCTAACCCATAAATGTCCCATAATCTCCATTGCTTTAGTGTCGAGAGATGACATCATTTTTTTCATGTTGCAATATCTATTTAATTAGTATTTTTTAGTTATGTTCTGAATTTCAAAAACCTACGTTTTCATGTACTGTTCTTCAAGTTTTAGAAAGAAATAAAAATAATACTATTATATTCATTATTTTTCACCCTGGTCTGAAATCAAGATCAGTAAATATATCCCAGATAACAATTTTAGTTTGCAGCAATCTTGTTCTGCAAATCTGCAACAAATTTGATATGACAAGAGTGCAAGCTTCAAACAAGTTTGCAGCACGTTAACGCGAGCTTCGAAGTCACCACGCGCCAAATTTATAACGTCAACCTCATTGCAAACACAAAGTACGAACACAACTTCGGATTATAGCCAGCGACCTACCACTTCCTAAACCTGACGCTCTAACCATTCGGACAGATAGATTCTGAGAGGAAAAGATAGATTGCGCTAATATATCTTCATCTATACGATTTATTTTAAACTGTTTTCTGATTTCATTAATTTTTTAAGTTGAGAATATGATTTGAAGTCAAAGAGAGAGCGATTTTTGCTAATAACTACGTTTAACTACGCTAGTAGAATAAATTATGAAATCTGAGTTCAAAAGTAATTATTTTTAAAATTGGACAAAATGGAAGTTATTATTTTTCAACAAACATTGACTGTTTTTTAGGTTTATTTTTGTTCATAAACATTAAAATTGCAACATTAAGAAAAAGGCGATATAGTTTTCTTTAAAGTGCGGGTTCTATATTTAGTAAAAAGATGAAAAATGCTTCAAATTTTTTTTTATAAAAAAGTTAGTGTTTTCACAAATAATCATTGATTTATTGAATTAATAAAAAGAAGAACGGACTATTAGTTGCTATTAAAAATCGGATGTTTTTTTTTAAAACAGAGACAAACATTATCTCCAAGTGTGCAATCGTGGTGCAAAATTCGTCACGACATCTTCACAGCAAACTTGTTTTGCAAGAGAGGGTGGTGATTCTGCCTCGTTACATTACAGCACTTTCGCTACAACAACGACGCATCAAATTTGCCATGACAAGATAATATCAAGTAAAAATCAAACTTGCTGCAAATGCACGTGCTATCTAAATGAAATTAGTGAAGGTTAAATGCAAAAGTTGATACCGTTACAGTTAATTTCATTGCTATCATATAATGCATAAAAGTTGAGGCATAATACATAAAATAGCATATACACATAATCTCATAATATATAAAAATGTTCGCATAATACATATAATCGCATACACACATAATCGCATAATACATATACTCATATACACACATAATTGCATAATACATAAAAGTGCCAGCATGCTAAATATAATCACATACACGCATAATCGCATAATACATGAAAGTATCTACATAACACATAAATTCGCACATACATATAATCGCATAATTCATAAAAGTGTCCAGTAGATTGATTAAGATGTCATTCATGTAATAGCCACATTTAGCACTTTTTCTGCTCTACAGGACAATTCCTAGTAATTGTTCATTAATTTGCAGGGAAGGCAGGCTTACAAGGGTAAATAGCTTTTACATACCCTGTTAGCGCAAAATATAATTATTTAAGATAAGATTTTATAATAATAAGAAAATAATAAATAGATTTTATAATAAGATTTTATAGTAATAAGAAAATAATAAATAGATTTTATAATAAGATTTAATATATAGAACGATATCTCTACGATGCTGATAGATATTCTGAATGCCACACAATATCGTGAAGATATCGTAGCAATATTGTAGAGCGTATTGTGCGAATAGGGTAGGGGCATGTGGTCGCAAATGGAAAGTACGACAGATATAGTGGTCACTAAGACAATAAAGCAAAAAGAACAGTATACACCAAACGCTGCAGGTCTCCATATTACTGTGATTATATATCGGAACGTAATAACAACCGCAACGCAAGTCAACCTCTTTGGTATGGTCAGAGCGAAAGTCTTTCCACAAATGCAAGGCAAAAAATCTGATGCTGATTTGCTACCGTGCACCGTATTACTTTTTTGGTCTTCGGTTTTCCAACGTCTACAGGTGTCAGTTAATAACAATGATCATACCATCTCTTGATATTGCAGTTTCTTCCTCGAAAATAAACCAATCCAGATAATCAGCCTGTGCTGCGACCTATAGCTTTCCTGTCAGAAATGAACTTTCAACGATTTACGCTGCCTCCGCGTTCCATTGCTTCTATGTGTTCATTATAGCTTTCTTTTTATTTCTGACCTTCTTACAAATTAATGAATATTACTCAGAATCACCCTATAGAATATATTTAATTTCTCTTTTAACCGTTACACTGCGAATGAAGGGTATTAAAATGTTCTTTTAAAATGCAATTACTGTCGTAGAAAAAGGAAAGAACTTCAGCCCGTTATAATACATTCGATGATAAGATATTTTATCCTTTCCATTCCTAGAGTGGTTTCTTAAACTAGTGTTACCTCATTAGCAATAATTCTAGCAATTAAATAAGGTTGTGGATATAATGGAACTTAGATGTATAAAGAACACAGATTGATTAATTTCTCTGTAAGAGTAAAATCTTAATGATTCATTGATACTACATCACTGCCAGCCTGTATTCTAAGGAAACATTTTTATTCGCATAATATCTGACCATAAAGAAACTATTAATGAAATTATTTCAGTTAGTAATTCCTTAAACATAACCATATTTTATTATTTCCGATTCCTTCGCTTAAGTTTTATCTTATTATGTATGATAAAATGAGCAAAACTATTGTTAAACCACATTCAATTTCACTACTTAAAATATTGGATTATCTAATGATGTGAAAATCAAAGATTCATAATTATATGTGCAATGCTTAAAATCGATACTGCACTTGCTCTGCTAGAATATTTTGATATTAAAAAGGCTTGCGGAATTTCAGATGCCTGAAATCAAAAAAAGTTGAAGACGAAAGCTAAACTGAAATATCATAAATTTACTCACACGCAATTGCACTCAAAATCTTAAATCACATTATCAAATAATCTCAAATCGCCTTTTCAAAATCAAACAACCGCGGCTGAAATTTTGGAAATCCTTTATAGATCCAGAAATCTTTGTCATAAATCGGTTATCTGTAGAAACTTGTCCGGAGGGAACAATAAACTGGCCATAATTCACAGACATGTACCACCCATATAGTATCTAAACAAATAGTTGATGTCTTGGAGTGACTGTTTATATATGAGCCTAAAGCTCCCTAAATCACGCCCCCGGAACTCCCTCATTAAAGAAATGAGGTCTTTCCGGAAAACGAGCTTAGGGCCAAATATAGAATGTCAGTGAGTAAATTGTAGGCTAAATAGACCCATGGGACGAATGAGTATCGTATTTGGAGCCACCATCGGAATTACACTCAGGGTTTACGAAGCAGCTGTCAGGTGATGGATTAAATGGATCTGCCTGTATCAAGAGGTAGATTTTGGTTTGATTCCGGAAAAGGTGGAATATTGGTGGGCGCTTGGTGCGAAGTAGATTAAGCATTCTATTAAATCTGGAATAACCTTTTATTAACTTAGTGTCTGGTTGTGCATTGTTTTTATTTGTTAAATAATGCATTTAGTTATATGTTTCGATAATTGCATAACAAATATGACAGGAAACTATATCCGTAAATCTAAATAAGTATTAATTTCGATTGAATCGGATTAAGGAGATGATGTAAATATATATGGATAGCAAGCAATACATGGAACAAGCATTACAAGAGTATATGGGTGAGAAGTTTCCCGATAAAAAAGTGGGTTCTCTTTCCCCTAGTGGTTATATTGTCGAAACGAGTTATCTCCATTCCGATGATGGAACGTACCTCCTGCGGGAGGGGTTGGGTCCGTGATACCGGTGATGGCGCTTAAGACTCACCCTCACTTTCCGTGTTGTTGCCGCTACGACCATCATTAAGTCCATCCCGGATGCCAAGGAGGTCAGATAGCTTTGAGGTTGTTACTGTGAAAACTTGATGTATTTTAATAATATGAAACAGATCTATTATTTTTACTTCTTAGAAAACTGGTTTTAAATATGGTAGGAACTTTATATATCCAATTTATAAAACGACATGCGTGTTGAAAATTTCACATTAATATCTGCTAAATAAGAAGTCAAACTCCCTAATCTATTTTTTATCAAGAACTTAAGTGTGATGAATTAATTTTGAATTTTTAGTTCATACTGACATAGTGTTGGAAATTCTTCGTAATCGTAAATATTTCTATAACATTTTATATATCCATTACTCTGACGTTCTTTCAGCAAATCTTAATCATTTCTCAGAAATAAAGATTAAAAAAGAAAGCTTGATTGAAAATATCTTCTGTCATCGCAAAAGCTGTCTTTAAATGAGTTTTAAAATGATATATCAAATTCCTCAGACATTCTTAAAAGTGACACAAAATAATATTTTATGTAAATATTTAATGAAACATCAGTGCGCAAAAGAAAATATATGCTTGTGTATTTTCTTGACAATTTGCTTTTATCATAAGAAGTTTGGAAAATATGTTGTTCCTATTATTTGAAAAAATGATATAAAGAGTTCAGAATCCTTTGTATTCTTTTTTTCTGCAAATCGGAAAATTGAAAGCATAATTCCTTCCAAAACAAAGTGAAAGTCTGGAGTGAAATCGCAAGGTATTCAATATGTTTACGTTTATTATATTTCTAGTGCTACCGACTCTTGAAGAGATATGTTTCTTCAAAGCATTGTTAAAGAAACTGGAATTTCAGTTTGTAAACAATCTCCTTGAAAGTTCATTCTTTTATTACATTTGTTTGATCTTTATTCTTAAACATTTGTCTGCTATTTTAACTAAATAAAATACTTTCGAATAGAAAAAAGAAGGGATTTCATTTAAACAGATTAAGAAACGATGGATTCAAAAGACAATGCTTTAGAAGGAAAATGAAAGATTTATTTGTTCTGAAATTCGGATTTTGCGAAATTTTCTTGGTAAGAAGGTCATTAGATATTCTAAATTTCATTTCCATTGTTTACTCGCCAAAAAATCATAAACAGACCCATTTTCATTTGTTTATTTACACAGATAAATAAAAAGATATAAGATTGCAATACTGTATAAGAAATTTACTGAGAAGTTTTAGAATTCTCCAGAAATTTTTATAAGATAATTCTAAATGCTTTCTTTGTTTTATACCGTGATAAACCGAGCAAAAACACACATATTTATTTGCTATTCATGATGTTCAAGATAACATATTACTATGAAATATATGAATACATCAATCATCTTTTTTAATCTATGCTGGGGATATTTGCTGATGGAATCAAACCATTCTAAACCATGGTCACTCAGATGACCAAAAAGAGACAATGTGTAGCATCCTTTTTCCTAGGTAAACACCACACCAGGAAGACAGTTGCCCCCAACAGAATAAACTTGGATCAGTCTATACTGCGTATATGACTTACGTAGCCTTATATGTTGCATTGCAGAGTCAGAATCATGTGCTTTTTCGCACATAAGTACTTATATACCCATATGTTTACTCAACTGAATGCTAACGTAAGTATTCAACTTAATATTAACGTATGTACTCAACTTTCTGTTAAGGTTTTAGTATTGTAAGTAAATGTAGTTGCATATTTCAATTATGAAAATAATTTTAGGGATTATTTTAAGATTTTTTATTTCTATCACAGGATTTGCTTGATATGTTTAGGTATTTAAACACGTAACTGTATATTCTTTCAAGGTATTATATGAAGTGATTCTAATAGCATTTAGAATATGACTTGTAGAATCGTTATAGTTAAAGAGTGCTAGAAATTTAAAATTAAAATAATTTGATTTTCTTCATATTTGGCACAGCGTTCACTAGAAGTTTATAATAACACACAAAAGAAACCCAAATAAAAGAAGCAGAGTTATTTAAATTATCACTTAAATACGTAAATAACTCTTAAAGCAAGACTTTAGGAAGGAACAAACTTAATTCGTTTTCGCCCATCTCCAAATAAATGATTTTATGTACAATAGAGAAAGAATGTAATGCCTAGCACTATTTAAATGGACAAGACTTTAAAGTAAATCTGCCTGTGCTTTTAACTATAACGTTTACAATTCATTTCGAATTTGTTTCTTGTATTCGCATCCTCGATCTCCTGTGTTAACGGATATGATCAGCATTGATTAGGGTAGTCTTTTTTAAGAAACCTATCTTGTAACAATATGAATTGTTACAGTCAGAATCCAATTTGTGGTGCTAGACTTTTTACTTCGCTGTCTTCATTTCTTGTATCACTTAATAATTGACAAACTAAAGCTAATTCAATCAAATGCAATATTTTATACCTACAAATGTCAAATTCAATGATAAAGGAATATTTCTATAAATACAGAAATTTTGCTACTGCATTTTAATTTAAACAAATGTAAATTTTAAATACATCTTAAAACATATTGAACATCTCTCACATTCATCTCATTGTTAAAAATATTTATTTAAATTAAAATAAATAGTTAATTAAAATAAAAATATATTACAGTTTCATTCTGAATGACAAGTATGGAAATATCAGAAGGAAAAAGTAAACTAAAGTATCTTTCTTTAAACTTTTGTTAAAATATTTCCCATCTATAGAACTTCAATTTCAAAATTTGTATGCACCTCAATTGATTTATTAAACCTCTAAATGATTTTTGTTCCCAAATTTTAAGATTAAACCCATTCAAAGTATAAGTCATTTCAAACATTTTGAACTACCTTTACTTTATACCTGATATATAGCAAACATTTTTTTATCTATTCTGTTTCACACTTTATTGTAGTGCCGACAAGGTTTAATAAAAAGCGCTTCTTTTTAGTAAACCTTGTATGTATTTTCTTTTCAAGCAATTCTTTATATGTTGGAATTTCTAGCTTTCTTCATTCGGTAGAAAAGATATAGCAATAATAATTCTTTTCAACAAATCGGAAAATAGATTTTAAATTTATCACCCTCAGTTTTATGCAGATTTAAAGCATTTGATTTCATCAAATCATCACAAAAACTTTGTAATATAAGAAAATAAAAGAAATTTCTCTAAACCTCTTAAATGGTTTTTCCGTGCATTTTATCTTTCACTTAAATCCAATAAATATGGTTTCATTTCATAAAATGCAGAATAAAAAAACTTTAACTTTACTTTCTCTATATCATTGATGGGGGAGCGTAAATAAAATTTCTTTAACATAAACTTTCATTTCAAAGGGGTTCCCCTATTCCTTTAAAGCAATATATAAATGTCTACATCAATTTCTTCAATATATATATTTTTTAACTTAATATATTCTATTACAGAATAAAATAAAGGAATTGAATAATGGTATTGTTATGGTACACGCAAAATACTTTATATTTAGTCATTTAATACACTTTTTTCGATAATTTATTGGAATATTCAATTTTCTTATTTTAAAATTTCTGTGGTCCTCTAGTTCTAAAATGCTTTAATCTTTTAGATTTAGGAACCGAAAGCACTTTTAAACGATTATAGAACCCACAATTTAAACATTTCTATGTTGTAATGCTTCTTTGAAATAACTAAAATCATTTTCATTAGGAGTGTCCTTAGATACATATTTTTTTATCCTTAAGACTATTATTATTTAAAAATTTCGAAACTCTGAAATGATGCATTAAAAGCAGACCAATTATCAACCAATACTAAAGACATTAAAATTATTTTGGTTTTTTTTTAATTTTAGGGCTTTTAGAATAATCAATAATGCTGAAACGTCATAGAAAAGTATGAATTTATATACGAAGAACATCCATATCATGAGCCAATCTACACCTTGAACTAAATTGTTTGATATATCCTTAGAAGACTATTTGAAGTTACCAGCATCCATTTTAATTTCATGATTTTTTAAAAAGAGTTTCGCTGAAAATTCCGTTCCATTTTTTTTAAAACTCCGTATTAAATTCTATTTATTCTGAAAAATTCTGAATAACATTATGTTTGTTTATATTAATTATTGTTCTGAATTATTATTATTTATATTTTAATTTATAATATTCTTTCTAAATTATGCTATTATCCAATTGATTTTTGAAATCCTCGTCATCAGGTCATGCATTGTATTTAAAAAAAGAAATTCTGAATAATCTCTACCACGTCTCTTCTCTCTGTATGGTAAAATAATCAAAACTAAAGTTTATTTTGGATTTTTTACCATTGCTTAAATTGTTTTGAAAATTTCTAAGCGTTTTTGACTTAGAATAGACAATTGTCCAAAGTCTTTTTTTAATTATGTTTTTTTTTACATTATTTCAATATCAGCTGCATGTTTTTCAGTCAAAGAATCGTGCTCTATATTGTTATGAATCTTCCTTGCAGACGTAAGTTCTGCTTGATGGCCGGAAATTTTTTTTAAAATGTTGGAGATACAATAACGAAAAGAAAAATTTGATGCAGCCAAATATCAGCTGCACATGAACGTCAACATATATATTTTCATCTGAATGACTTAGAACTATGAAATACCGCAGTTTATAGCGAAGAGCAAAAAATTCTGCTTCTCCCCTTTTTTATATGTAAAAATTGTTTATAATAAAGTTTTTAGGTGCAGTGAGAATTTAATGGAAACGTAACACATCAGATAATATCATTATTTTTTAAATCTTAAGTTTTATTTACAATAAAAAATTTTAACGCATGTGGTAAAAATAATAATTATTTATTATAACTAAGAAGATATCATGTTTTCAAAAATATTTATATTATTAATTTAATTGCAGATTAAAAAGAGAGAGCTCGTACTTTTCCCAATTACTTAACAAAAAGCAACAATTCATGCAAAAAAGTGTAGGATAATTAAAAAAAATATTTTATTTTATATGACTAAATACTTTGACTCTTTGACTAAATACTTTGGACTATATTTGTTTAAAGCGGGTTTCTGATTAAGAATTTATTTAATTTATTTTAAGAGACGAACACGTTAGAAATATGTTTCTTAATAGTTTAGTCCAATTTATGAATTTCGCACAGAGTATTTATGAATTTAATTATTACATATAGGTTTCCTGTATTTAAATTTGTGTAAGAATATCAAACGTGCCATGTTTAAAACATTATTTATAGATACATTATAAATTAAAAATAGAATAAGCGTAATAAATGATAACAATATTAGTTCAAAATAAATAATCGAATAACAGTAAAAACCAATGTCACATTCTTTATCTTAAAAATTCGACGCTCACATTAAATCGTGGAATGGTCGAATATGAATCGATTTATTCTCTACTAGCTTAATTTTTCCTCTTTTTTTCCAAAAATATTGTTGTCAACAGGACATTATTAAGAGATAGTTGTTCGTTACATTCACAGTTGAAGGGTAAGAAATGGTCCTATTATCTACTGCTGGTTTTCCTTTCACTTAATATTTGCTCTCAAAATAGATAAAGTGCAGGAGATTGATGACTCCTAAACGATCTTAAACGGTTTCCTTTCATTTTTGGCGAATTCTTCTTTTTATTCTGGATGATAGTCCCACTGGCGGGCAACACAAGTATGTGGATTAAAAGCTGCCTTATAAGTAAGCGGGTTCTAGCTTCCCTTGTGGGTACAACAATGGTTGGGGCTTGCCCTCTGCTGGCTATAGTGCGTATCTCCTGCGGAAGGGAACAGGTTATGGCAAGTGATGTCCAATAGACTCCGGCCTCATCACTCCAGCTATTACAACGACTGTCACTCAGATACTCTTGACGGCTTCACGGTAGGTCGGCGTGATGTAGATATGAATTATTCTGGTTGATAGTATTACGCATTTGCTTGATTTCAGGATAGACTGAAAAGAAGAAAAAATATTCAAGTACAGCCACTTGTTTTCAAATAGTTGCATCGTTCAGTTTTTGGATCAATTGTTTCTTTCATGTTTTGATGGCACACAGTTTAAACAAATTAAAACTTAAGGAAAATGTATATGTTTGTCAGAAGATAATTCATGAGAATCAACTTCATAGCTACGTTTGCCTAAATGCCGTGTAATTTTTTCAATTTTTTAAAAATGTTGATTTTTCTTTTTAATATGTTGTGTTAAAAGTGTCTGAATATTTTACATTTGGTTAATAACAAATTTTATTTTTAAAGAAATTTGCTGAAAATTGAAAATTCCCATCCGATATATAAATAGAGGTTACTAATTCACGGGGTTCATTTTCTTCTGCTGCGATACTGCAATTATGAACTCGAACAACTATGCGAAGCAGAGAAACGGGAATTTTAACGACAGAAGTTTTTAATCTTAAAATAATACCGTTAAATTATCTATAAGTTCAAAGTCATTAAAAGTCAAGTTCATTGATTCAATTTTAGTTATAAGCGGGATCTTTCAATCAGTATTTTCGCTCTTAGGACTTCTTGTCCCGAATTTCATTTTCATAAATTCTGAAATTTACACTTCGTTGTAGACATTAATCTTAATTAATATAATTAAATTTCACCCAGCGATATTCAATATAGAAAATAAAATTTCCTTCTCAAATCAATAAATACAGGATATCATATAATCATTTTTAGTAATGGATTAAAAAAATTGACGTCAAAGTAGGAAGCACTTTTGTATTTGGCACAATAATTCAATCACAGGTCATTCATTGAATGAATAAATTGAATTCTCATAACTCTGTATATCAAGCAGAACCAATAGCTATCAAAGAAGCCTGTAAAGAAGAAAGCAACTATACTCTTCGAACTATAATTTGAATTAGCAGTGAATCCAGCTTTCATTGTATTTCTTCCATTAAAACGGAAAGTCCAACAGCCCAGGGCATTCAAGAAAGTTTTCTAAATTCATCTTCTATTCAATTTTCATGGATCAAGGCCCATATCGGCATCCCCAGAAATGAGGCAGCTGACGACCTCGCAAAAACGTGCTACAACAGAAGGAAACACAATTAATCTACAAGCACCCAGACGCTTTCTCAAAAAGAAACTGTTAGAAATTTTAAGAAACAGATGGCAGCATCAATGGGGCACAGGAAATGTTTACAAAAACATTCCAAAATTCGTAACAATCCTACTTTATGGAATCGCGATGAAATTTTCTTTACAACAGGACATGGGCCGTTTCCCACTTATCTATACCGGTTCCTTCTACGAGGACAAATGTGGATGCGGCTAGCAAGGAAGTCCCATTGACCACGCCACAGAATACCCACTTAACATGTTTTTTTCACCTCAAGAAACCAGGACCGATATATGAGGATCTTTGGTGGCGACGGGTAAAGACATCAACACTCCCTCGAGCGAAAATTAGGAATTTAATAGATTTTATTTAAAAGAAATGAAGATATTTTACTTCCATCCTCCTAATTGAAAATTTCATTGCTAATTCTTCTTGATCATTAACTGGAAAGACTTCTGACTTTTGTTTTTCTCAACTTTGAAACTTTTAGCATTTTCTTTTGCTTTTTTTATTTTTCTATTTCTGTTTATTCATTTTAGGCATGTCGATGTTCAAAATTATTTTCTTTAATATTTTTTTTCAAATTATGTTACTCAAATTTTAAATTTGTAATTGTTTGGGGGCAGAAGGGCTTTCAATAAAGCTTCACCGACAGAGAGCTGTCCGACTCCTATTTCGGGAGTATGCGTGGTGATAAAGACATTAACTAAAATAAAATTTAATGAATTATTTCCTGTTTTCCTTTTTTCCTGTTCATTTTAATATAATCCTTAAAACTGTTTGCTTATTAAGTGATTCACAGCTTACCTTACAATGTAATTAGACTGTCGATAGTTCAAAACATAGAAATAATTGTGTTATCTCTGATAAGGTATGGTTTTCAGAAGTGAGTCTTGCTTGTCTTCAATGATTCAAGTGTAGATAACTGTTTAAGTTTATTACTCGACTTCTCAAATTTCTCGTGATCATAAAAGTAGCTATTGATTTCCTTCTCTTAGTTTTTTGATGCATTGTTACTGTGCTTTTGATCTGTTAACTATCATAAAAAAATTCCGGATTAGAATGCGAATTAAATACTTCCTTTGAGGTAAATTAAAATTAACAAAACATGTTTCATGTTTTATTTACAAATGGACGGGTATCCAAATAATAAGATACTTCCTTTTCTAGAAATCCATTGAATAAGAATGATTCATCTGTGGTACACTTTCGAAATAAAATATTTTTTTTATTCAGAAATCATTCGCCAATTCTTACAAAAATAAAAAAATAAGTACCCATGGAATGTTCTGCCAAGTGTAATCCAACAATGCTACTGAGAAATTCAAGTCATCAATAAAATGCGGTTCGTAAGCAGGAAGTATAAATACTTGTGGCACCCAAATCTAATGACCATAAATCCTTTCTCATGTTTAATCTAGGCTTTAAAAAATCGAATATCAGATGATTTATTATTAACTCTGCAGAAAACTGTATCGTATTTTACGAGGACTATTTTTCCCTGCTAATACTTACGAAAAATTTCCTAAGAACTTCGATAAAACCGTGAACACTTGACAACGCAATGTGATAAATTTGGTTTTAATGCTTCCCGACCAGATTCTTCGACATGCATCAGCAACAAACGCTGTTTTTATGGCTTTTATTATTCCCAGGACGCCGAAAGGGAATCTCACAATAGTTCTATTAATTATAAAGGTATATGGTCTCCCAAAATTAATGGAAAATTCGCCTTTAATGAAACGGTACGTCTGGTAATTTGGTAGACCACTTCCCAAAGGATTAGACGAAAGATTTATCGTTTGTTGCATAATAGATGAAAGCCTTCTGGGTTAAAAGAAATGCGAAGGGATACAAGTTTACATATAATAACCTGTGAAAATACCTGCCACGACTAGTTTTAATGAAAACTTAAAGGGATATTATTAATATCAAATTTTATGGCATCTAAACAATTTCGAATATATATGAATTTTTAATAAGTTTAGAAGGTATTGTGCTCTGCATCATCAAGAAATTAATTTTGATCTATGATTAAGTTGAGTAGCATCGATCAAATGACTAAGCACGGGATTTATAGGGAGAAAGGCTTGTTTACGATGGCAAATAATTTAATATATGAGCGTATATAAAATATACGATATCGATCTTCTCAAATTTCATCTAGTGTTTCTATCTTAGAGCGATTCCCGTTCTGAAAGAATAATTTAATTTTTACAGTGAAGGTCAATAACCAAAAATATTTTGATAATGGAATATGATCAACTTTACGTTATGAAATAAGTGGATAAACTTCTGCTAAACATCTATGTGTTCTGTAGTAGTTGAAACGTATGTAGTTATGTATGCAGTAATCGTATGTACTACGTAATTAGAAGCGAGAAGACCTTAGTAAAATCCTAAAAAAAAATTTTCCATATAGCAAAGTCCTAGCCTCAGGAATAAATAATAATTGCACTGAAGATAGAGATGATTTATAGATACGAAAGAATACTTATATGTCAATGAAAAAAAACTAGTTGAAAGAATAAAAGAAAATGTCAAAGATTGTATGATTTAATGATTAAATTAATATGTGAATTTTCAATATAAGATTATTTAAAAAAATAATCTGCATTTATTATAGATTTCAAATCTTGTGATGATAAAATGTCTAATACATTATGCAATGATAATTGGATATGTTTAAACAATCGCTACTCATTTTTGGTACATTATGGAGCATTCAAATGTTTACTCACAGTTATTCATCAGAGTTGCAAGTAATATACAATGGACGTTTTTTTCAACCTCCGATCGAGCCGCTAAACAGGCAGACAAGTGGTAGGAGGTGGAAATGCGCTGTGCGTGACTGCTCATGTCTCTAAACATAACATCTGCTACCGACAACGCCAACTGACTAGTTTGAGCTGAGCTTTCGACACGTAAACCTAACTGGTAAAATTGATACTCCGTCAAGTTTGAGTTGCGTAATGTTGTTCGTTCTCTTCAAGTAGATGTTTTGTGGAAGGCGATCAAATCGCCTGTTTCCTGTCAGACTTTACGACGAATGCGAAGAGCCATTCTGACTTCTGGAGTTGTCCTTATTCATGACAACGCCCTCCCTCACAGAGCTGTTGTAACCCAGCAGGTTCTTTAGACTTCTTAATGGGATGTGCCTGATCACCCGGTGTATAGTCCTGACTTAACGACAAGTTATTTTCATCTCTTTCCTGAATTTAAGAACTGGCTAGGAGACCAAACCTTCCAGAAAAATGAGGAGATTCAAAGCAGTGTTAAGGCTCATCTCGTATCACTAGCGACAACGTTCTCGGAGAGGAGATCGGAAACCTAGTTACCGATAAGATAAATACCTGAATCATGTTTGTACATAACTATTGGTAATAAATTCATTTTGTCTTCTACTCTTGTATTTTTTACGGTCCATAGGAGGTTGAAAAAAACGGCCCTCGTATAAAGTAAGTAGAGAAGACAAATTTTAGTCACTTAAATAATAACTCATGATAAACATAAATTGTTCGATTATTTCAATTGGGTAAATAGTTTTCCTCATATCATTTCTGAAATTTATAAAAGCAAAATCGCAAAGATTTATAGTCTTTTGAAGTCTCAGAATCATTGCTCAAAAACAGAGTATAGTAAATCAATTTCATTTAAGATATAGGAAATGAAAGCTGACGGTAAGTAATGATTAGGTAGTAATAATATCTTCATAAATTTACACAATTTAAGCCAAGATGTGAAAATTAATAATTTACTTTGAGGTTATTAAATATTAATATGGAGACATATGTCATTCGTATACAAAGGTCAGGTGTCCTTTAGCATGGAGTTATTGTCCTATTGTTAAAACAGAATATACTTTTTATCTTTCTATATTTAAATGTAGAAGAAAAGAAAACATTTTTTTGGCAATATTGCCTCGTCCCACTTCGATATGGTTGTTCATAATTTTAGAAAACATATACGATTTACTTTCCCTTTTAAATGAAAATATACTTACAAGGAAATAAGTTTAACATAACTTTAACCAATATCATTTTATGGAAGCTGAACATAAAATCCCAAAGAAACAGAACTATGATAACAGTTAAATGTAAGTACAAACTTCAATGCCTCTAAAGCAATATGGGCAGAATTTATACTCATAAACGAACAAATATTCGTTTTCTACTATAAGATAACTTTATCCCCACGTCTTGAATCTAAATTGCGCTTTCAATAACGTTATATACGAGCATTTTACGTTACATAACTACGAATCCAGGATTAAATGCAAATCGATAAACTTTGAGAAAAATCTACCTGCGAATGCTCAAGAAACAGCAATTTAACTATTAAGAACAGACATAAGCATTCTGTTTCAATTTGTTGAGAGGAGCAGAAAATAACAATAGCAAAACTTTCAGAAAAGCTATAATCATAACGGTTTACGACTTCATTTTATGTATGTCCACAAACCTTTGAACTTTCACCAAGCAGGGGGTTGTCGCTTCTTCTGGTAGGCCGTTAAAATTTTATGTCACATTCTTTAGTGCACCGGGTTTTAATCTTCAGTTATATTTGTGATACTTCCATGGCGGATTATATCTGCTTTTGTGTGTGCTTGGTTTTCTTTTCCTTCAAAGATATGAAGATAACATAATCCCTATCTGATGCTGATGAAGCGAGTAACTGATAATGACAGCATTATTGTGTATCGTAATGCAAAATGATACTAGTAATTCTATTTTTTATGAAAAGAATTTTTATGCTTATTTATAAGAAAGGAGATTCACGACTTTCTAAATATATAGCTTTTTACTCATATAAATATTAGTATCAAATTTAAACCTGTATCTTGATAGATTTTCTTAATTAAATTGAAGTCAGGTTTTAAAGCTAAACGAGACATACTTTTGGAATTTTTCATAAATGAAGCATGGTAAGACCATGACATTTCTAAAATTTGTATTTTGAAAATATCAAAAGATAATACAATTGCTTTATTTTATTGGGCGAGCAAAGCGATGTCTCCGATTTAAATCGACCGTTCTGCGTTTCGCCTTTTTTGCAAATTTGTTTGTTTCGCAATCACGACCCAACGTGCTGTTCGATTATCTTCGTATTTTGCATAAATGTTCCTTGAAGCAATGGAAAACGATGCGATGTAAGGATTTCTATTTTTTTTATTTTATTTCAAGATGGTAGCTGTTTTACTGATTCCAGTGGTTTGGCGAGTCAATGGTGAGTTTGCAACATTGAAACATTTGAATCACTTTGGTAAAAGCGATATAATTGCAAGTTGTTAATACATATAAAAGAAGACAGTTAATTGTAATTTTGATAATGCGATAAAAACAGACATTTAATTGTAATTTCGTTGATACTTATAAAGCAGACATTTAATTGAAATAAAGCAGACATTTAATTTCAATTATGTTAATACTTATAAAGCAGATATTTAATTGTAAGTTTGTTAATACTGTTGAAAGCAAAACTTTGTGTAAATAATCAGCATTGATAAAAAGAGAGATAAGATTATAGTTCCACGTTAAGAGTTGCTTTCTCCCATTTAGTTCCATCTAATCTTGTTTTTCTGTTTTCATATTCTTCTGTTGTGTTTCTTCAACCATTATATCTAAACTGTTCAAGTTATAAAAATTTGAAGATTACCTCCAATGAAATTTTCTACAGCCTTTTCCCAGTAATTTTTCTGTGTGACTTTATTAATAAGTTAATATATTGGTTTTGTAAATACCGGGATTAAAATTTGTGGATAATGTAGTGTGCAATATTTCACATTAATTGGCTTAGGATAGTAATATTGCTTCGTAGGACACTATGTACTGTGTATATACGGCGTTGTATATTTATAAGGATTTTCTTCCTTGAATTTCATTAAGTATTTTTAGTTATAAGGGAGAGCTACAATGTTAACTAATCTAATCAGTCATAGCTATATTTACATGTAGATTATTATTATTTGAATTTAAAATTATCGTCCATGTTAAACAATCGTATCAAAATACGTTACTAAATTAAATGGAATACTAATTTTAAACATATTGATTTTATTAATTTTAATACCGTTTTAATACTAATTAACTTTAATAATTTCATTAACAATCATTCACTAATCAATTGTAGAACTTTTTAATCTTAATTTAAATTAATAATAATACTAAATTTAAATAAAACTATTTTTAATATTTATTTAATTTAATATCTTTCTTCGTATTTCTTTAAAACTAATCCGTAGCATTAAAAACTATTTACAGAACACGACCTTTAACATTTAGGCTGCCAGTATCCTGGCAATTAAGCAATCAGTATTTCCAAAAAATCAGGATACCTCAAATTTCTGCTATCATCGCGTGTTATCTCCCATGGTAACCTATAATCGAACCAGACACCTATCTACCTGATTTTTCTCGGGAAACTTCCTTTAGACGAACACTAATTACTTCCAAGATATTTTTTCAGCCATCATTGCACTTTTCATTTTTTTTTATCCTTTTGAATAATACCAAAATTGAATGCCGATAGAAATCATTTCTTAGCAAACGCATTTCTTAGAAACTATACCAAATCATTATTTTGTTCACAACTGTCTCATTTCGTCTGGTATGCGTATCAAAGTAAAAATGGTATTTCGGCTTTCTCGGTTTCTGTGATATATATGAGGCAGGTTTCAAAGATATAATTTGGTGTTTTCATCGTAGTAATGAATGATGGAAATATAACAAAATAGATTTATTTACATTCAACATAACCAATACTAAATTAGAAATTACATAGAGACGATTATCACTAGAATCGTTCTTGAATACGAATGTTCTTTTTTGCAAAGTCAGATCACACGATTAGACTGTTCTTGACTCAAATAAGATACAAGGAACTAGAACAGCTGATATTCTGGTAGCTTACAGCACAGAATATCCCCCCAGTTACGAAGGGACGGTGCAAAATACACAATCTCATACAAAAATATCTACCCTATAGCTATCAAAAATTATGCGTTACAAAATATATAAAATGCTATAATACATATAATAAAATATGCATACAATACAATATGGGATGAATATATAAATTACAAAGAATGATTTTGAATTCAAAAGTTAGTTTCTAAGGAAAATGGACGTGTCTGCCATAACGTATGATCCTAGTATTTGTAGTAGAAGTTTCATCTTCGTTTTGTGTTTTAGGGACAGGTGGTTTGAAATTTGAAGTACCCTTTTGTGAAGGAAAATCTTCTGAAAACTTATAATCTGGATTAAGAGGTCAATTGAAATAGTAGTGCTTTTGCTATTTAGATAAATTACAAAATTTTTGTCTTTGCGTCTTAAGTTTTTGTTGTTTTGTTGTTTCTAAGAAAAACATACATGAAAGTATTTCACACGAGAGAACTCACGCCTCCATAGCGAACGTTAAGACACGCGGGGTCATTGAATGACCCCATACTGAAATTCAATCCTGCGCTGTTAAAAACATTATATATTTAGTTGTAAAAATAATACTTTTAACTTTTAGACATTAAGAATAGACTGTTTAACACAAATCAAATCTACTCCATTATTATCAACTAATAAAGCTCGGATTTCTAGAGTTTCATTTTTCGCACATTAGTTTCACGTGAAAAGTGTGGTGCGCATTTCTAGATAAATATATTTGTTCATTCTGCAATTAAATGTATCATATTATCGTTGATGAATAACTCCCAACTCTTCAAAGGGCTTGTCGCATCTTTCGCTAGTCCTTTTGTTCCAGGTAAGCGCGACGCAATATCATGACACTGAATATTTTGCCTACATTTTTATTTCTCCACTCAATGTCCTATTCTGATGAAATCAATTCCAAGTTATTTACATCTTCATTTCCAGAATCTCCGTCCTCTTCCTATTCCGTATCATGTTCGCAGAAGCTTTCACGATCCGAAAAAATCTCTTCTAAAACTTCCTCAGGTCCATTGTCTTCATTGTCAAAGTCCAGATCGACATTAGTTTCAACTTCAGCAAGAATTTTGCGTAAACTTTCCATTTATTTTTTGTATGGAGTCGGCATTGTGAGCAGCAGGTAAATACTTCGATTCGGAAAGAACAGCAACGAAGTGACGTAATCAGCCGCTCGAAATAACTGGTCTGTAAAACAAACAGAAGGACGCGCGGGGTCATTTCATAACCCCAGTAATTGACAAAACGTGTATTAGAGGACGAAAAATTCCTTAAATACTTTCTAAATACTCAGAAACGGCAGAGGGGGTGATTAACTCAGATGTTGCTGAGAAAGGAATAAACAGGTGACTAGTTTTCTGGGATTCGGAGTTTGAAGAGGGCTTGGGGCATAAAATGACCCCCGTGTGTCCTCTCTAGTGGGTGTTTCAATTTCATGCCTGGTTCACTTGGTGAGCCAAATAAACAACGGTGGATGCTAGTTGTGGATGACGTTGGATTTGTCATCCAATCATGTCCCATACTTGCTTGATGTGAGAAAGATCTGGTGATCTCGTAGGTCAAGGCAGCATGTTGACACTCTGTAGAGCACGTTTGGTGACAGCAAAGTATGCATGTGAACGTTATCCTATTGGAAAATACCTCCTGGAATAGTAATACAAAATGTCAGCAGAGCCGATTCAATCACCAGTCTGACGTAGAAATGTTTGTCAAGATTCGTCGGATAACGAAGAAAATATCCCTGCTGTCATAAGAAATTGCTCCCCAGATCATAACCTCTGGTGTAGGTTCATTGCGTCTATGCCACAGGCTGCTTTGATCCAAGCGTTCACCTAGCCTCCTTCTAACAAGAATACGACAAACTCTTTCGCCAAGACAGAAACGGCTGTCGTCTGAGAACACAACAAATATCAATTCCGACCTCAAATGAGCTCTAACTTGACACTCTTGATATCGCAGATGGTGATGATTTGGTGTTAGAGTCATGAACGCTACAGGGAACTTAGTTTCGAAACTTCCCTGAAGTAGCAGATTTGTTATTTTTCGCTGTGCCATTCTGGTGCCAACAGAAGCTCGATTTTTTCTTGCAGTTTTAGTATGATGCTCCACTTCCTTCCGGCAAATACGGCGGTCTTCAGTCTTAGTAAATGCCAGTGTGCGGTAGGACCCTGGTCTTCTTGAGACAGAAATTTCCCGTAACCACTTCCGCCGACAATCATACACAGTGTATACATCTTTGGCAAGTGTTTCTGATTTTCCGCGAAAAGGAAATACATCTTTTTGTGGCTCTATTACTTGGCTTAATTCAAATTCAATACGCTGCTGATCTTGCCTCCTTCTCGTGACTCAAATCTAGCTCAGAACGCACACTCCGGAAGAAACATAACGCGTTGAACGTTCACATCGCGTATTAAAAACATATGTGATTTGCATGCTCATAGTGGCGATACTAGTGCCACTCTTATTCGTCTAGCGCGAAATTAGAATAGACGTCATCTTTCAGATGTGCAAACAAGGCTTCGAAATTTCGTTTATCTTGCACAACTCCTGCTTTGCCTTGGGATTTTATTTTCCGTCAGTATATAGTCGTCTAGAGAATAAGTAATTCTGTTTGGCTTTGGTCATCTGGCAATTAATAATCTCTTTAACTTTCAGCGTTCACACTTAATATTACTAATGGATATTTATGCATTCGTTAGCATTTTGATACATAAATCTTGCCCTCGGTGATGGAAACTGCAAATTTCTCGACAACATGGGCAGATGGATAAACTAGGTGATGAGCGAAATTTTGAGGATGAATTTCCAGGATATAAAGGCGTTGTGTGCTTGAGGGAACATTACGCGAAATTCAGTAAATACATTTTAAATTATACTTAAAGCAGGAAATATCTAATCATGTTTGTTTTAAAATGCTCGCATGGTAATGAATGTGTGTTACGTTACATCAAGCTTATTTGTTTTGAATGTAATCAGTATACTTCATCCTTTAAGTCTACGCTTCTTAGAGATGTACACCACTTTCTAATCTAAAGTTGGGAGGTCTTTCTCGTATTCCAGAAAATTTTCTGATTCTACTAGATAAATATTCAAGCTAAATGGTATTTGATAAATCAATATTTTATTCGTTCATTCCTTACAGAGTGTTATCGGTTTTGCAATTCCATAAAAAATATTTATACGTTTGTTTGTATACACACATATTTAAAATTACCTAACCATTGTTTTCTGAACCAATATTTCTTAACCTTCCAGTGGGCGCGATATAATTTTTTACACGAGAGGGGCGCGTGTCGTATTTTTTACGACACAATAATTTTCTTCATTTTTACTATGGCAGTTGTAAGTTATTTCATAATAGTATTAAGGGACTCGTCAGAAAAGCAACTTTTTTTCCTCAAGAGTGAAAATTAATAATTCTTCAACAATTAATTCTAGAGTGAAAATTATTTTCAAAATCTAAAATTATACTGAAATCTGAGAAAGTAATGAGATTTAATATTATTATTTTATAAAAAAGGTATTAAGAAATATATAATGAAAAAGATAATAATACAAGCTAAGATTCCAGAACAAAGACTTTCTTCTTAGTTTCTAATCATTGTCCTTGCATTCGAAACATTGAACTATGACTAGAGAGTGACGCTTACAAGTATACTATAAATTGCAACTACTGCATTTTATGGAATTTGAAGATCGTTTTCTTTCTTTCAAACACAAGCCACAAGCTCTTCTCCTCAATGCTGGTTGGTCTTCAATTGCTTTTTCAGTCTTTGATGTATAATTTAAAGACATAGTAATGTCTTATGGCAATGATAAGATTTTTGGGCTCGAGTAGAGAGGTGTTTTTTACAAGAATGAGGAGTAAGAATTTCAAGAAAATTCTTCGACTTGGTTGATTATTAGCAGGCTTATTACATATGAAATTTTTTTGACTATGTAAAATGAAATATCAAATAGTCGTAATGTGCACTGGATATATAATTACCAAACTGAAACTTTAAGACGTGAAAAATTTTCAAATTACACGAGCGGGCGTGCGGTGTAAACTTTATGTCAGAAGCATAAAACAGTATGAAATCAACAGGAAACTCGTATAAACCCATTTAATTCTGAAAAAAGGATCGCAGGAAGGAAAAACAATGACCTTCAGACAGTTTTGACTCCGAATGTGAGAACAGGGTATGAAAAATCCCGTTTGTCGTAAAATTTTCGCAGGTTCGCCCGCAGGAAGGTTAAGCAAATAATGCGAAACTTTTATCAAAAATATTGGAGAAGAGAAAGGTTAGTATAATAATATTTCACTCCATTTATAAACACTTCATCAGCAATTAAAGTCTGTACTTAACTTAAATTTAAAAAAAACATTTATTAAATTATTTTTTATATTTTCAAATATATGATTTAAGATAATGGTAGCGATTTCATATTGCATTCGAAAAGTCTGAAAATCCCCTTTAAATATTTGGTATACCTGAAGAATTTTAGGAAATTGCTATTCAAGCCTATTCTCAATTCACTCTTCATAGTTAAAATTTTACCATATTCTTTTGACAATTTTTTTACACTACACCGTTACTCGTCAATTGAAAACAGTTTGGTGTCTTTGAAGATCCCACTTTCAAACATTTAACCCTACCATATTTATTCATGAGTAATTTTAACAAATAAAAGCGAAACAGTGATCTTTCTATGATAAATTTTGAAACACAGCAGTATTTGAAAACATCTATAATATTTGCTGTCAAAAAGCATTTGCAGAAGATCTGTTAAACTATGAAACGATCAAGAACACTGGTCAAAACAATTAGGGGATATTGTGAGTTTGGAATGAAACAACCATGTTATCGACAACTTTTTTAACCAGAATGAAATAAAAGAGATAGGAAAAAGAAAATTGTAACTTCTACAAAGTTGGGAGTATGCAACTTTTATCTGTGACGTAGAAAACTACGCGTTTTAGAGAAGGAGTGAAAAGCGACCTGCAGCATTCCTTATGTAGAAGAATATTAAAAGCAATTGACACTTGTTCAATGTTTTGTAACAGTGAATACGATGTCTCAACAACATGTCTTAGCTGAATCGGTAGCCTGAAGGACCGTCGGTTATTTAGAGACGGGTTAAACGCAATCCATTGTAGCGGCAGCGTTAGGAGTTTATCAAAGTGACATTTTCAGACTATACAATCGATTTTCTGAAACAGGAAATGTTCACCGAAGATCAGGACAAGGTCGTATGCGTGCAGCAACACAAAATGAGGATCGGTATTTAACACTAGCGGACAGAAGTAAATGAATGCAACTCTATTGCAACAGCACATTCAAAGGGATACTGGTACCAGAGTTTCGACTTAAACTGTTCAAACCGACTCCATCGTGTTGGTTTGTATGCTCGCAGACCTACGGTCTGTGTTTCTTCAACAGCGGAGCACTGTACTGCCCTCAGAAGTTGGGAACAAGAACATCTCAGATGGGGACGAGCTGAGTGGAGAAATGTGCTCTTCACGATCGAGTACCGCTTTAGTGTACAAGTTGACAATAGGCAGATTATGATCCAGAGAGAACGTGGCAATCGGAATAATCCAGCATTTGTGTTCGAAAGTGTCCGATTTGGTGGAGACGGAGTTCTGGTCTGGGCCGGTGTGTCTATCAATGATCGCAACGACCTGTACATTATCAGGAATGGAGCACTGACGGCTCATCGATACAGGGATGAGATCCTCAGACCTATTGTGGTCCCTCCCCTGCAGCAATCGGGGATGAATCCATTCTCATGGATGATAACGCCAGGACACATCGTGCTCGCCTCGTGGACAATTTCCTTCTCGACGAAGTATCCTTCGAATCGATTGGTCAACATATTTCCGAGACATGTACCAATAGAACATGTTTGGGATATTCTAGAAAAAAGGGTGGCTGATCGCTTATCACCCCCGGAAACAATTCCGGAGTTGCAAAGCTATCTTCTACAGGATTGGGAGAGAATACCCCTGTCACTCATTGAAAACCTCATTGACTCCATGCCTCGTAGGTGTGCAACATTGGTTTCGATCAGGGGAAATCCTACCTCTCATTGAAACCTGTTTTTACCCAAGAAATCACATTTTTTGTTTGTTTGTGTGATATGTACCAATTGAGCATTTTTTTGTTCTGTGATAAATATGGTCAGTAAAATTTAATTATTCCTTGTTAGTTGCGTAGTTTTCTTTTCTCATATCTTACAACACCTATAGATCATATATCAGCCAACAAAACATTTCCTCATCCGCAGTTCATATCCAAAATCATAATATCCCTTAATTGTTTTGCGCAGTGTATATTTATAAGCATAATTTACGCAATAAAATCAACAAATTGAGATATTGAGAAACTGTATTGCAAAAAATAGTATTATCAACAAAGTGGTAGGCATCACACCAGGTTATAAATCTATAAAACTGAATAAACAATAGTGTCGAAAAACAATAGGTTGGTTTCAAAGCACCCACAGAATTCTCTCCCGCCTTCGTCAAATCCCCTGGTTTGAATCTGTTGATTTTCACTTATGAGGAAGGTTTCGAACACTGGTTCGCACTAATCGCCCACTAAATGCAGTTGACGTTAAACTGAAGGTAATCGATGTTTAGAAAAGTTTTTATGTTCATGAATTCTATGAATACTCGTAATTATCTATGCAATTTTATTGAGAATAATCACTGACTATAATCAGAAATCTCAGTCACCAAGCCCTGCCATAGAATCCGGGTAAAACTGAATAACAGCCGCTGCAATAGCTAGAGTGCTGAGGCCGGAGTTCTAGTAGCTAATCACCAGGTCACAGCCCGACCTCTCTCGTAGGAGGTACGTACTATCACTGGTGGAGCGACCCAGAGCCCCACCATTACTTTACCCACGACCAAGAGCGAGAACCCGATTACTTATAAGGCGAATTCTCATATCCACATATTTGTGGTGCTCCCAGGTGGGAGTCACTTTCAATAATCACAACTTAACACTGTTACTAAAGTGAATATTAATGCTATGTTTTAAGGTTAAAGGTAATTACATTTTCTCTTTCATAAAACTTGCAATTTTGATGCTAGCAAAATTTTTCATTTCTCTTCAGTACCGATTTAAATCAAGTTACTTCTTAAATATCATCATTCTGCAACTATAAAAGTGTTATTTTCCTGTCATTTGACATTAAAGAATTATTTAAAAGCAATTTCCATTGGTCCCTATCTGATATCATCATCTACCAAAAAGAAAGCAATATCCATCATGTTAGCTTACAGACGAATTCCATTATAAAATATATGTGTTTTATAATGGAATGATTTCAAAGACGAGTGAATAGATGGAAAGTCTCATCAATTGAATATTTTTTCTAAAATAATGCACAGGAAGGGCGTAGTTAAAAAAAATGAAACCACATCCTCGGAAAGAACAACCGGCATTTTGGACAAAATATTCTTTATTCTAAATGAAGTAAATTTGAATTAACAAAATTTTACTAAATGCAAAATAACTTGATACAAGAAGAAAGTTAATGATGAAAATTAATTAGTTTCGCCTGCTAATAATAAATACACCAATTTTTTAACCTCATTAATTAATGACGTCGTAGAAAATTTAAGATGAAGCAGATGGTGCTAAATATTTTAACAATTTTTTGAGAGGGAGAGAATCTCAGTTGATGATGATGACATGCAGATGAATTTGAAATTAACTTTTTCATGGGAAAGAAGGCGTTGAAACAGTTGCGGAAAATTAGGAAGCATTTGATGCTTTAAATTAAAACCGAATTTGATATTAAATGAATTCCTTTATAGTGACTTCTCTGGATACTGATAATTTATTTTATCTAATAACAGAATAAAGCGATATTGAATCAATAACAATGACTAAAATGAAAGGAAGTGGAAAATTAAGATTAGAATCTAATTATTTGTGAGAAATAAACAAATGGTTATTCATTAAATAATTAGTGATATTCTTGTTGTCACTTCTGAGAGAAAACTTATAGTAAATAACGAAACATACCATCGGCTTATAAGCCGATTATATATTTTTATAAGCCGATGGTATGTTATTATATACTTATAAGTATATATAAGTATTATATATATATTATATACATATTATTTAATACTTATAAGTATTAAATAATATGTACTAGAATTAAGGCTACACAGTACCCTAAAAATGACAAAAATATCGAAATTTTTTTTTGCATTTTTCGATGGCCCATACGATTGGGAAACTTGACTCCAAATTTTGGATCTGATATCCAAATAGTTTTAAAGATTTTACAGTTTTCTGAGTGTTGACAGTCTCAAAATTTGACAGAGTGGTCAGTTTCGTTTTCATTTTGAAGCATTTTTCCATTCTTAAAATAAATTAATTAAAAATATTTTGTAAATAAATCAATTCTTTGGGTGAAATGGTTATCATAACTTCGTTGTTCACTACCAAATCGTCTCATTACTATCTAACTGATATTCATAAAAACGTCTTTTTCAAGACCAATATAAATTTTTGCACAGAGTTTATTTTATTTAGAAGCTTTGCAGTACAATATTATTGTTTTTCATTCATTTTTCTGGTGAGAAAATGCCACTATCGAAAAGTTATCGACTCGTTAAGAGACAAAATGTTTTGAAAAGCTGGCAGACTAATTACATATTTCAAATAAGAAAAAAAATATTCAATCATATTTCGCTAAAATAGTCTTTTAGTGTATTTTATAAGTTGGGAAATAGCATAATAAAAAATTAGAGCTCTACAAGCATTATTAGTTTTAGTTTCATGCCTTTACAAACTTTAAATGCATTTTTCTCAGATTTTTATTTTTGGCGATGCAAGTGTTTTCTATTCCCTAAGGCTTTTTTTCTGTTCAAGATAGAGTCTTGAAATTTTTTGTAGATACTTTTATATATATGTTCCATAAGAATTAGCATGGATTTAGGCCTGAGAGTTCTAGTTATTTTTTTTAAAAAGTTAAAAGTTGATATTTTTAGAATTTTCATGTTTTTTCAGGTTTTTTCACAAAAAATAACTATCAAAAATTAAAAAAAGAGTCAGCTCATCAATCCCATGCTAACCTTTGTTCCCAAGAATACAAGAAGTTTAATTCACTTGAAATAACTAAAAAATATTAAAAATTGAGAATTTTATAAGAGTTTAAAAAAACTTTAAAAATTTCAATTCTTTTAATTTTAAAATAATAGTTCTTGCTAAAATGATGTTTTTAAATCGGAATCTATTTATTAATATAATCCAAAAATAAAGTCAATTATTTATTTTATTATTACTGTCTCCAAAAAAAAGTTTTGAAAAAGGGTACTGTGTAGCCTTTTAAGCAATATAATAATTTTAGAAATTTGTTTGTCATAAAATTGAAGTTAAATTTTATTCAGTTTAAAAGAATTTACTGGCAAGATGTCAGAATATAACAATGAAATTCTTTTTTGAATGGGCGAAGGTTCATTCCATTTATAAGATGAAGCACGATAAAGAACTTACAAAAGTTTCAATATTGGAGAGAGACACCGAATTTGGCGCCCAGAATGTACTGGTATTATAACTTCAATTCTATAAAATATTTGGGCCGTAAAATAGGCAAATTATGTTGTAACGATGTAAATGAGAAGCATGATATCATTTTTAAAAGAAAACTACACGTGGTTACAGTTAGAGAACAAGTGTTTATATTAAGGCATCAGCAATCGATTATTTTAACAAAATACAAAAAGCATTTAATCTGTTCTAAATTATTTAGGAAGATATGTTATTATGTCATCAGATAGGAAATTTCTTTAGCTAAACTTTACTATAGGGGAGCAGCGTGTAGTATGGGCCTCTTAAGGAAAATTTAATATGAAATTTATATTTTTATTTGGAATGAGCTATAGCTGTTTAAAACCTATCTTTTCACACTTTTCTTCATGTTGATTATATTAAACAAATTTATCTATGCGCTGCAAATTACATGTGACAGCTAATTTTTAAATCAAAAATTTTCAAAAAATTAAATATGTCGTGCAGTATAAGCCACACTAAAAAACTCAAGGTTTAAAATAAAAACGAATAATTTTTTGCCTACAAATGAATATATTTTGATTCTGTACCCAAATTGCAATTACAGAAGAAAGAAATTTTCTTACATATCCATCATTACCTTATTAATTATTTAATCTTAGTTAGTTATCAGTTATTTAATTAAGCCTCAGCCGGGTGTAATACAAATGTTAACATGTTCGGGAGCAAATCATCTGTGAGATTAAAGGTTAAATTTTTGCTTAGGCTTAAGAAAAAGCTTATGAGACAGAACTATTCGGTGACACAAGGCTGTATTTGCGTTTTTAAATAACTTTCTTGTATTTCCTTGCAATTTCAACTAACAAAATGTAAAGAAATTCAGGAGGGAGTTCACGTGTGTTCTCCCGTAAGGTTTCTTCAATGACAACAGTTGTCGATGAAAGCATGAAATTATTCAATATGTTTGAAACAATATATTGGAAATAACGAACAATATTATTGAATTTGTAGCTGAGACACATATATACGAACTTTTGCAGGTTTATAAAAAGAAATATTGAGAAATTGTTGTGAAATCACATAAGACAAATGTAATCGGGCGCAATTCATTTACCAGATTGACGTGCTCCTCAGTACATCAAAAGAGATTCCCTAGTGTTAGTGGTAGAGATCCAGGAAGCTACTAAAGGTCCCACACATTTCTAGGTAAAACCCGCACTTAGGCACAACAAAAAAAAATTGATGCTTCTTCTCACAGATTAGATGTGCCGACAGAAGGTCAATTTTTCTTCTTTGCAGATGCAGCCCTTTCATACAATTTATCTTACACAACATTTGCAATTGAAATTATTTTACTTTATTTACATTAATATCCAGTCTTGAGGCAACACGAGAGCTATTTTGGGACGCATCTTGTAAATTTGAAGTGCCATCAGATGACGTGTCTAAGCTGACACACCCCTCCCCTCTCCAAGCTTTTGAGCTGCACCAGCGGGAAGACGTTTGAGCATTGAGTATGATTTAGCGTGCAGCAGGCCCCATACACAGCGGGGTCTGGGTTTTGAAACTGAGACCCTCCAACCCCAAGGTCGTTTACCTTACCACTAGGCCACCACGCTTCCCTTGCAAAATTTCAAGTTTCATGGCATCCACAAATAACTTTCCTCAATTCGGCTTCAGGTTTCTTCTTGAACTTAATAATGTTTCGTAAAAAAAAAATGTTTTACTCACATGACCCTTAGTACCCGACCGACATTGAAAAGAAAAACATGGTGACGGCTAATGTCGGTTAAAAGCAGTAAGATGAAACTGTCACGCCATAATCTAAAGAATATCGTCAAGTTTCATAATTTCATTTTTACCCATAAAAGTGCATTGAGTGGTCAAAAATTTACGAAGTAACCATTTATAGGATCACAAACAAAGAAAATGTCCTGAGGAACGAAGCAGAGCAGTTACAACCAGTGTCTGCGCATGGCAGACTGATGCTATGGATGTACTGTAGGATACATAATGGGATGCTATCTACCGGCATGCCCTCGAAACACTAGGTGGCCCATACTACCCACCGATCACATAATCATTTTATGAAAGCAATTAGGTATTAGGATTAAGAGAATTCTTTTGCTGTTGTCCAAAGATCGACTAGTTTGGACTACAAACGATTGCCTATTATTACCGTAAACTGTAAGAATAACTCAAAAAGCAAACTGTTACCTCTAGTATTACTCATAAATTGTAATTGGGACAAGTCAAAGCAAAAGAACAATAAAAGGACCCTAAAGACATGAAATATTAGATAAAAAACTATGGAAAATTAGGATATGTATAATTTATATCATTTGTGAGGAAAAAATGAAGAACAGGAAACGACACAGAGCATAAAATGTCATACTTGGGTTCATGCATAGTGTGCTTTTGTGAATTTGAGAATCAAAAAATATTTTTGCTTTAATTGTGCTTAAAGAATTATGTGGTCCGATCTGAGAACCCAGTGGTCCAATCTAGGCAAACAGTTTCCTCGATCAGAGATTTTTTTAAGCTTCCAGCGGGCATGCTAAAATTATTTACACGAGCGGGTGCGTGTCGTACTTTTTACGACACAAAAAGGTTCCTAATTTTTACCCTTGCAGTTGTAAGTTACTTCATTATAGTAATAAGAGACACATCAGAGAAGCAAATCATTTCATCAAGACTGAAAATCTAAAATTATATTGAAATCAGAGAAAACAATGAGATTTAATACTATTAATTTCTAGAAAAGGTATTAAGCACTATATGATAAGAAATAGTATAATACCAACTAAGATAGTACAATAAAGACTTTCCTCTTAGTTTCTTATCATTGTCCTTGCAATCGAAACACTGAACTTTTGCCAGAGAGTGACTCTTACGAGGACGCTTGCACGTACTGTATTTCATGGATTTTTATGGTCGTTTTATTTGTTTCAAACACAAACCACAAGTTCTTTTACTCAATGCTGGTTGTTGTTCACTTGTTTTTCAGGTTGTGATGTATAATTTAGATTTAAAGACATGATAATATTATATAGCGATGATCAAATGTTTTTGCGCTCGAGTCGTGAGGTGTTTTTAGAAGACAGGTTTCTCAAGAAAATTCTTAGGCTTGGTGGATTCTTGGCAGGCATATATTTTTAACAATGTAAAATGAAATATTAAATCGCTGTGATATGCACTGGATATATAATTATCAAGCTGAAACGTTAAGACGTGAAAAAAAAATCAAATTACAGAAGATGGCGCGTGTTGTAGTTTTTACGACAGAAGCATAAAAAAGTATGAAATCACCTTGAAACTCAGAAAACCTCTCACCTTGAAATTCAATCCTGAAAAGAAGGGTCGATTGAAGGAATAGCAATGACCTTCAGACAGTTTTGACTCCGAATGTGAGAACACGGCATGAAAAATCCCGTCTTAAAATTTGCGCAGGCGCGCCCGCAGGATTTTAAGCTGCTTTTTCTCTAATCTAAAGTGTATTTTATAAAATGCTACTTATATTATTTCGAAAATAAATAAAGTATAAAAATATTCTACTACTTGTTTTTCGTTAAAATTCTTCATCCACCACTGCATTAAAATGTCCAGATGGTCCAAATTCGACGACTCTCCCCTAGCGCTAAGGAAAAATCTGTTATATCACTGAGCACGAGCAGTGAGAAGAAGTAGTAGCTATTATGGGAAAATCAAGGCATACTCGTATATACAAAAGATTTATCCGTCACTGCACTTCTGCAGAGTAAAAGCACGATCATCGTATACTAACAGAAACCTAACAAAATTACTAAACTACCAAACTTCCTAAAACTACTCTCTGCTTATGCGAATTAGCGCATATAAAATTTCAAAAATATATGTTCATTGAATTTTTTTTTATTTTTATTTTTTAAATTTATTATATACATTGTTTAAGAAATAAGAGATAATCTTGGACACTTCTTTGCAAAATATAACCAAGAAATTGCTTAATTATTAAATTTCACTATCAATCACCATCGCTATTTATTATGTAACAGAATTACTAGTATAATAGACCAGATCCTCCCGTAACGCTCTGACGTCACCAGCAATAAAACTGGCGCATAGCACTGCGAGACGTTAAACAGCATTATTTCATTGTTAGAGAACCCAAATTTCAGTAATTTTAAATTTAAAAGAGTAATTTTCGTTCTAATTTCAAATTTAATAGATCTAAAATAGTGAAATAAAATTTGCTATCGATTGATATAAAATTTATCTCGCCATGATCAATAGTTCCCGACAAATTTTAAACTATATTAATCCTATATTTCAAATTAATTTCCGTTTTAAAATAAAAAGTAGTAAATTACGTCAGTGGTATATCATGTGCGTGATATAGTTTGGACGCCACGATAATTATTTATTGCAATCGTGATGATATAATTTGATGATATTTTTTGGCAACGTTTGACAACAGCGTTTTTTTGTTATTTTGCTGCACAGTTTGAAATTTTAACTTTTGACATACGTTTGACAAACTGAGAATTTTATAATTATTGAATTAATTAATCCATGGTTATTTAATACTTTACATGAATTAGTTTAATATATTTTTTACGATGAATGCCGACAAAGAACCCATCCCAAAGAGACGGCGGATGACAAAGGAAAGCAAGATAGTTAGCTACGCAAAGCCAGGAATCTCTGGACAGGATTCGTGCAGTAGATGCAACCGCTTATAGGAGACGTATCGAAGCCGAAACTCCAGCTCAATCTCTAGCTCGCCGAGGAAGATATACTGAAGCTCATCACTTGGTCCTAGACCGTCAAACTCAAAGGATTCGTGACGAAGCTATTCACTTCATAGAGGCCCAAGTAGAATCGCACAACTGCGGACCCATGAACAAAATTTGTCAGTTACGCAAATCAAAGAATTTTGCTGCAGAACGCCCTTCTGATGGCAAATTCACCAACTGCTGCTGCAAAGGAAAAATCAAATTAGAGAAGCCTTCAGATGCACTAAGTAATGATTTTCTTTACCCTAACTTTCTTCTTGACTTATTGACGATTCCTAACAATCCTGATTATAAAAATTTTCACGATAACATCCGCTCATACAATAGTGCTGTTTCTTTCGCATCGATGGGAGCGAAAGTAGTTGATTTCAGCGGTGGGGGACCATACGTATTCAAAGTTCACGGTCAGATACGTCATCGCATCGCACCAGTCACATTCAATCAGTGGTTCGTTAAGCTCCTCAGTATGCCCAACTCTACGTGATCGATAGAACTCAGGCTGCTAAAATTCGAGTAAATCATCCAGCTAATGAGGAACGCAATTTACGAATCCTGGATCAAATCGATCGCTTCTTTAGACAGCACAATCGATTGTCTTACACTTACAGCATGCTTCGAGAGGTTGAATCGCGAGTAATCGCAGAATCCAACGAAACAGGTGAGGATGTTCCCGTCGTGAACACGGCCTTTAGGCGCGATCGACATTCAGACCAGCGAAGGTACAATGCACCGATAGCCAACGAGAGAGCAATGGTTTTTGTCAACAACGATGGAGAACCTCCATTCGAAAGGAACATTCGCGTGTATCCATTGAATCCCGAAAATCCACAGCAACCATTTATTAATATCAACATCCTCAGCCCAAATTTAGATCCGATGGCTTATCCCCTTTTCTTTCCTTATGGTGAACCTTGTTGGCAACCGAACTGGTGTTGTGAGTCTTACCAAGGAGCACAAGGAAATCAAAGCAGAATAAACGGAACTATGCTTCAGAACAAATCAGCGTTAACAGCTGTGATAGACGACTTCAATTTGATTATTACTGCGGGGAAACTTACACAGCAATGGATTGTCCATTCGTACCTCCAGGCAGAAGCAAATAACCTGAATTTCATCAGAACGCATCAACAACAGTTACGAACTGAGCTTTACCAAGGACTTGCGGACCGGAATTCCAGTTAGCAGTAATCCTGCCCTCATCATTTAAAGGATCACCGCAAAGCATGAGAGAACGGTGTGCGGACGCAATGTCCATCATCGCCAAATACGGTGCAACGGGTCTATTCATAACGTTTACTGCTAATCCAAATTGGCCAGAAATCACGGAAAATTTACGACCATCCGAACACACAACTGACAGCCCTGATTTGTTGGCGCGAGTTTTCAATTTAAAGTTGAAATCACTCATGGATGATCCGACAGTTCATGGCGCATAGGGAAAATCTATAGCCCAAGTGTACACAATAGAATTTCAAAAGCGGGGATTGCTCCATGCACACATTTTAATTGTTCTACGGGCGGCTGACAAGTTTTCAACATCTGAGCAAAGGATAAATTTGTGCGTGCTTTGATTTCACCATCGATTGAAAATCTGCGACTGAATGAAATTGTAACAAAATGCTTAATGCATGGTCCCTGTGGCACTGGCAATCCTAGAGAACCTTGCATGGAAGCGGGCCAATGCAAGAAAATGTTTCCCAAAGAACTACAATGAACTGAAACTACAGTGAATGTGAGTGTCTACCCTTTGTATCGCAGATGCCCAAGTGACACAACATTTGTGCGAGGAAGAGAAATGGATAACAGATTCGTTGTCCCTTACAATCCTTACCTGCTGCTGAAATATAACGCGCACATCAACGTCGAAATTTGCACCTCTCTGTGTGCGGTGAAATATATTTATAAACATATTTACAAAGGATTTGACTGCGCCAACATGGTTTTGCCTACAGGACAGGTCCAGTACAATGAGATTGCAAACTACATTGACGCACGGTATGTCAGTGCATCTGAAGCAATGTGGCGATTGCTTGGGTCACACATGCATGACCGATCGCATGCAGTGATGAGACTGTCTGTTCATCTCCCAAACCAGAAACGCGTCACGTTTAAGGACGGCCACGAAGAGGAGGCCTTGGAGGCTGCAAGATCAAGACAAACGATGCTCGAGTCATGGTTCCAGTTAAATCAAAGCTAACCTGATGCTCAAACATTATTGAACACTGACATTCCATACAATTAAGTGTGCGATCGTAATAACTGGAAAAGGTGAAAGAGAGGAGTTAACAAAATATTCGCGAGAATGTACGTGTTGAATGTCAAATACGCTGAACGATTATAACCACGCATGCTGTTGCTTCATGTTCCTGGTGCTGCAAGCTTTACGTTTCTTCGAACGGTTGACAACGTCATTTATGACACTTTCAAGAAAGCAGCTTTTGACCGTCACTTGCTGAATTCAGATGAAGAGTGGGATCATTGCTTACACCTATCAAATGCCAAAGCAACTACATCAGACCTTCGTCTTTATTCTGTGCTTCTGTAACCCGACTAATGTGCTCGAGCTGTGGACCAAATACTCGATCGATATGTCTCTCGATTATTTGCGCAACAATATCGAAGCAGCGTCTTGGATTTAAGTTACCAGTTCCTCTTCTCGACACACAGTTTCGTCAATGAGATCAACATCTCCGGAAGCAGATAAACTGCGTCAAGCAATGCTCATCATTATTGATGAAATTACGATGCTCACAAAAGACGGTCTTCGTTGTATTGACTCTCTTCTGCGAGATTTGATGAATAACGATAAGCCTTTCGGAGGCAAAGTTATAATAATCGGGGGCGACTTCAGACAGACACTTCCAGTTGTTCCAAGAGGTACACGAGCAGATGTCATCGAAAGTTGAATAAAATCAAGCCCACGTTGGAGCAAGTTCACTCACCTGTCACTCACAACAAATTTTCGCTGCGCTGGACAAACAGAGCACAACATGTGGCTATTGAACATTGGATCAGGCAATCTTCCTGAAATTTCAGGATTGCCATGCGATTACATCGAAATACCTCAGCAAATGGCAGTAGAAGAAAACCTGATTGAATCCATTTACAGCGAAAATTTGAACAACATGGAAGTCGAACAACTAGCAAAGCGTGTTATTTTAGCTCCAATCAACAAGAAGACACTGGAAATGAATCGGTAAATCATCGCAAAACTACAGGATGAGCCTCATACCTTTTACAGCTCCGATTCAATAATATCCGAAAATCAGAACGACCTGCAAAACTATCCACCTGAATTTCTGCAAGATTTAACTCCATCAGGCATGCCACCCCACGCATTGATGCTTAAGAAAGGAGTAATCGTCATGTTGCTCAGGAATTTAAATCCCAAACAAGGACTTTGTAAAGGCACTCGCTTATCAATTACTGGTCTCCATGAAAATTTTATAAGTGCGAAAATTGTATCTGAATGCAATCCTGGCGGCGTTGTTTTCTTAACAAGAATTGAATTAGCCCCCAGTAACGTGAATCTACCATTCGTCCTCAAGCGCCGCCAGTTCCCGTTAATTCCAGCTTACGCGATGACTATCAACAAATCGTAGGTGCAAACTTCGATCAGGTTGGAATTTACTTCGATGAGTCTGTCTTTTCACATGGACAGCTCTATGTTGCACTTTCAAGGTCTAGGAACACCAATCACGTTAAAATTTACACAGAGACATCTGAAGTACAAGGAAAATTGTTAAACAACGAAAAATACTTCACATGGAATGTTGTTTACCAAGAGGTTTTTTGAATAAAGAAATCTGTAAATAAAAAAAGAATTTCCTGTCATAGAACATATATTTATTTTATTTGTTTTCAATCAATGTTAAACATTTCTCTCACATATATAACTATATAAACACATCAAATTTGACGGGAAATATCTCGAAAGAAGAGGCAATTTGCACCCGTCAAACCATGACGGGTGATTTTCTAGTTTCTAAATAATCTCTTCCAATTAATTTCTCTTATGATATTTTTCCCTTTTTCAATAATTACTTAATTTAACCCTATCGATACCGGACCGTCCCATACGTCCCTTCAAGCAAAAGACGATAGCCTTCCGAAACGTCCGAATGTCACTCTGAAATTTCCATCCCTTTTTCGATAAGTGTGATTGATTTCACACCCGCGGCGCGTGCTTTCTTCGTTAGAGTGGCTCACCCGAGTGTGTCTGGGGAAGAGGGGGAATACAAATCGGATTGTGGAATTTCTAACAATTCCGACAATTCCAGCTGTCATTGCGGTTTTTGTGGGCGAAAGTGAATTTCCCTCAGGAGGATAGGAATAGAGGATCTCGGACGTTCCCGTATTTTAAGGTCCCTTTATTTTAATTGCCTTAGGAATCAGAGGGTTAACACCCCGTTCTACAGGAATCCGAGGCCTATAAAAGTGTTTTTAATTTTGATCCAGTTGAATCTTGTCCACATACACAAGATGAATTCTTGGTCAGAATCTCACATGCCAATCTTCTCGCCTCAGAAATGTTTAACTCCCGAAGACTTATTTGTTGTGCACATAAACTACTAAATGTTGACTGAATCGTGTATTAGACCGTAATCCTCCAATACATCCCTCTCATTAGGCGGACACTTATCATCAGGCAGCAACAAATATCTCTTATTTGGGAACTTTAAAGTGCATATTTTTCTATTATATATTCTTTGTTTGGTATCTTCTCATATAACAGAGTTGAATTCTGTTATTTATTAGTGATTCAGACTGAGTACTCATAAACAAATTTAAAAGTATAGATGCAACTCTATTAATTTAAGAGCATTACTTTTAACCAGCTTGCACAATGAGGGAAGGCTTTATGGTTACATCATATATACCGCCTCACGAAAACAGGTTTAATTATAGTTTCATTTTAATTTTTGATTATCATGTATTCTGTTATTCTAATATGATAAAAAATATGTCCATAAATGTTTTGAAACTGAACAGAAACTTCGAGCAATTCATGAATGTTTCACTTTTGTAAAAATTCTTTCAAACCCATTAAGGTATTCTAAAGGGTAGGATGATAAATTGTGAAACTTTTGTGTATCCAGGGAAATATCCATTTCCTCCAAGGCTATTATGCTAAAAAATTGCTCGAACCCCCTTTGAAGGCATTGATAAAGTTTGAATTAACTGTTAAATGGATTATGAAAATAAATCTTAATTTTTACCAGCATGAAAAATTTATTCCGTTCCCTCTCGAGAGAGTTTTTGTTGAATGAATTAGTATTTGAAGTTAAATGTCAGGCAATTGTCTTTTAAATAAAAAAGGACTGCTTAAATTTGGCCCCATTTCGGTTTAAGTTAAAGATATTTGAAATTGTGCACACATTAATATCAATATACTTTGAATTATCTTTATGAAGTCTAATAATGTTTCTTCTTAAATTCCGAAAGTGGTTTTAGGACTTATGAATTTTGCCATTTGTTTGATGCAACATTGTGAAAATCAGTTAATTTTTTTCTCATTTATTCGCTAATGCTTTCATCTAGGCTGGAATTTGTTCCTCAGAGAAATATAACAAGCTTATTTGTGAAATATATATATTTTAACATGTACAAATAAATTAACTCAGAATATTAACTGAAATTTATTTAAATAAGCATAAATTTTTGGAAGTGAGATTTTATATATATATAAAATGTATTCAATTATTGTATCGTTGAAACAAAAAGCAGGCCGAGGTTAAGATCTAATTTCATTTTATTATTGGAGTGACAGGAATGTAGTACATCTTCGTTTAGTTTTAGAGTGGAGAATATACCTGCTTTTCTCAGGTAGAGGAGTTTTATGAGATGAGCATGTGATCAAAGTGAAGGGAATAGCTATTTTTATGTACATATTCGTAAGTGTTTAGGGAAATTCATGGCGACAACAGGGGTCCTTTCACTTGATTTATGTTGGCGCGATGGAAGCAATTAGGGGAAATATTCTTTTATCAATAAATATGTCAAAGCAGGAGATTTAATATATACCTCTGAATCGGAAATAGAACGAAATTGGAGTTGGCTTTTTGGAATACATTAAGCTTTAAAATATATAACATTAGATCAAAGAAAATTAAGAACAGGATTATTACTACCATATGCTCTATATATATATATATATTATTGAAAGATTTTCAAAATAGTATTTATTTAAATTCAATGGATATGAAGTCACATGACCTTTGATATTAATCATAACAGCAGTATGCACTGTTGCCATTCAGCTAGGACTGACCTAAAACGACATTATATAAATGAAACAATATATTTTAAACAACTTTGATTATTGCACATTTAATGCTACTACTACAAATTCACTTTGTATTAATAATTTTAAAGTCTTCTAAGATAGCACTAGTCTAGTACTACATAGTATGGAAAACAACATTGAGATTTTAAAATTAAATATTTATCATAAAAATGAGAAAAATAACACCTTTTTCATATATCTTTGATAATTAATTATACATTTCTTCTCCGATTTATATACATAAAGCCTGGCGTTTAATTAATAAAAAATCTTTTATCTGACGAGCTTATTGTCTATGAGTATTAAGTACAGCACTATGAAATGAATAAAGTTCATTGAATATTTTTCACCGGTCATTTGACAAAAGAAATAAATTCGGAGTTTTTCAATGGAGTCCATTGCGTCTTTAAAGAAAGATGCAATAACTTCTTCATCATCGCCTAAATTAAGACTAGACAATTTGTCATCTATTACTTCATCAATTCTGAATAATTTCTAAGTCACGATATCGGTTTCACTGTTTACATACTAGAAAGAAGGAAATTTTAAAATCTTAGAAACTAGAAAAATGACGTATAATCGAAGCTTCGCGTCGTAGAAACTATATACTTTATCATTACTATGAATACGAATGAACCACGTATGATATATATACGTTGATGAAACGACGTATAAATGAGAAATGTATAAACTGTACTTTACTGTTTATTATAAAAATGGGTGTATGGATTAAGTGATTAAAACTAAAGCTGAAACCATTTAATCTGTGGTTGCTTCTCTCCTCGATTTTCTGGTATAACCTATATAAAATTTCATATCCATAATAGATGCCTTTATAATGACAAAATACAGCAATAAATAGGAATAAAATAATACTTTTACGAGATTTTATTAAAGATTTTTGTAGAAACGTCCTTATTCTTCTGCAATGAAATGACATGTGTTTTTACATGAAATAAAGGTTGATAAATTTCTGCATTAAAATTAAATTTCTTAAAACAATTGACACTCTTAAGCGTGTCGTCAAATTTTAGAAATATGCACGAAGCTATGATAGTTGAAATACTTTACAGCTTCTTTTTCAGAGACAAAATTTCGCATAGTTAAAAGCAATCTATCCAATATAAGTAACTTCTTCAAATTGAGAAGCCTTTATTCAAGAGCATATACAATTAATTATTTTTGAGACTGTTTTGTTATACATTATATATATAGATTTTATTAATATTTTCAATTAAAGATTGCAAACTTCCATTCCTCAGTTAATTAAATTATTTCAATTCAATATTCACTATTAAAAGATGAAAATGATTACGGGATTTCACATATTTGCCATTTACATTTTATTTTTTACCAGAAATTGCGAAAATTCTGAGTGTAACATATTTGTAACTGTATTTTTAGCCAAGCCTGATCTTATTCCTTCCACAAGGCAAGATGTCTGATGAATCAGATAGATTAGTCAAGCTAAGTGTTCCCAGCATGGTATGTAGATTCTATAGGTTATACTTTCTAAATTCACTGATTTGTTGCGTTAATAGAACCAGACTGAGTAGAAGGATCTTGTGAAGAGGACGTACAGAGGTGAGGCAGGGAGCTAATGACTGTTCATTAAATAGGTTTGTCAACCTCTCCTGACACTGACACTCATTTTCGACACATACAATGCTACCTCATTGTATAATTACAGTGTATTCATGAGATTTTTTCTGAGTGTTGCTAAGCTTCAGCATCTTTATTGATTTACTATATTACAATAAGAATTTTAGAAATATTCAATTTTAAATCTCCTTCTATCTTCTAAACTATTGACACTACAAAAAAAAATTTGTGGATTATTTTGTAGGAAATTTATTGTAAATGTAATTTTGAAATGATGTATTTTTTTTTGTTAAAACCCATAGTTTTCTTTGAGAAATATAAGAAAACACTTGAACTCCCCACCGACGAGTGTCTTTTAAGTATATCGTTTAGGGCAGTCTTTCTAACAACTGTGCCAATTTTAAAACTACATCTTTTTAAAATTACCACCCGTAGAAAGTGGAGTAGATTTGAGACTTGTGAAGAGGGAATGGCGTGAGGTGTAATATCTGCAATGTTACATATATTTTTTTTCTATAAATTTATACATTCTAAGCAGTGAAATAATAAGTAATGCAATATATACCTAAATTTCATTAGAACGAAGTCATATTTTTTTAAAAAAAATTTTAAATGTAAACCCTATAATTAATCTATCAAGAATTAGAAAACAGTCGATGTCGAAACACAGAGGCCGATCCAGTATGGATGAATCGAAAACATAGCTTAAAGTTAAAACTGGACGAGTGGCCTAGTAATAATGTTCTGCCTGACAGAAGGTCCCTTGTTCGAAACCCGATTTCACTGAAGTTCTTAGGATTATTTTGGATTATATTGTATTACATATTGTATTAGGTCGTTCTACGCTAAATCATACGTAGTCAAAGGTCTTCCTAAGGCACCCTTAGGTCTGCTGTAAGTGGAAGTTTGAAAGAGAGGCCAGCCCAGATGACGTCCCCATCAGTCTCGACGGCGTTAAAAAAATTTCGAGGTTCGTCCCAAAAAATAACTCGTGTTCCTTCAAAACGGGGGGCGTTATATAACTAAACTAACTGTATAATAATATCAATTGCAAATTGAAGAATGTGTATTATAAAATTTTGAGGGCGACTTCCAGGGAAGGGTAGCCACCTGATGGGTAAAAGTTCAAAGGTCTGTAGGCATACATAAAATTAAGATGTAAACTACTATGATTATAGCTTGAAGTTTAACTGTTGCTTTTCTGTTCCTTTCAACAAACTGGAAACAGAGCGCTGTTGCCTGTCTCTGCAGAAGTTAAACTTTCGCTATTTCCTTGAGTTTCGTGTTCCTTTAAAGTTTATTGATTACATTTAATCTTACCCGAAGTTAGATAATGTGGGAATAATTAGTATTAGTAAGTAAATGGGGAATTAAAGGCAAGAAGGAATATTATGCTATCTAACGCAGAAAAAAACGAGATTTTCTTTATGTTTGTCAACATCCAGCATATTACTTTAGTTCATCAAAGATCTGATTTTACAGTAAAATATGAGCACTGTTCTGCTTTTACTTTTATATTCATACAAATTTGAAAAAAATCAGTAGGAATGCTTTAACAAACCATTTTTTCTTCTTTCTTGATAAAATTCGTGAAAGATATTGTAATTTGCTTGTCTAAAAAAATGTGAACTTAAGAACATAAAATGTGAACGCTTAATGTTTCATGCACTTGCCTCTCAAAACTTATAAACAAATTGTTCTTCCGATGACTAATTGGAAATAAATAGGACAAAAAAGAAACGAATACGGTTTATAGAAAAAAAACCTAGTTAGATTCATTAATGACAGAAAATCTAAAATTTTTTTTTTTACTCAATGTGGTATAAAGTCATTATAACTTTTCTTAAAATCTATTAACAGTGTTTGTTTATATTTATTTGTCAAAATTTGAATATAAATAATCTAATTAAACATGCAATTTTGAAAGATTAAAATGTAAATATATATTTTAAAAACATTAGTGAAGGTAATTTTACAAAATTCAAATATCTAACATTTTTTTGAAGGTGATAGTTATAGCTACTACTTTGCATAAAATACAATTCAAATTTTGAATCAAACTATTAAAAATAAAAAAAAATGTTTATATGGAACTGGTGTCTTCTTAATTAGATATCTTTTCAATACCACACATATATTTAAAATATTCTAACATATTTCTTTTAAAATAAAAATTTCAATGACTATCGAACATAAACGTGAAACTATTGAAATTTATGCTACAGCATCTTTAAAAATACCTTCCTCAAATAAGATCGTAACTATTCAAAAGAAATATGAATGAACCTTGGCGAACAATGAACCGTTTTCCCTATAATTTACCTCATTAAAAGCTATAACTATCAAAATCATGTGAAAAAAGTGAAGCACATCTCGTTCGGAATCAAGTTGAATCTAGTGAACTTTTTTTCCTCATTTTCCAGAAATCATACATGTGTTATCCATGAAACTAGAATGAGACAGAAGAGAACATTCTAGAGAAACAGAATATTCTTTTTCAGCTCTCTTAAGAGTCATCAATCCTGCTACTTTATCTGCTCTGAATCCGCAAAGATGAAAACAGAATACATCGGAGTAAATTGGACCGTTTCTTTCCCTTAACTGCGAATGAGCTGACAACTGTCTTTAGGAGTGTTTTGTAAACAGCATAACTTTTCAGAAACGAGGAAACAAATGGAATTATCTCAAATATGGAAGAAAAATATTTCTTCTTTCCACTGTGTATGATTTTGCATTTTTTATGTGAAAGAAATTGAAGTTAATATTTATTGCTTTTATTGATTTTCAACAATCTTATTTTATGAATTGAATTTACTTATTTCTATTACTGTCCTGTTATTTTCAATTATTTTAAAAAAAGATGTTTTAAAACAATGTATGTCATTTTACTTAGGAAATTTATATGTCTTTTTTTTGCTTCAGCAAGATATATTTTACATGCAGTGAACGAGAAATTACAAAGCAGCAATAAATAAAATTATGAATTTAGTCTTGTTGACTGATAAATAAATGAATAATAAATTTCTATAGATTTCAGCACAGTAAAATCCATATAAAGGTTAAATTCTTTTATTCAAAAAAATATATTTAAACATATTTAATTTATAACATTTTAATTTATTCTACAGTAAAAGTGAAGTACTGACGAATCAGTGAGATATTGTAGAATACTATGGGTTATTTTTCACTTATAAATACTGACTTGAGAAAAGTAATTTGATTATGAAGACATATTTGATTATAAATAATAAACGTTCTATAAATACTTTGCCTTATCTCTTTTACAGGGATAATTTCAGTTACCAACGAAGATAAGATTTAATAGAATCTAATGTATTTTGTTAGAATAAAGCAGAACGAATTTCTTTCTGTAGAATTTTTAAGGTCATTTTGTTCATAAGAAATATTCTATTCGAAATATGCCCTCATTTTTTAGAAACTTATACTGATTTTCAAAGAACATGTAACTTTGGAAAAATTTCTTCGATATTGTCGCTTTAAAGAGAGGTTTTCAGAATCAATGCCCTGTATAAAGGATCGGCATGTAATAAGTTTGATACATCAGATAAGTTTTGGAAGTTTGATTGCACAAGAGACTCTCTTCTAGGAGTGTTACTTTAATGAAATACTGAAAATCAATTATAGTTTTTCCGATAATTCAATATTTCATGTTTTCTTGATGAGTATTATAATCAATCTGTTCAATAGAATTTCATATGATTTTTCAGTAGACCTTATCAATTACGATGAAAAAACAAAATCCATGCCTTGATTATAAATGCAGAAACACCAAGCAGCTCACGAAAAGCATGCATTATTTAGTATGGAACCCAGTAGCACAGTATTTATATGAGGTATGCTTTAAATATAAATATGTTGAGTGTATATCCTGAAAATTTAAATTAATTCTTTGGAATAATGAGTGATCTGACTAATTATATTTTTAAATTAACAGGCCGTCTTGAAGGTTATACAAGGGTTATTTGTCAGGAGCATCGTAATGAAATCGCTAACTTCAGAAAACGAATAAGTCCAAGATTTTCGATTTTCTTTTTGCATCGTTTACTGCCAAAAGAAAACGTTCCACCAACAGTCTGTTTATGGTTCCGTCTAAATTCTTATTTGCTAAAATGGAACAAGTTCTAGACTCGTCTAGTCAGTAAACGCTGGACTCTTCATCGATATCTCCAGATTTTGGCAGCTGATGAAAGAGCATGGAGTCGTTTTATAAACAAGTGTAAAACTTAACGTATATTACGTTGTTGCTGTAAGAGGTTAATGAAGTCGTACTTTCATAAGCATTTTATATCTACTTAACCATTTGTTAAAAAAGTCGTATAGAATTTATTTCGGTAAAAATGGTATTAGTGGAGAAATAAAAACATGAGGAAATCCGCTAACTCTTTCAACCAGGTATTCCATTATGCCCATTGACAAGGAATTATGATAAGAAAAATCCAAGAGATAAAATGTAATACACTTTAGTGAGGATTTGGAACCATTCAAAATTCATCTAAAAGGAAGTTAAATTTAGGTATTACCTAAAAGAATATTATTTTACAGATTTTACCTCGCTGGGTAAAGTGCTACGAAAAAACTTGACTGATTAATATTTTTATGGGAAGGTATTTAGGAACATGAAAAGGACCTTCGCCAACTTTCAGTATCATTACCAGATTTTTTTTCATTAAAGGATCACTGTGACGTAAAATGTAGTTTGAACAATGTGTTTCACGTTGAGTCTATCTACCTCAAAAATACGGAAACAAGTTAAAACTTCTTAGATATAAACATATCAGTAAAAAAATTTCATCAATTCAAAAATGGATGACATCTGAAGAAGAAGAAAACTTGGATTTAGTCCCGAATATTCGGAGAGCATTACCTGCCCTCAGCACGAGCACTAAAAAAAATTCACTTGTCATTTCAAAAATTTTTGAGCATCTTTATTGTATTTCTTTAAACTCCTTTCAGTGTAAAATAAAATTTTCATATTTTTTTTTATTTTTAAAACCAACTCGGTCCGTATCCGAAAGAATATTAACATTTTTTATTAGTTAACAAACATTCTTGTCTCATCTATGCTTTTTATATTAATAAAATCCTACGTTTACTGCAAAAGGAAATGCACAAGATGCACACTCAAAATGCAAAAAATTAAAGAGGGTGGTTTATTCTTTATAACAAAATGTACATGAAATACATTAGATAGCCTCAATTATTTAGAAAAATATTAAATTGAATTTTGCTGCACGAACGTTCACCTTCAGAAACAATATTAAATAATATTTTGTGTCCCCTATAATATTTGGATTTTGCGACTTGTTCTGGTTTTGCAGGTTTAATTCAATTCAAAGTATGGTCAGGAGCCGAGAGCTATGCATAATCTAGCACCCTTAATATCAATCAAAATTTCTCGGGTATTGTTTCTTAGTAAATCCCAGAGATATTTAGACCCCTAACCCAACATAGAACTCTTTGTCCCATAGGACTATTTCGCCACAATTTACTTTTATGCCATTCTGTTTGGATAGGGCTGATCTTCGAATTTTCTCATTTCTTTAATGAGAGACTTCCCATGGAGTTTGATTTAGAGGGCTCTTTAAGCTCGTATATACCAGTTCCTCAAAGATTAATAATATATTTATATCCTATATGGATGGTACCTGTCTACGAATTATGGGTAACTTTTTCCTTCTCATCTGGAAAAGTTTAAGCAGATAAGGAGTTTATAAATTAGATTTTCGGCTGTTTTTGGTTTTTCTCAGAACTGCTGCCACGTTTATTTGGTTAGAAAGATATATATCTGAGAAAATTTAATCCGAAATTTGTTTGTGTCCTTTAAGAGATAAATTCTATGATATTT
>BGPR01000324.1:0-22757 GCA_013235015.1 Araneus ventricosus
GATAACATACAATATGACTCTTGTGATTTAAGAAGACTTATTTTATGCACAATATATCTTTTATTAAAATAAAATGGATTTTTATGGCTTTATTCCTCTGCATGAAAGTTATTAAGTTAAACATATAAAAGTTATATTTAAACGTTTTATACATCCCAGCCATCACCTTGCCTTTGTATGGATCTTGGTTCTCACTCGGACCCAAGTTTTAAATCCAAAGAAGACGAGGAATGCAAGGATATTGAAGCATATCCACGTTTTTGCTAGCAGCTGTACATTCGAAGCTCCCCAACGAATCACCTCAATATCCTCCCAGAACCTAGAAAAGGAAAATTTTTACAAAATTACTCTCTACTGAAACAATAGCTATTACCCGTTACTGAGATATTAATTCAACTTATTAATGTTTCGAAAATGGATTTCACACTAAAGCTGCAACTGCACAGAGCGCTCATAAAATGTTAAGTTAAAAAGTGCTTTCTCAAGAATTCTTACAATGGTAGATAAAATGTTAAAATTGACGGCTTTTGATTTCTTGACATTTTAATTTTCTCTGCTGTATAATTAGATGACCAATTCTTTTCAGGAAAGTGGAGTCATTTTGATTCGAGTAAGAGTTCTTAGGATACTTGAAATGTTTGTGGATCCCACATAATTTTTTTTATCTAATTACAATGTTTATGAATGATTTGACTTTAATTTATAAATTGAAAAGACACTAATTCGATGGACGGTAATTGAACAAATCAATTCAGTGGTTGAAGTTAGTTTCAGAGTTAGTTTTTTAAGTTAAACAATCGCAAACTAAAATATATAAAATTTTTAAAACAAAATTTAATTCATAATTACCAATGAAAAAAATAATAATGACGTCTTCTAAATTGATTGATTTGCTGGATTGTTGTCCAGTTTTGAGGTATGCCAGCGATATTTAGAGACGGACCCTTAATACTGAACGAGGTCAGATGTGACGAATGTGACACTTAACTCTATCGATACGGGAACGTCCCAAACGTCCCTTCAAGGAAAAGACGGTGGGCGACCCAACCGTCCGGGGAATATCACTGTGAAGTTTCCACCCCTTTCGTTAAGTGCGATTGATTGCACACAAGCCTTGTTCCAGATGGTCTAGAACGGGGGTTCTCAACCTTTTATCCCTCGCGTACCCCTTGATTAGTCTTTTCATTTTCGCGTACCCTTTACTGTGATACCCCCCCTCAAACATCCGTTGATGCAAAGAAGTTTTTATCAATAATGTTAAGGGCTTAACAGTGGTGTAGTCGCAAAATAATCACTACCGAAGCGCTCTAAAAATAGTGCAGGAACGCTCTAACCTGGGTGACATAAATCGCGCTATTTTAAGGACGTTTTAAACATTTTTTCTCATTTATTTCTCTTATGGGGAAAAAGCAGTGCCGGCTCCACTACACCCCTGATGCTTAGGTAAGCTTAAGAGTCAAATTTTGCGAATTAATGGCATTTGCAGGACTTAATTTTAATTTTATTTTTTATTCCAATTTTAAAATGGTATTAGTTAAACGGCAAAGCAAATAAAAACAGTATTAGGATAATTTCACATTAACTTATAAGATGAACTAACAATTACACTCCGTAATAATCAGTTATTCAAGTGGAAAAAAATTTCAATGCAATAGTTGAGCTTGTTTCGGAGCTGAGTTTTATAAAATTAGGTTCAAATGGAGAAAGATATAATCTCATGTCTGGAGCTGCGTCAAGCTTATTTCGATATTTATTCTTAATATATGTATAAGAACGAGAATGCTCTTTCCACGAGTTCTGTGTTCGTGGTATTAAATATTTTATTGCTTTAACACCGAGTTCTTGGTACTCTTCTTTCACTGCTACCCAGAAGTCAATAAAATTTCTTCTTTTTAATTCAGATTCTAATAAAGAATCAGTGGAAAGTTCAATTAATTTTTCTTTTTCAGAAATTGTTAATTTTTCAGCTTTTTGAAAAAAAAAACGCTTCGTTGAATGGATTTAAAATCCACATATCGGCGTCACTGCGGTTCGGAAAATATTGTCTGAATGGCAACTTAAGTCCTTTTAAATGTGCTATTATACTACTTTTTACTTATTTTGTTAATTTAAGTTCGTTCTCAGATAAAAAGCTGTGAAGTGTCTCAAAAACTTCATACTGATTTTTTAAAATACAGGATTGCCAAAAATTCAGCTTCTTAATCATACACTCGATTTTGTCAGTTTCCTTAAAAATGGTTATGGAATGGTTCTGCAATCCTAAATTAAATTTATTTATTTATGAAAAATGTCAGATAAGTACGCTAGCTGCTGCAACCATTCACTTTCATAAAATTTAGAGCTCAACGTAAAAGGGTGGTCTTCAAAAAACATATGAACTTCATGTCTCAGTTCAAACAATCTTGCGAGCACATTTCCTCGCGAAAGCCATCTCACTTCTGTGTGCAAAAGTAACGTAGTATGTAGGCTGCCCATGTCTCCACACAAAGATTTGAAAAATCGAGGGTTAGTTGAATTAGCTGCTAAATGGCGCATTGGTAAAGATGTTTTCATGCTGCCATTTTATAATATCTCTCCACAAACAGCGCAGAGAGGTTTTGGACTATCTTCATCACTTGTAGAATATTTCCTCTTCTTCGGAGGTGCACTAATGTTTTGAATTTTTTTTAACAAAATCAGTTTTATTTCTTAACTGTACAGGCTAATCAGACGGCCTTTGCACTTCACGATTATCATCTTGGTGATCCACAGTTATCTCCATAGCTGCCAAATCGGTGGTTCTAGATGCCGATCTCCAGTTTTCAACCACTTGTCTATTTTGAGAAATCAAACAATATCGAGCTGAAGTCACTTTAAAGATAAGCACTTCAAATTGAGCACGCATAGCCTACAAACACCAGTTTTGTGCCAAACCAATCAAACTGAGCACCCATAAAAACTCAAACCTTGATTTATAAGAACAGTCGTTGTTCATTATCCATCCCAATCAAGCAATTAATGATGTCTGCGTTTAAACATGCTTTTAATAAAAACGTCAAAACAAGAATCGTAGAGAGGATTCCGGATAAGCCTTAACTAGAAGAACAAAAATAAAAAGCAAACCACACTGGCTCCTAGTGAAGCTACAGATTTTGCGAACACACTGATGATTCATGCATAATCGGGGGTCTATTTTGTACCCCCGGATGGATTGGGAGACGTCACATTTTCCGTTGTTAACGGCCGGGAAAAGTGACGTCTCTCAACCCAACCGGGGGTACCAGAAGAGACCCCCGGGGCTGGTGAAGACAAAATATCAATTACTATTTCTTTTTTCTTATTTTGAGCGTAGGTTAGACTAGCACAACTTTCACTTTTTCACAAGAACTTGGGCAAACCACAGAGAAAAAGAAAAACAAAATACTGTATCTGTTTTAATCATTTATATTTTCTTGTGTCCGCAAGCACGTCGTAGTCCAGAGCACAAAATTTCTCTGAATTCTAGGAAGAAAAGCATTATTTTGCAGATTCGTAAGGCAACAGGATTAGATACTCCTAAAGAAGGAGGAGGAAATACAAACGATGGCAAGGCGTTTCTTCCGTGATGCTGAAGTAACTTCAAAAATAACAGGAATAGATATAGAATTAATAGGAAAAATTTTCACTATACTTAATACTCTCGCCTGTGGATATTCGATAAGTGTTCCAAAATTCAAAGGATATTGCCAAACAGCTGAATTATATTTTAAATTATATAACTGGTTTCCAATGCCGGTTACAGTTCATAAAATTTTAATACATGGACAGAAAATAATCGAGAACTTTGCGATTCCAATTGGGCAGCTTCCGGAAGAAGTGCAAGAAAGTCGCCATAAGGAATGGAAGAAATTCCGGCAAATGCATTCCAGAAAAATATCGCGATCGGAAACCTACGTTGATATAATGAACCAATTACTAGTTACTTCAGATCCTGTCATAACTTCCTTAAGGAATATTTCAGCAAAGAAAAGTAAATTGAATAAAGAGACACTGGAATTGTTGAAAAGTGAAGATATGACACTAAACACGTTCAGGATAACTCTGAACTTCCATTTTTTGAGGTTCAGACTTTTTAGAAAGCAGTAGAAATACATCTGATTTTGAGAATGAGGAATAGATTTTATTAATATGTTGTATAAAATTGAATTATTTCAATAATGTAAATAGCGTAGTTCTCCAGTAGTCCTTTCTTTAAAATAGAGTTAATTTGTTTCAAATTAGTTAACGCTACATTGCCCTCCAAATTATTAAAATTCAACTTCTCGGCATACCTTCAATAGATGAATGTAGATGGCGCTGCTTGCCTTTTCGATTCGACACCCTGCGAATTGACTGAACTTGATCACACACATTACAGCCGAATGGGGAGCAATTTAAATTAATTAAGTCGATGCTGTTTTCCTAAGTCTGTTTTATCAGTTAATATAAAATGTTTACCTTTTATAACTTCCTACTGGTCGGATTAATTTTAATGAAAGTTCAACTGCTAATACAATATCATTTATGATAAGAAAGTTGTGTCGGAGAAAATTCTTCTGTACATGTTTATTTTAGGGAGATAGGTTGTACTAAACGTAATTGAATTTAACCAATTTTAATTATATTCTTCAGGATTCAGAGATCTAATAGATTATTTTCAGCAGAATGATACTTTATTATGAAATTTCATAGGACATAATTAATTTCATTCCATTTATCGAAAAATATGGATGAGATGAGTAAAATTATACGAATTTATAAATTTTGTGAAATAATATGTGACAAAAGAGAAATTTATGTTATTTATAATTGAAATGATAGCTACCTTACCTTAATGTATTTGCTTTTTATTTGTTTACCTTAAATGTATTGACAAATGATGGTACAAAATGTTTTTAACAAAATTGTAACTTGGTGTCAGAAACGGTGAATTTCTAAGTGCATATTTGGTTAGTTCCATTTGCATTAATATATGAAGTAAGAATGATATACATTTTCAAAAGAGGAGGGGGATTTAGAGAAGAAACCTCTCTTACATTTACTCTCAATTTTATGCCCCCTGGTAATGGCGCGAGGAACTCGTGCCCTGCCTGCCCTAATTAGTTACGCCATCGAAATTAAGCCGAATGAAGATTGCATTCTACAGCGGCAATGGGGGAAGGCAAAAGTACCCCGGAGTATAGGGAGTATAGAACAAAATTTAAAAATTTAGTTACAAAATTAGGTATCTTTCCCCGACTCTACTGTTTTTTATAATTCTTAGTTGTAGACAGCTAAAATGTGAACAAAAAGTGGAGGGGCAACTGCCCCCTCGCCCTCCCGAGTCGCCGCTACTGGCATTCTGGCTCGAGGTCCAACTGATAGCAATTAATCTGATCGGCTAAAGGCCGATCCGGAGGATAATGTTTACATGGATGAATTTTACAAGCGACTTATTTTTAAAATGCCCAGATATCTTATAAATTTCTAAACGAGTCTCTAGCAGTGATGTGGGGTGGGTAAATACCCAGTGGGTAGGTAAATATTTTTTGGGTATATACCCGGGTATTTACCCAAGGTCTGGGTAAATACCCAAAAACTGGGTATTTTGCGTTAAAATAACTTTTCGAATGCTGATTCACAATGAAACATACAAACTTCTATAAATACACAAAAACTTGATATTTTGCAAGAAAAAAAAAGTATTTGTGAATGACGATTCAAAATTAAACCTAAAATTTATAAATACCCAAAACTGGGTATTTTACAAAAAAAAGTATTTGAGAATGGTGATTCAGAAAGAAATATTAAATCTATAAATACCCACACACTAAATATTTTGCAAAAAAATTTATTTGTGAATGGTATTTCAAAATAAAACATATAAAATTTATAAATACTCCTAACTATATATTTTTCAAAAATAAAAAATAATAATAAATGCATTTTCAAATGGTGATTCAAAGTGGAACATAAAAATTATAACTATCCCAAAACTGGATATTTTGCAAAAAAAGGTATTTGCGAACGGTAATTCAAAATTAAACAGATAAAATTACAAAAAATGGGTATTGTGAAAAAAAAAGTATTTGCGAAAACTGATTCAAAATGAGATAAAAAAAATGAGTACGTACCCCAAAACTGGATATTTTTTTAAAGTATTTGCGAAAGGCGATTCAAAATCAAACATAAAATTTATATTCATATTACGTAGTTTATAATTTTTTTAAAGTTTTGACTAAATTATAAAAAAAAACCCGATTGCTAACAGGATTCAGAATAAAGTATTCTAAAACTTAAACGGGATCGGGGGGATAATTTAGTTTTTCCGGTTTGAAGCTTACAATAGAGTAATAATTTTTAACACCGTTTACGTTATACTAGTCGCCTTTCGGCAATCATCTTTCCGTCAGGAATCTAATTTCAACTGACTCTCTTATGTATAATTTGATATTCATGGTTCCCTTAACAAAGTAATTTGAAACTTCAAATTGCGATAGAGATTTAACCCGCGTTCTTTACGTAGCCTTGCATTTGTTCTGTTCCTTGTCTATTTGAAAGTCCCTAATGGAGTCAAATAACATCTAATTGTGTAAGTAATCGACACGAACTCTAATTTAACACACTTGATTTCAACATCGAAATAGCGCGGCACGTTTTACGTCCAGCGGCATGTTAGCTGGCTTAAAACATGCCGATAAAATGAATGAAGACATAGCAACCATAATTGTTCAGTTAACTGAATTATTTCCTAATATCTTACTATCTTGAGAGCTTCTCTTACAGATTGCACATATAAATTGATCAAATAAAATAGAAAGTTAAATCCAATAGGATATTATCTTGGCTTTCAACAATGGAATTAAAATTCGACAAAAAAATCGAATGGCAACTTGATTGATATTATTAAAAGGATAATTTTTAAAATTTTCAGATGGTGTAAAAATCATTTTTATGGTGTAATATTTTCGCAAGTTATTAAGGAAAAATGCCAAAATGTCGCCTAAATTTTAATGAATTAAAATTTCAAAAAAAAAAAAAAAACGGCTACCAGGTGCACATTCCCACGCTTCAAAGTATGTTTGCACAAATTTCGTTGTTCTTGGTCTAGCGGTCTGTCCTGTAGAGCACCCACATGAACCCATTCTCCTTTATTCTTAGAAGAGATAGACAGCGCCAGTGAATCTTGTGATGCATAATTCATTCGTTCTTCAAAGTCAAACATTCTTCTTTTGATTTAGTGAATACATAGTCGTTTACTTTACATGTATTAATATTACTATATATTTTGCGTTAAAAGTAAAAAAAAGGGAAAAGTTACCTGCTTGAAGCTTTTAATGTTAAGAAAGGATAAAAGGATCCAATGTAAGTACTGTAATGTTGAGTATAAACATGCCAATGTAAGCAAAATGGAGAAACACATAAAAAATATTTCAAAAATTCTATTGGATTAAAAAAGGTTTAGAAAGGGATAAAATAGTTTATGAATTTTCTTTTAATCAAATTCCAACCATTACAACTACATCAAATTTAGAGTTTCAAGAACATTTAAGTATTGTTGTTTATGATCCAGATGAATCCCATCTAACCAGGAAACTTTGTGTGAGTGTGTGTATCTAATATATCGTCAAGTAATACAACAATTTCAGCAACAAAAGAATTCAAATTTCTTGTTGCTGAAATCTTGTTACAAAGATCACTTAACTTTGTTGAAAGTCATATGAGTGAATATTACTTTCAGAGTATCTTTTAAAAACTGTTAGAACTGAAACATCTGCTAACTTTTCATCAGCAATGTCTGGTATTTTGACTAATTAATCCAAAAAGAATGATAAACATTTGTATCTTTCAGTTTAGTTTCTATTATCAGCTGTTTATCATTTTAAACCAAACTCATTATTTTCTTTTTTTCATTTAGTTAAAATCTCTCATTTTTAAAAAGCAACAAAAACATTATTATTCTTTTACTCATTGTATTAAAAAAAGGATTGGCATTTAAGCCACGCACTTTATGTAAGATCTATGATATAGTATTGCGTTTTTGCTTTTTCTTATTCATTTTTTTAGCTTTTATATAATTTAAAAGGTTTATAAAACTAGATTTCTTTTTTTATCTTACCTAATGCTCAATGTATGTTCTATACATATTTATGTTATATAGAGAAATCATATTTCACAGCAGTGCCTGTATTTTATTTGAATAGAGTTAATTGAAAAATAAATACCCAGGTAAATACCCATTTTGGGTATTTATCCGGGTAAATACCCTGGGTATTTACCCTTAAAAATAAATACCTGGATATTTTACATCACTGGTCTCTAGCGTCCAAAAATCAGGATGAAATATTACTAATAAAATCATAAGATATAGTTTAAGAATATCAGAAAAGCATTATAACATCTGATTTTTCATGAGTATTCCAGATATAAATCGAAGTGATGGCAGAATAGTTGGTTCGAGACCGATTCCATCCTAGAACCACCATGTATGAATCTCTGGTGTATATTAATTTTGTAGTGTGTAAAATGTCTTCTGGCATGTGTGGTGTGAAAATTTGAAAAGGTGGCTGCCAGCTCAAGTTTCACTATACTAAATTATGAGATCTGTCTCAATATATCCCATGTGTAGCTTGAAAACGAGATATTAATCTAATAAATAAATCGGTTAGCAGCAGTTTCGGAATGAATTTATATTCATAGAGATATTTGTTGAGGTCTTCTGCTGCCTGAATCAAGTTGAAAACGTTTGAGAAGAAAAGGCATTACGAATTATCGAACTAAGCTGAGAAGTAATTCCTACTAAATACAGTACACAGTGGTACAGTGGCTCCCAAAAGTGTTCGTACACTTAAGATTTTCAATGAAATAGAGCTCTATCAATTAATTAAAATTAATATTTCAAAATATGTATTTAATAATAAGATCTGTAATCTATTCTTAACAAATCTACATGAAATATTTTAAAAACGTAGTAAAACTTTATTTTTAAGAAATAAATAATCAAAAAGTAACAAAAACTTTATCTCACAGAAGTCTTCGTACACTGAAATATTTTCGGATAAATTCATAATTTAAATTATCGTCTGTCGCTTTATTTTTATTTTTGCATTGTAGTGGCATTTAAAAAATAGTGTGGCTTTAATTTTTGCTTGCTTACACCGTAATATTCCATTTATTATTTAAAAATAGCACGTGGTCATAAAGAAACAACAATCAGAATTCGAAAATTGATTATTTTTCATCATAGCAGTGGTAAATCAGTTCGGAATATCGCTAAATTAATTAATTTATCCCATTCTAAAGTGTAGTATGTGCTAAAACGCTTTAAAGAAGAAAATTGGATCGAGAACAAGGTAAGAAAAGTTCGACCGGCAAAGTTAACAAAACGCGATCAGAGATTTATAATTAGAAAATTTGTGAAAAATCCACGTTTGAGTGCTTTAAAAGTTTCTGCAGAATTTAATGAAAAATTTTCTACTTCTCTCTCAATTTCACCTGAAACTGTTCGATGAGTTCTCAGAGCAGCTGGATTAAATGGGCGTTCTGACCGTAGAAAATTTTTTGTTAGTGCGAAGAACAGAAAGCTTAGGCTTTCCTTCGCAAAATTAATGGCAAATAAACCCGAAACGTATTGGAATGTCTTATTTGCAGATGAAAGTTGTTAGACATTTTGTAAAAATTTAGCAATAAATTTATTTTCGGATCCGGTGATAGTAAAGTCCCCGGGTATTTTTCCAATTCCATACCATGATCTCAGGTTGATTCGAACCCGATTGGTGCGCGTTTAGTCATCTGCGGTTGGCAATTCTTTGAATGCAAATAAAACGTGTTTTCTTTTTTTTTGATACGCAACTGCGGTGACGGTTTGTTGACATGTCTTTTTGTCAGTTGATAACGGGAGAATGATATACGTGCACGAGATCGAGTTATATTTTCTGGCAATATTTGTCGTATTAGAGAAGTATCTTTTAAACTTGTTTTATTGTTTTGATTACTCCAGTGAAGAGTATTATGATTTGGATTAATAATAAATCATTTTTAAGAAAACCTGATCTCGTAACTGTGCCACCTCTACGAACTTTTCACTGTCAATTCTGCTAAAGGTGTTTAACACACTCTCGTAGATAACAAAATGGTTATGGGCCCAGCCCACGCCGTTTGTAAAGGTAGGCTACGCAGTTCTCCCAAGTCACGCAGTACTTCCAGTTTTAAACTAATTCCAGTTCTTTGTTAATCCAGTCTAGATTAGCTGTTGGTGGAATAGTAGTTACGAGGCAGAAGAGATGGAGGTTAATAGTTCAATTCCAGTTCTGATGCCAAATAACTGGAACACGTGGAAGCGTGACATGCAAGTCATACTTATGCATTATGGATGCTGGCAATTCATTTTAAAGACTGAACCAGCGGATCCGGATGTGGGGTCAACCTACAAAGAAAAATATGATTTCCAGCTAAGAAAGGATCTCATCTATACAAATATCAGTCCTGAACTTAAAAGTCTGATTTCCGACACAACTGATGGTGCAGTAGCGTGGAAGATATTAAAAGACCATTTTGAACCTATGACAAGAGCACGGGTAATCCAGCTACTAGATGAATTTTTTGGCACAAAGTATCAACCAGGAGAGGATGTTGGCATCTTCCTATGTCGGGTAAAACAGCGGCACCTAGGCTACAAGAAGCAGGTCATAAAGTGGACGACCTATACTTCGGATTCCAAATGATTAGGTATCTTCCTCAAGAATTTCAGTCAACAGTTCAACAAATCTACAGATGGAAAGACGGGGAATTTACTGCCGGCAAGATAGAAGCGGAACTAATACTTGAAGCCAACCGATTACAGCTCATGGAGCAAGATCTGGAGAAAACGGAGACTGTTTTCCTCAGCAGTGCTTCAACCTCTAGGAAATCAAGTGCAGTTCCTGGCGGCGCGGATGCAGTTCCTGGAGATGCAAGTGGTAATAAATGGTACCAGAAAGAGGACGGTAAGGTATTTGTTAAACAGAATAAAACTACAAAAAGGTATGTTAAGAAAATAGGTCCTTGTTTTCTGTGCAAAAAATATGGCCATCTTAAGGTAAATTGTAAGGATAAGAACACTCGTCAAAAACCCCTTAACAAAAATTTTAACATACAGTTTAGAATAAAACTAAAGTTTAGTGAGGCAGAATGCAGCTTAATAGAACTAAATGCTCAGTCAGAATCCAGCTGTAACTTATCTGAGGAAATCTCGGATAAAGGGGTTTGGGTAATAGATATGACTGCAACGACCCATTTTTGCAATGATAAAAGCTCATTTTTAGATATTAGGCCAGTTATGAATATGCAAATGTTGTTAGCCATAGGCAATAAAGACTGTCCGGTAGAAAGGATCGGAACAATAAGATTTCTAGTTAAAAATAAAGATTCTTTTAATGAAATAACTTTGTTTGACGTTTTATATAATCGCAAGTTGAGGAGAAATTTGTTGTCCGGTTCTAGGTTGGAAAAGAAAGGTGCACACTTCGTGGGTTCTAAAGGTAAAATTCACGTTTATAATAAAGATTGGAATAAGTTGTTCTTGGCTGTACGCCGTGAAAACTTGTATTTCTTTAAACCTACGAAGTATATTACCCCAAAGCCTAAAGAGATAAATTCTGTTAGTAATATAACCAGTAAAACAAAGAGTGAATCAATGAAAATTTGGCACGAACGATTTTGCCACATTAATAACGAATACCTTGTGAAAACTAGCAAAAATGATTGTGTGAGAGGTCTCCCGAGTTCAACTGATGATAGATCTCATTGTATTCCACGCAAATTAGCCAAATCTAGGCGAGTATCATTTAAAAAGACGGGGGCCGTCAGATCAAAACGCCCATTGGAGTTGCTGCATATGGACCTTTGTGGGCCAATGCCAGCATTGAGTCAAGGCGGAAATAAATATTTCTTTACAATAATAGACGATTATTCCAGGAAAGTTACGGTATTCCAATTAATAAGTCTGATTTATTTTAAACATTTTTGAGATTTCAGAGACGTGCAGAGCGCTTTCTAGGTAGAAAAATAGTCTCAGTCAAGACTGATGGGGGATTAGAATTCTGCAATAAAGATTTAGACAACTTTTTAGAACAACGGGGTATTAATCATGAGAAAACAAACCCGTATACACCCGAATAGAATGGTGTTGCAAAAAGGTATAATTTAACAGCTTTAGATGGAGTTAAAACATTACTAAAATCTAGTGGTGTAGCGCAAAAGTTTTGGGGCGAAGCTTTACTTTGCTTCACATATACTTGGAATAGGGTTTGTCACAAAGACGGTAATAAAACTCCTTTCGAAAAATATTCAGGTAAAAAGCCATCGGTAACGCATCTTAAACCTTTTGGCTGTTTAGCATATGTTGGTGTGCCAAAACAAATTAGAAAGAAACTAGATATGCGAGCCAAACTAGGTATTATGATGGGTTATGCGTTGCATACAAAGGGTTATCGGATATGGTTGAGAGATGAAAACAAATTAATTGAAACCATTAATGTACGGTTCGATGAGAATACTAAAGGAGTTGACGCAAGTCAAAATTCTAATCAATACACCAAGTTTAATTTTACCATCTCAAATTACTCTGATGATGAGGGCGATTTTGAAACAGTAATGGATTCATTATCTGGTCGTTTAATTTCTGAAACGAGTTCAGAATCTCTCTCAACATCACGTGAAGAACCTAGTGCATCCACCGATAGTAGTTTAATCCCATGTTCAGAGATTAAGTGGATTCGAAAAATAGGGCGAGAAGTAACCGGAACAGGTATCTATTATGGTATCGAAGGTAAAGCAACCCGTTTAAAGTCGTTTAACGAAATAGAACGGTATTGTAGAGAACACAAAATTCATTTTGATAAGAATTTGTTTGATTTTAGTGGGGAAAATACAAAATCCGAGAAACTAACCCTCTTCAGCTGAAAGTCAGCAAGAAGCTAATGTAGTTGAAGTAAAAATCCCTACCTGTTATCAACAGGCAATTAGATCCAGAGAAGCATCCGAATGGTGTGGTGCAATGGATAGGGAAATCAACGTAATGATCGAGCGTAAAGTTTGGGATTTGGTTGATCCTCCTGAAAACGCGAAAGTGTTGGGAAATCGTGATGAAAATAACAGAGCTGTTAGATTCAAAGCACGGTTAGTGGCACATGTCAGCATCAGGACTAGGTAATTTGGTATTTATTTATGGCATAATGAATCATGCTCTTTATTTAAATATTTTAAGAGACAATTTAAAATTATCAGCCCAAAATTTGGGTATCGGAAACAACTTTGTTTTTTATCAAGATAACGCACACGGCTCTCAACGTTCGCCTCTGATGTCTCTATAATTGTCCACAAAATTTGAAAACACCACCTCAATCGCCAGATTTAAACCCAATAGAACATATTTGGAGAGAATTGGTGGTTAGAGTACGAAAACACGACATTAAAACAAAAAACCAACTAAAAACAGTAATGATGGAAGAATGGATGAACATTGATGCAGAAATTACGAAAAAAAACTAGTGAAATCTATTCCCAAATGTTTAAAAGCTGTTGTGGATGCTAAAGGATATCCTCCTAAATATTAATTTAACGAAAAATTAGAATATTTACTAATATGCAGAGATTTCTTTAACGTGTATGAAGACTTTTGTGATATAAAATTTTTGTTACTTTATGATTATTTATTTCTTAAAAATAAAGTTTTACTTTGTTTTTAAAATATTTCATGTAGTTTTGTTAAGAATAGATTCCGTTGGATCTTATTATTAAATACCCATTCTGAAATATTAATTTTAATTAATGTATATAGCTGTATTCGATTGAAAATCGTAAGTGTACGAACACTTTTTGGAGCCACCGTATATACACGTTCGCTTTGTATATAGGTCATGTTCGAAAAATATTACATTAGTATCCTAACTTCTAAAAAAATATCATAACCATTAAACGTTTCAAACGTATAACAAAAATTTCCCAAAATTAAATAAATATCCAAAAATCAGGAGATGTTTTTCAAACTAAAATAAAAACTTGAAATGTTGCACCTCTGTTCGATAGCCTATATTTCAAAATCCAACGGAGGAAAGAAAACTTATTCAACGATAATGCCGTTTGCATACAGACTGAAAAGCTGCCGCGCCATCTATCGGTAATCTAGTGTCTTGAAAACAATTCTACATAAACACTCGCAGCCGGCCCACCCCCGTACGCGCACACGTATTGTGGTATTTATTCTCTGATTCGGTTGCTCGTAAATATGTCTTTCTTTCAGAGATTGAGATCTTTATAAATTTCAGAGATTGAGATTTTTATAAATTTCAGGATTGAGATCTTTATAAATTTTGTTACGTGGTACTTAAGCTTGTGAAGGTGTCTCTTACTAAAAAATTTCCAATATGATATCTTAATTCTGATAGATCCTCAGTGATCTAATGTTGAGATCCTAGTTTCGGGAGCGGAGGGTTCCAGGTTCGAAACCCGATTCCACCAAAGTTTGGCCTATTGTATGGGGTCAGTGTACTTTAAATCTGGTGCCGAGGGAGAAGCGTTCTCCTGCTTCACTTCACTTTACGACACACCCCTGACTCCAGAGACAAAGATATTCGGTTGCGTTCTCCTGCTCGTGTGGCGTGTAGACTCGGAGAGTGGAGTGTTGGCTCAGGTGCTGTCCTAGTTATATGATACTGCTTCAAAATTAAGAGGTAATAGCCTTTGTACTGCTTCAAAATGGGAAGTCAATATAACTAAACTAAACTAATCAATCAATTTAACATTTGTTACGCTACCTGTTATTCGGGGATTTTTCTGATTATCTTATATGTTCTAAGATGTCGCGTTTTCTCCACTTCTTTGACAGTGTCAGAGCAATGTGAAATGGTTTTCTGTACATTGATATTATTATGCATTGCTTGATTGATTAATATGATTTGGCATTCAAAAATATCAACTACAATCTGAGAACACTTGTGGCGAAACATCAATCTGAGTAAGTCCCTATTGTAAGCCATCATTGCCTCACATTCTGTCGCTCAGAACACGTTCCATGAAATTTAATTTAACAACGACAAGGCATAAATCGGTTATTTAGGTCCCCATCTATCGATTCATTATCGGAGAGGGATGGAATAAAAGAAGTATCTTTTCCCTACGTTGTTTCCCAGCTGCTATTCATTAATATGTGCCCTACGTTTATGTAACGGATTCGCTTCCTTTGCGTTGACAGTACTGCAAACGGCGGAATCTGTTGATTTCATTTGACTACTGTCAATACCACTGGAGGGAAGAGATCTCGGGAAATATCTGTGTTGCTGATTGGATGGGCAGTCATTCATTAACAAGGTGTCAGCACAAATCTGGCGGGAAAGGTAGCCGCGGAAAGCTTTCATTGAGGCACCAACTATTGCCTGACGTTTTCATTAAAAAAATTGACAGTAGCCATGTCTTTTAACTCTTGAATTACCTTTATTAATATTTCTTAAAACTAAAGTTACCAGATTATCTGAACTTTAATATGCGAGCGCTTATTGCGTAGCAATTTTTAAATATAGAGGGCATAGAATTTTTAAAAAAATCAGATATCGGTAAAATAATTAATTATAAAGATTTTCAAAAAAATAATCCGAAAGAGTTATAGATGCGTAAATAAGATGTATTGCTATTATTTTTGTCTCTACATATTTTTTATGTTTCGGATTCTGAAGCCATAACGAAGTTTCTCGTTTTTCTTGAAAAGCAAAGCCAAGTACAATTTCGTATCGTTCGATAACGTAGTTAAAAGACTTTTGGCGAGAAGTGTTAGCTCGGTTATCCCTTTGCAATTATCAATTGTGCAATATTAGTTTGATTTTCTCCATCGTATTTCTTTCCATACAATTTTTTATTTATAGATTTAAAGCTTTTACGAGAATTCACGCCATCTGCTTTATTTGTTTGTAAATCGTGTCTACCTCTTCAGTCGGTCTGCTGCTTTGTTCTTGCTAATTTTCTGCAAATCATCTGGCTCATAAAGTATTTATGGTTAACAATAAATTTGATTTACAAGAAGAACGAAAACAAGTTTCGATTGACATTCAACTTGACCACACAAAACAAAATAATGCGCTTTAATTTTCCTTCTATTTATCTAATTTCATTTTTTACCAATAAACGCCAGAGGGCATAGTTTGAACGTGTGCTCATTGCTTCACATATATCATTAATATGAATTTCAGTCAATACTTCCGATAGCAAATGAGCAAGGTATGATCACCCTTGCGATGAATACCATCAATACAGCAAGTGATATCCTTCATCAAAATCGAAATCTTTATTACGTTGCCAACTTCCTTTTTTTCCAATCACTGCTTGGACATCCACTCAGAGTTCTGCAAAGAAAAATGTAATCAGATAAAAGATATTGCAATAAACAAAAATAATTGTGAGAAGCTAGTGTCTTGTATGACAAAGGAGATCTATACTTCATATCCGATTCCTCTCGAAGATAGTTGAAAAAGAGTAAGTATTTAGGGGAATACTTAAGGATTTGTTGTTCCCCCGTCGAAGCGGCATCAAATTTTCAATTTCCATCTATTGAAGTGTTGGATTTTGTCTTTTATTCCTTTTTTTTCCAATGCCTGGTGAAGTTTATTTCTGATAAATATTTCCCAGTGTTAAGGAGAATTTTATTAAGAATCCGTGTTGACGATTTGTTAAGTTCTTGAGAAAGTTACGAATCGAAATCACACTCAAAAGTAAAAAAATAAAAAAGTTTCTAAATGCGCTGTTATTCGTGTATTAAAAGTAGAAAATAATTATTTTATTAAAAATCTGAAGACCAAAAAAAAAAAAAAAATCGTGAAAAAAAGTGAGATGCTAATAAAAAAAATGGAAGTAAATTGAAATTTTAATAGAATTTGTAGCATCCTTTTTAATTTTTATTGAAATTTTAGGAATTTTCTTTCTTATTTATATTCTTTGTGGTTTAATTTCCTTATAATACTGTTATCAGAGACAACCGATTTTACGATTTTATTTATGTCCTACTTTTTAGTCTATTAATAAAAAGTGCTTTTATAAACTTTTGTCACTATTTTCCATTATTGAATTTCATAAATAATTGTTTTAAATATTATGGAAACGGGTATTAATAATTTTTCTCTAATTCATTACGAAATGAAGATTTCATTAAAATCAGCAGAGCAACTGGTAATTAAGTTCTAAAAATTCTAAAATATTATATTGTCATCAGGTGCACACAACTGTGTGAATTTTTTGAACTCTAGATTATCGATGTGAAAATTCCATCTTTACAAACATAAAAAGTGTCAAGTTAAATAAATTTAATTAAAGAAAATTTTTATAAACACACTTTAATTCGGGAAATAAATGGCAAAAACTCTTTTATTTTAATTATTTTTACCAATTTGAAAATTAAATTCTGAAAATGTTAAAATACTGTATTGTCATCGAGGTACACGAGTGTATGAAGTTACACTCTTTTAGAATATACCGAAGTGAATGAAAAGCAATTTTTAAATTCCATCCCTACAAACGGGAAACAAGTCAAGTTAAATAAAAGAGTTTAATGAGAGCATGAATTAGGAATCTCAGAAATCGCAACCCCCGCCGTCCCAACCCCCCCCCCCCCCCCCCCCGGCCCCCCCCAATAGTTTACAGACGATAATAAACATTTAATTTAACATTAAACATTTTTGACTCATAATGCACGATTCCTAACTGGATAGCTTTAAATGCCGATGATAGATTTAAGTTTTTTTTTCATGCCTTTCGCTTTCGTGTCTGAAAGGATCATCCTAATAATAATTACTAATTAATTACTGAATAAAATGACAAATGAAGTGAAACTTTTGCGTGAAGATTCTAGAGAACCGGTATGTTTTAGTGGAGTTTTTTTGCTATTTATCATGCTTTAGCAAGAAAAGAAAAGGAGATTCGAACCTCTAGTTCGAAACATCATAGCATGACAACGTTTTAAGCTTTATTCTTCTGTGTATATAGCAATTTTTAATTATATAGCAACGATAAAGTACACAAAAAAATCTATTTATTATCGCCGCAACGCTCGTGTGTATAAATGCAGTAACTAAAAGAATGAAAAGTATTGTAGTAAAATATACTTGAAAATATTTTTAAGAATTTATTGAAATTCGAGAAAAAAGTGTACGAAAATAAAATTGGTTTCACTAAAAAGCTAATTTTTTAAATTTTTAAATGGCTTTTTTGCGACAATTTGCTGACAAGTTATTAAAGAACAAACCTTAAAATTTTGGTTCATTTTTGATAAAAAAAAAATCTAAGTAAAATTTAGAAAACGCTTTCTTAGATTACTAACTACCCCAGACGTAATTCCAGGCCAAATTTAGCAGCTCTAGGTCACATCGTTCAACGCTTTACAGAGCGATTTTTGCATCAGGCCTGCCGCAATTTGCAGATACACCCAGTCTAATAAAAATACAATTATGGTATTAAAAAATATAAGAGCTTTTTATAAGTTTTATATAGAAATATAAGATGCCGACACTTTACACACGCTTGCGAAATGGCTTGCATATATCAAGCATGTTTCATTTTAATGATTGGAATACACAATGAGATTTAATCTTTAGAGATTATCAAAAACTTTAGCAGCCATTAGTTGCAATGGATCATTGCAGTAGATAAGACTAATCTATTTTCATATATCCGCCTATATTCAATTAGTTATATAAGAAAATTTATAAATTTCAGTGTATGACAATTATCTCTGGACAAGTACAGGTATGAAATTGCCATTTTTTAATAATAAAATGACTGAAAAACGTGACATGATAAATTTATTTTAAAGAATGGACTTAAGAATGTAATAGGTTTTTATAAATCCGTGCACTAAGAACTATTCATTTCATTACAGTAAAAGTTCAAGAGCATTAAGACTGGAGAAGCTCTTAGAAACGTTAATACCAATTTTTGCATTTCTTACAATGAACGCAAACAAGTTTATATTGTAAACATCTGCACGTGTCCCTGTCATCTCACTCACCAGCATGAAATGAGTTTTACGTATTATTTCAATCCCAAGGCGGACATTACTGGTAAATACTGCCAACTTTCTGAACATTCTTGTAATGTTACAGCCAAACTTGGAACCTTCATGGAAAGATAACTTTACAGCCTTGTTTTTTGGATCCGGGCCAAAGCTCGAAATATATTTCTTCTAATATTGCGGTGCGACATATTTATCCAATTAAAATTCCAACCAGCTTCCCTTTTGTCAAATTCCTTTCCACCAAACTCACTTTTATAGCTCCCTTTGATATTTATGCGGGCGCTCTTTGTAAATGTTCTGTTAATTGATTCTGGGCAAGAATTTCAATTCAACATTTAGGGCTAAGATAGGAAAGGTTTTGATATTGTGATTGCTTTGAATCAGTATAGTGCTCAAATCAGTCCAACATAAAACAGTAAAATCCAGTACAGTGGGCAAGATATTAATGAATTTTATCCATTGAAAGGTGAAATTCTTTACAAGGAATGTTAGTTACCCGATATTCGATTTACAAAAGAAAGAAATTCGAACCCCTAATTTGAAACAATATAGCATGATAATATTTTTAGTGTCGATTCTTCTGCATTGTCTTAGTCTGGCTTGATTGCATCAGCTGTTGAATTGTGCGCTTAACAATTTTTACAACACGCAATTTACACAACGAATGCCAGACAAAAAACTTTATCATTTTAAAAACATCATTTTATTTTATGGTCTGCGATTTTATCCCGCTCTTTCGCCGTCGTTTCCAGTTTACAGATTCATAAAATTATATCAAAAAATACAGAATGCGAGATACTGCCGTCGAATTTGAAACAAATGCACGCAAGCGTCTTGAAAATTAAATATATTCGAAATAAAAGTTAATTTATTCTTTGATTTAAAGGAAAACAGACTACTGAGCATTTTAATAGCGAATAAATGGCAAAAATATGTTGCATCAGCCGTTGTACAATAAATTTCGAAAAAATTATTTAAAAGTAGCTAAAAACTCTTGCGGAAATAAGTTGGTACCACGGAAAAGCTAATATTTTGAATTTTAATGTGGTGTAAAAATTATTTTTATGGAAGTTACTGAGGGAATACGTTAAAATTTCGCTTAATTTTTAGTTAATTAAAAATCTAATAAAAATTTTAAAAACCCTTTCCTGGTGATGCCTTTTTGGTGTTTTTGGGTGCGTGCTACTCAGGAAGTAACCGTGTACCAAATTTTGTATTTTTTTGCCAAATCTCTGCCCATTTGAGCGTTTTAAACGATTTTTGGAAGACGCATTTCACAATTTATAGATGTATGTCCTGTTGTGTTGAAACAAACTCTCTCTCCCACCTTAAGATATTCGCTATTTTTGGGCCGGATATGCCCCCGTCAACTCAGAATTCCTGGAAATTCGTAGGCTTGCCTCCGACGCTCTGGAACTTTCTCTGACGAAAATTGACGATTTGACCAATGGCATACGCTGGGGGATCTTTGTGAAGGGGTTTCTTAGCGTTGCTAAGAGAAAGCAGATTCGGCTGGCGAGTGAGAAGGACGTGTCCAGTTAACGAGGGAAAAAAATGTGTAAAGAGAGGACGAGAGATTAAAAAAACATAAATGTAGTTTCCTGGGGCGTTTTGACCCTGGTCGTTGGGGGCCGATGGCCCTGGACGGCGTGGAGAGGATTACGCATTACCATGGCAGGCATCTGTGTCGAGGAGGTATTGGGGTTTTTTTTTTGATAGCCAAAATTCAAATCGGAGGATTGTTTATTCGATTCTTCAAGTACAACTAATCATTTCAGCCTAATTTCACAGACGGAAAGTTAGTAGCCCAGCCATATAATGTCATAAGCAAAATATGGTAACCGTCATAAATTATTATGAAACGGTGAAACCCTTTCATTTATAGTTATGAGCACTGAGACATTACAAAATGTCAAAAGTTTTAAGTGGTGTATAAAATGAAAGTGTGAATCGGAAATTTCACGCAAATTCATCTTTCAACTGCGTAAACTAAATCATCCGACAAAAATCAGTTATCTGTTCTGTGAATATGTGGTTAGTGGTATGCTAAAACTGTCATAATCATGATATCCTACTGCATGTGTTTATGAAAGTAAGGAATGTTTATTATTCTTAAATTATTGTGTTTGTTATATATCGGTGATGTGAGAGGTTCTCTTGTTTCATTCTCATACTTGAATAGGTATGAAATATCTGTATTAAAGCACTTCAGTTCTAAATGTGCCTATGAATAACTCGTGGTTAGCTGTCAATTATATTTCAATAATTTATAATGAATATCTTCTTTTGATCTATCATTTAGAAATGGGGAATGATTTTGATTTGGACTGTTATAATGTGACGTTGATTTTATATCCAATTCCTTTAGCTAATGTGAATGTGTGTATTGTAATCAAGAAAGTCAGTATCTTTAGTGTCCTGTAGTTTATATTTTAAAAATTTATAATAAATGTATGTCATTTAAATTTGTAATTACAAAACAAGCAGAAAGACAGATATGTGAGAAGTATTATATAATATTATACATATAATATTAATTATATGATTATTCGGAATCTAAATCAGATTCTTCGAGATCACTTTCAGATTCTTCTGTATCAGAAGATTCTGATAAGATTGTGTCCTGGTCAATTCGAGCTCTTATCTCCAAGAGCCCACGAACTTCATAACTGATTTTTCCACGCTTGGTTTTTGGACGAGCACGTTAGTAATGGATCTGGATCTGAAGTTAATAGTAATCTATTAATTAAATCTTTATTCGTATCAATCCTTGATGTTTTCCTGGTGAATAGCACTCTAAATTCCCTGTTGTGCTTATTTTTGGCCTTTTTTGCCTTTTCCGGAAGTTGACCTATTGAAAGAAACACGAATCTATAATATCTTTGCCGTGAAATAGAATTTTATGCACGATTACCGGCATTGAGTACGATAAGTACTCTTTAATATATAAATCTCTGGTTTCTTTTAGGCTTGTCAAATTTTTCACTGTTAATAAAAATCCCGCTATTTATGCACTTTAATATGTAACGGAAACGCTTAATAAGCTTAACGTTGACATCTTTTATTTAAGTTGACTTTTAAGCATTGCAAAAAAACTTACGGACTGTATTTCCAGTTTGTTGTTTAGGCATGTCTGCCTAACTCACTCTTGAACTTTTTCTTTTGAGCAACTTTTTTTTTATTTTCAGCTCCTCTAGCTTGCCATGATTTTATTTTGAGACCATATGTATATACCAAGGTGTAATATGCATTCAAAGAATCTAATCCAAGTGTGGAGAGGTTGTGGCGCACCGTGCTACGCCATCTTACTGTGATGTATATTAGCCAATATCCGCCTCCGGACATGGGGAATTCCTTTTGTCTAGTGGTTAGGATTTTCGGAACGTAATCCAAAGGTCCTCAGTTCTATCCCGCCGCCAAAGTGGTGACTCGCGGACAAAGAACACGCAACAACAACTTTCAGTCCCACCAATAGATGGCAGCACCAAAAAATCAGGTCAATTCCATCTTCTGCTACATTCACCAGATGGCAGCACGACAACTACTACAGCAACGCAGCTCTCCCAATTCAAAGCCTGTGACACATTTCACAGCACAAAGTCTATTACTCATTTCATAGCACAAAGCCTGTGACGCATTTCACAGCACGCAAAGTGCTATGACCATTTCATAGCACAAAGTCTGCAAGTGCCTGCGCATCACCAATCTGGGCAGCAATCTGCGCATATGCACGCAGCACATCGCTTCC
>BGPR01000324.1:22767-62025 GCA_013235015.1 Araneus ventricosus
TCGCATAATAGTGTGGTCAATTAGGGATTGCAATTTTATTTCTGCGAAGGTTTCTGTTGCATTGACGTCACTCGGATAGCACAACTGTTTTGCCGCTTTTATTTTAAGATATGCTTGTTCATACGAAATACATGTTCTTATGTATTACGTATGTTTGCTGCCGTATTGCTTTATATTGATGTGCTGACAAATTTGCATGACCATCAAACCTAGCACTTGGTCTTCAGAAAGACTACTTTGCTTTTTGGGCTTGGAAAACGCTTCCCAGCTTTTTTTATTGTTGTTCCTCTTCTGGGAGAAAAATCGCAGTGTTCTTTTACAATTGCTGATGATTCTCTTTTGCCTTCTCTGCGAAGCTTTACGACAGCAGCCATTGATATATCTCTTATTGGCTTGATGTTTCCAGGATATGTTGAATTCTCCGTCTTTTTGTTTTGGTGCTGCAACTTTCGAAGTCTTTTTGTGGTCTACAGGTTCTTCTACTCGATCCAGAATGTGAAATAGTTTCTATACTCGCTGCTGCAATATCAGGAAGTGATATACGTTGATCTAACTACAAAGAATTAGTTTTTAGGCAGTCATCCCTTTTTCTGCCCTACTTCAACCATTTTTATTCAATTTTTTTGGTTTAAGCTTCTGATTTTAACTTTTAAACTTTTTCAACTGTCTTCTTAAAGAGACGGGGCACCAAATTCTTGTATTATATAACTTAGCAAAGCACCCGTTCTTGATTCTTTTGCGTTAGCAAACCAAACGTCAAAAAACTTTCGGCGCAAAATTTGAGTAGTCATCTGTAATGAAGGAAATTTTTGTATCAGTTCTGCAAATATCCGCAAGAAAATTTAAATACATCCAATATTTTACAAGTAATTCTTTCAGGAAAACACAATTACACACTGGTATAATGCGATATAATATACTAAAACTCAAGTTCAAACTGACGTTTCCTCACTCGGAAAAAACCACGATCAATTCTTACGATGCTCATGATTAAATAAAAACATATATTAAAGGAAAATCTTATGTAAACTAACCTTGATACTTCTGTAAAAATAATATCAGCTCACAACCACCACTAGCGTATTCATCGAGCAAATTCCAGTGATTGAAACAAACACTAAGAACACTTGACAGACAGAGCGCAGGTGGTCGGCCGGTTCGACTATTTTTTTTTCTATTGTTGGCGCAATTTCTTGAAATATAAACATTAGTTCCAGAAAATGTGGTTTATTCTCTTTGCAAATAAACAAAAATTTCACCTGCGTAGAAAAGTAGGAAAATTGACTTTTGTCCATCTAGATTACGAAAATAACACACTGTGCGGCGGCGACGGTAAATTCTTCGCCGCGGTAAATTCTGCCGTGTGTGTAACCAGTGAAAGAGAAAGTACAGTAAAACTTCGATTATCCGAGCTGGCTGGGATCGTAATCACTTCGGATAATCGGAAATTCGGTTAATACATAGATAGTAAATTTTACATCATGATTTCTTCTCGCTCGAGGTTTTCCCAATTTTTTTTTTTTTTTTGAAATTCTAAAAATAAGTCTGCAAATATTACCACGTATTAACATGTTAACAAATACTTTTATTAATGTAATCAATTTTCTTGCGTGCATTTTTTTGAAAGATTAATTTGTTTGACTCGCGAATGTTACTGATTTTCGCTGTTGCCTTTGCATTTTCCCAGTGATTCCTTAACAGTGGAATCGTTTGCAAAAAGAATGTTTTCCCCAGCTCAACAACTCAAAACTTTCCAATACTTTTATAGGGCTATTACTCATGAAAATGCATGGGATTCGCTCATTGAAGTGTTTAATAGAACTGGTTTTTTTTGTCTGTTTTTCTTTAATTTCTTGACTTACAAAAGATCACCTTCCGATAGCGATATTTTACAAGCCTTCGAATTGAGGGGTGAAGGTTATCATCACCGGGCTAGGCTGAGCCATTGTTGGTTTTTCAAACCTTCGCATAGTAAAAATTTTCTTCAATTCCAACTTTGATACCCTTTTTCCGGAAAATTTCGGGGACTTCACCTTACTGGTAGCGGCTCGGTCAATAGGGATCTCAGTTGATAGAGGCTCAATAATCCAAGTTCTACAATGCTAGAAAGCTAAACGTAAAACTCGACATTGTGTACAAGTGTAGGAGAAAGGGGAGAACACTGGTTTATATCACTTTGTAACTATTTATTCACATTCTGTTTTCAACACTTTTCTTCTAATAATATTTCTTTGTCTTTCGTCAAGTTTTTTCTCTGCGTAACTTCGCTTCGCATCGTTTTCTTGAGAAAAACGAGGCAACTTCTAGGGAATGCAACATTTGGTGTCGTCTATGTGAATCATAAATCTCAATTTAGGATTCCGCGCATCTTCAGAAGTGCCCTGTGAGATAGGCGGGCTCCGTGCCAGTATTGTTTGCTGTGACAGCTCGTCATTCAGATCTCTGCCATATGCAGACAGAAGGGGAACAATTGTATAATTCCCTCCTTGCGGCTTCTCTCTGTTGTGGATGTTAATTTGTTGAAAGTAGGAAGAAATGGTACTTCTCTCCGAGGTATGTCTATTAACCCCTTAAGACCTGCGTGCGGTATAACTGGACATGAACTTTAAATAGTTTTTCAATAATTGATGATGATTGATGGGGGGTCGCCAAATTTGGACTGCCTGGACATTTTTTAATGTACAGTGTAAGTTACAGAAGTAATTTTAATGAAACCAAGTAGTAGAATTTTTTCCAATTTGCTGAAATTCAGAGCAATGTCATTAATTTTTTTTATGGCATTGCCATTTTAAAGCAGGGAAAATCGATCCAATTAAGGAAACCAGTTTCCTAGGTTGGACCACTGGTTTCTCAAATTTGACCACCAATTTCTCTAAGCAGAAGTAAGGCGAAAATATCTTTTGTTTTACCAATTCGCGCCAGAGCACAATATAGGAACCCAAGTGTGAGATTTTGTGCACTGTATTTCAGTTCTTATTTCGTTTCCTCACATATGATGAAAAATCACGTAGTCTAGCATTTGGGGACTTCAGTGTCTTTTTTATTTATTTTATTTTATTTATTTATTTGCTTTGGCTTCTTTCACTCACAATTTATTGGAATTATTGGTGATGATAACTGCTTTTTGAATTATTGCTATAGTCCAAGATAATAATTTTGTTGTCAATTCCATTTGTTAACACCAACTTTGTAAATTCTTCATTGTCATTCTTCTTTTGCTGTATTTTTTTGCATCTCAATAAAGTCCACCTACATCTATACCAACCCGGTTAGGAGCCACATGAGCTCTAGAGACGGCGGTGTGGTGTCCAATTTAGACAAATGCTTGTGGCTCAGTCTAGGCAACTTTTGGACAACAACAACAAAAAAGTCACCGATCCTTATATTTAACACGCTGGTTATCGATCACGAACTTTGACTCACACCTGTGACTTACTATCTAATCAGATGACCACTTTTCTATCATAGCTAAAGGATAACAAAGAAAGGGCCATCAAATTAAAAAGAAGGTCCGAATCTCTGAAACTATTTCAATGAAATTATAATAGCAAATTTTAGCGAAACAAATTTCATATCTCAGGATATATTAACATATATTGATACGCATTTTAAAACAGTGTAAAAGCTTTTTGTACTTTCTCAAAATAGTTAATTGATGATACCTAAATCTAAACACTTCCACTATAACCGTAAGCACGTAGCCCTATTTTTTTATAAATTATTTCATACACCACATTTACATAGGTACAATATAATTTGTCTATTTTCAACCCCATATATTTAATAGAATTGATGTTATGATACCGATCCAAATCTTGTAACTCTCCCTTAGATATTATAGCTTTTGATTCTCGACTTTAGTATTTTCATAATTTTTCTAAGAATTTCTCGTTTCGAGGTTGGTATTTCATTTATTTAATTTTTCGAAAACGGATGTTCTTCGTAAAGCTGAGTTCTCAGATGAATTCCTCTTTTTCGGTTATTATTTGTATTGCATCCTTTCTTACCATTTAAAAGGCTTGTACAATATTTTATTATCCTTTGGCAAACATTTTGCAGCGAAGTTTGTGTTATATTTCGTTTTTGTTTTAGTAGAAATATTTTATCCAAAATGCATGTTTGCTATAACGGACAAAACAACTGAGTGCATTTTTTGAGTTGTGTGTTATTCTTCGGTTTTGCAAGATGATTTTGTTTGTTTAATCTGTTTGAAACTTATAGTCTTTTGTCGACGTATTAGAAAAAAGAAACTTCTTTTAAATGTAAAATATTTGCTGCAATGACAACTTTTCGATCTCTTGTAACATTTCGTCTTCGAGGTCCGCTGCAATGAATGGTCCTGCAAAATTTAGGATGCCATGAGAGTTCCGACTAGCGAAGCGTTTTCTGCCGGAACACTTCCGTGGAAAATAGCTGAATTTCTTTTTACACAAAAATAAAATCGTCGATCTTCTCGCAGTCGAGAGGCGTGGTGATTGATGGTGGTCAAGGCTTATCTAGCTAATCGGGCTGTAGTCCTGAGGAGCCAAGATGCAAGGACACCTACAAATTTACTATACTGATTTTATTTTAATTTTGAATCAGAAAAATGATTTAGTTATGATTTTAAATATATTTGAAGTAAAAATACGAGTAGTGTTTGTAATAAAACATTGATTCTGTGATTACATAAACATGTAAATCAATGTTCATATAGAGCCAAGGTTTAAATATCTTTCATAATTATAATGTAACCGTTAAAATTAATCATGTGTATGATTAAGGTGGCGGAAGCTGGCTTGAAAAATCCTATTTTGAAAAGGCACCGATTTGCAAAATTGCAAAACTTCAATTAGAGAACATGTTATTATATTAAATTATAACACTTTTTATTATATTTGGTAGGTGTTTTCGTTAGATCGTAGATTCCCAATTCTTAGTTACGGCTTGGATGGAGTCTTCGAAATCTTCGACTCCTGACAGGAATTTTAATTTTGTTTACTCTTATAAAATTCCGATTATTTTAGTACCTGCGGGGATAAGGTTCACATAATTTTAGTAAGGGAATAATTTTATTAGTCGCATTATCACCTTGCATGCTTCACTCATTCAGCCGCATCCATTCATTCTTCCTTTTATACATCTTTCACACTCAACGATTTAAGACAGTGACAGTTCATAAAATTCCTGAAACAATTTACGATTTTAATAATGTAATTTTAACATGTAACAACTATAAATATTTTAAGAATCTAATATTACAAGAATCTCAAGAGCGAAGATGTTTCATTGGTGCTTGTATGTGTGTAGTTACCTAAACTTTATTGCTGATCTAATTTCTTTCTGAATTTAAAAATAGGTAAAAGAAGAAATTTTTTTCAGTAAAGTTGGGGTGGGAATAAATAACTCATTCAGATTAAGTACAGCAGAGAAAAAGTTAAAATGTTGAGCTCTTAAGTGTTATTCAGTTGGCTGTAATAAATGTTAGTAACCGCATAATTAAAACATATGTTCACTTTTAATAACTCTGAAGAAACTCCTTCACGTTAAATTATATTTCTTCCCATGTTGTATAACAAATAGCACCATAATGGTCTTTAAATCAAATTATTAAAATTTTTATAAAAATTAAATATTTTTTGCATTATATAATACGATTAAAAATAATATACAGAATTAAATTGATTAAAAAATCGTGATTTCTAATATGTGTATTTGATGAATTTAATTCCGTGAGATTTTAAATAATTATAAATTCCTCTCTTACTATGGAACACAACAACCTGTTTTCTTAGATTTAAAAATATAAAAAGAATATGTAAACTAAGCCAAAGGTCCAAATTAAAACTGTCAATTCATTTTGTTTCTATCTAATTCTTCTGTTAAGTTACTGTAAATTTAGTTTAATTCTAAAGATGTTAAGAAAATGCAGTATTGATTATTTCTCTTTAAATAATTTAAAAGAAAAAATATGTTATGTTAACTGAGAATAATAGTATTCATAATTAAAAACAAATATACATTTGTGTGTCTCTACACATAATGACAGTCTCAGAAACAGACTGTCTTCTCACTGCTAATATCTCGGAACAGTCAAAAGACAGGAAGCAGAAAGGAAAAGAAAATACCCAGTCTTCTCTAAAAAAGCATGCCATCCCCTTGATATAGGAATGGAGGGCGAATTCCTACCCTGCTGTTGCAATTTTATTATTATTTTTTTTTTCAGTGGGGAAAGTTGGCCAGGACTGTTGACTTCTAAAACAGTGTCACTCAGCTACAAGAAAAATTGGTCAATATTGGTTTGCAAGCGAATTTAAAAACATAAAAAAATTTCTAAGGATAATGTTCTGAAATCGAAACAATACTTGATTTTAATTTGAATAAGTTCCATTACATTCATTGCATTGCTTTCTGGCGCAGGTCCCTATTTGGAGCAATCGGTCCAATCGGTTAAAGGTCGGCCCTGGATTTGTGTTTAATTTTGAGCTAAATCCGTCTAAGAGTATATGGTCTGTTTGTTTATCTGTCGATGTGTATGTGAACTCGAGAACTCAAAAATTAAGTAAACAAGTTAAATGAAATTTAGCATGTGATCTTGGCATCCGATAATGCATTCTCGATTTTCTTTGCGAAAATAAACATAAAAAGCTTTGTAATGTTCAGATATAAATAGTTTAAATTTATTTTACTACTTTGGATACTACAAAATTTTAACAACGGGAATTGCTTCTCGAAAAATCTCCACTCCAAAAGTTGTCTTAAGCGAAAAAACTTAAGAATTCCTGATTTAAACAATAAAACTAATTTTATTGCGCCGAATCTTATAAAGACCTTATCTTATAAAGAAAGACGAATCTTATAAAGAATTGTTAAATCCATATAATCTTCTAAGAACAACAGTTCCACTTAATAATATTTCAAATCGCGATTAAATAAAAATTAACTATAATTATTAAGCAGAGGGACAAAAAAAATTTTCTGCGTTTCACGTAACTTCCGTAGTTATAATTTAACTAATACTTCAGATTTTTTTGTCCTTTTTTGTATTTGAAAGTTCAGTCCTTTCAAGAATTTGCTTTTTTCATTGTGCTGTATTTTTTTTTACCATATTATTTTTTGTCTCTTATTTCGTGTTATTTTATTTAATTCTCTTGCAAAACAACTTTTGTGGATAGATCATCATTATCATTATTTTTTTAATTTCTACGTTTTTGGTTTTTCCCCCTCATGTTTAATTTTATTGCCTTTATTCAAAAAAGGAAGCTCGAGGAAAATTCAAATAAATGCGGATGATTTTATGCTTTTTAATTTATATTCATTATTACTTTTATTATTAAATAATTTAATCCTTTAACATGAGTTAAGTTTTATTTGTTGTTTTATGAGTGGATTTTTTAAAGATCTACGCTGGTTTGGGAGCATATAATTTTTATTATTATTTCGTGAGATTTTTAATTTAAATAATGAAAAGAGGTTTTTGTTATGAGACAAGGCTGTTTCAAAAAGATCCATTTACAGAACAGCAGACATATTACGTATTCGAAAGAAATTCCCGTGTTTCGTTTTCTCTTTCTATTCTTACAGCACGAAGGAGAATTTTTTTTAAAATTTGTTCTTGCCGTTTTGCTTAAAGCGGTTTCAGAAGAGTACATAATTTTTGAAACTGGTGAGTGTAGTTTGTTTTTAAAAATGGAGAACGAAAATACAGTACAAAACCGGTGAACCGAACAGTGGCGTAGCGACCGGGGGGCACTTTTAGGGGGCGCCATGGAGTCAAAAAGTTACTGCATTTATAACAATTTTTATAACATGAGGGGGCCCAAATTTATGAGGGGGCCCAAAAAATAACACCATGCCCAAATGTCACATTATTCTCCGTTGCCACTTCACCTGTCTAACAAACTGACAAAATATTATTACGTTTATGTCACTTTTTATCCCTCCGAGCGGCACAAACGTCTTTTTCCGATTTTCGTGTCCAGTTCAAAAGCAGTTTCCTGGTATTTATATTTTCTTAAGCAATCGTGGATAAAATATTCTTAAGATTTCATATATATAATTAAATACAAAAAAGATCGATTAATTTACTTTCAAAGCTTTCTAATCTGATAGCTGAAAGTTCAAAATAATTGGGATCTCAGAAGGTTAAAGCCAGGGGCGAAACAATAAAATATCTCGGGCGCCGTTAATTTGAGCATTCTAAAATCAATCGCCGACCTTCTTGAGGAGCTTAAAAGAAGGAAGTTGCAAAAAAGTCTCACCTTTGCGATTATTTTCGTGTAGTACAGTACGTGTTACGTTGGATTAGCCATTTGAGAGGCATTTCGGATAACCCGGCTTTTGGTTAACCCGAGTTCGGTTAACAGGGGTTTTACTGTAGTGTTAAGATTCAATACCAGGATAAAAACTTTGCTGTAGTTCATAAATTAAATAAATATTCGTGTCATATTATATCAGTGTCTATTATTCACTGTCTATTTCATATGGTGATATGTATAAAAAGGAATAAAAACAATTTTTAAAAACACACTTTTAATAGTGAACTAAAAAGTAGAATTTTTAAAAATTTTAATTACTTTTTACGTTTTAGTTTTTAATTTCGAATTCATTATTAAAAATATAGAGGAATTTTGAAATCAATTTTTTCTCAGATTCGCAACCATAGGGCACTACACGCATGGAATCAAAATTGAATTAAATTAATCGTTTAACTGCAAATTAAGTTTGACAGTATTAATAGAGTATATTGTCATCAATAATACATAAGTGTGCAAAATTTCAACAGGAAGTGAATGAAGAATAAATTATGAAATTCCATCTCTAAAAGCATTAAATAAGCCAAGTTCATTATTTAAGTTTTTGAAACTGAAAATGCATAGAGGGCCGCCTAGTGGTGAGGTCTCGTCTTCGGAGCCGAAGGATTCCAGGTTCAAAACCGGATCCCAACGAGAATCCGCCGTGTATGAGGGCCTGTGTGGTGTCGATTATTTTAATTATTGTTTATTTTTCGGCAAATTAATTCCTTTATTTTTGTTAAGACATTTAAATTTTAATTCCCTGTTTTAATTCATTGTCTAAATTACACGAAATGTTTTTTTTCTTATGCACTTTTTGAACTCTGGAGAGCTAGCCCTCCTTTAACTTTATACAACCCCCTTGTAGAATACGACCTTTTTCTTTCCACTCTTACCTTGTATATTCCCCCATTTCTGGAGAAACGCACGTGCAAGTTTGAATCGCCCGTAATTGCTTACTTTACTCTTTTGGACCCCGTTGAGTTTGAAATTGAAAATTGTTTCTGTGGTCTTCCGCTCTTTTGTCGAAAAATGATTTGAACCTTCTTTTACTACGCTGGCCAATTTCCTGTTTCTGCCAGTTTATGACTCTGTGACAATAAGCGTGCAACGGACCTCCTAAATTTTACTATTCGTACGCGACAGATTGTCTGTCCTACACAAATACCCTCGTTTCGAACCCTGTATAAATTGATTAATTATCCTTTGGGGTGTTGGGGCAATACCAACCCTTTTTCTGAGAAACCTCGTTCTCCAATCAGAAGAGTCTAAGCTTCCCAATTGATTAACTACAGGTCTTTGGGTGTACACAAGGGGTTGCTGGACGGTGTGGCGAGTTTCTGAGAACAGTTTGGCGTCTTGGCGCAAATTAAGAATTTTCAGTCTGCCTTGCTGATTGAAAGTGCTTGGTACGTTGGCACAGAAATTAGAGCGATAAAGGATTGGCTTGGCACTGTACTTTTTTGTAAAAGAAAGCGGGAGACAGATCGAAGGGACTGATCGAAAAACAGGGGTCGAAAGACAGAGTTGAGTTCAAGCCAGAACAAGCGAAGAAAATGATTTTTGATTTTACCTTCTTTTGATCGGGCGCAGAGAGATCTGGCAATCAACCTTCCCCAGAAAAGGGATCACGATTTTCCAGCGTCGGTGAGCTACCATTTTGCGGGCTTGTAAAGAGAAGGTGATTCGACGATGAAAGCAATTGATTAGAAAAATTTGTTTCAAGAGCGGTCATGCATAGGCCCCTTCCTGGGAGTGGTACAGAAATGTCCAGGGCTGTCCATCTCGTCAGTCAGTGCATGCGGCGCACTGAATAGCCCAGCAAGATTCCAGGCTGAAGTTATCCGGTCACCCGTCCGTGCCAGAAACTTTTGCGTTGCTGTATGATTTCCTGGAGCCTAGGTCGCTATGTGATTGACCTGGAGCCTAGCAACTGAAGAGCCAGAAGATGTCACCGGGCATACCCAGTTGATCCGTCTGCCGAAAGGAGCTGTCAGCAACAAGTCCAAGTGTCCCGAATATGTGTGGTGTAATTATCGGCTGAATAGGGAGGACATTTTTCCTTACAAGGTCCCATGGAAAGGCTCGAAAATTTGTGAAAGAGACTCGCCTCGCCTACCAACTCTTGTGTGCGCCTCTGAATCCAGACAACCAGCCCAGATTGCCCTCATCAATGCTGTCAGTTAAGTTTCTTTTATTTCTTTTTTGAATTGAATATTCTGTATTGAACTTCGAATAACACCTAGCAGCAAAATATAATATTCAGTTTTGATCTTTTTTATACTGTTGCAAATATGTCATTTAAGAAAATATTGATAGAAGTAGGAATTCAATTGTGGATACTTGAAAATCATATGGCATGAACAAAGTTACTATGCATTGGAAGTTGTACCCATTTATTATATTTTGAGAAAGACAATTGTAAGAAATGCAGGAATGTACTTTGTGTACAGGGTAAATTCATAGCATTAGAAATATAATGTCAGCCTGCGAATTTCATGATGTTAATTTACAATTCTGTTTATTCACGTATGACAAAATTATTGATTGTATTCTTACAATACCTTACTTGTGTAAATGACCTTCACCTGTTAGGGGTCCCCAAACTTTGCATTTCAGAAATTTATGTTAAGAGTTTATGATCCAGAAAGAGTGTATTTTATTCAAGAGTGCTGGCAAATTGTGCACACAAACATGTCTATCGCCACAAGTGTATGTATGTTTTTTTTATCCATAAATAAATTGCATTTAGTTCAACATTACAGTTTCTGTCCTACTTTCATGGATATGTTTTCTCACTCAACGTGTCCTAACAGATTTTCCAGGTCTGGTATTATTTGCTTATAAATTTATGTCAGTGTAAGGTTCACCTGGGGTTATTAGCTAGCCTTTTGAACACAACGCAGTTTACTAAATTTTCTTAGATCTACTCATGTTTAGATTGATAATTGATTGTTAGTAATAAAGTAAAATTGAAAGAAAATTGACACAACACCTGTCGCACGCCACAAACAAAGATTAACGTTTTCAATAACAACCATTCAAGATCACTTTTTCTGTTAAACACATATCTTATCCATAAAGACTTCCAAAGACTATTTACGAGCCACTTCAAATTGAAAGGATTACATTACACCTCACACTCACGATTGCATCGCTACATCACAAATTATTTTATCTTAACAATTTAGAGATTATTCGTCTGTACTTATCATGGTTAATTCTAATCCTGCATTAAACATTTCTACTTATCTAAACTTTTCGCTGATTTTTTGCTTACTCTTCCAGGGCACCAATTATTTTATCATTTTAAGACCGAATCTCTTGAAAAAGAAACGAACTTATTAAACACATCCTTCTTTCGATACTTAAAAAAAATTCGAGTGATTTCTGCTTTTAGGGACTATTATTTTTTTTGAGGGACTAACGATTTATTTCGACTTTCTTCTTAATTTCTGATTTCTTTCAATCTTATTTTATTTTGCAATTTTTTCACTTCTAATTATTTAGCTCTGACTAATGTTTTTTACATGATTGAAATTCACTTTGATATTTGGGCACATTTCTTCCAATGACGGAAAAAAATCATTTGTTTTGCATAACGAAATTTGTTGATATTAAACTTGAAATTTTGATTTTCTATCAGTTTCAGGAATAACAAAACGAAAAACCATTTTAAAGTTGGCTGCTTTGGGTGAAAAATTGTTTGAAGTTAAAGAGGGCTGGGGTTCAGGGTTTAATTATTTGCTCAAGCTAAAAGTATTGGTTTTATATTAACAAACTAATGTCTCGATGGAATCTTTTTCTCTCTCATGCCTTAATTCTGTTCGTATAAAAAATAAATTATCTTGAATATATCAATTTATTTTTATTAATAAGATTCATTAAGTTTATCTTTCTTCAAGCTTTTAAGGAGGATTATAGAAAAAAAGAATTTGTTATGAATTTTCAAAGACAACTTTTATGCCAGAAAATTAATCGTTATGATGTGAAATTAACCTTAACAAATTTATTTGAATATATTCACATCCACACACCTTCACAAAGCTCGAAATATCGTTTCTCTAACCATTTCGAAAACATCAAAAGACGAACCTATTTTAAAGTGGACTACTTTAGGTTAAAATTGATCCAAGTTAGAGAAATAAACTTTATTTTAGCGTTTCAAGCTTGAACCATTTCCTTAAGCTTAAAAATGTTGGAGTTATTTTAACAATCGAATGCTGTTTGAAAATCCGCTGTCTTCTGTCTCTAATTTTAATTCCTTTACCATACATCAAGATTCTACGAAATATATAATTTTCCTTCAATAATATTAGCCACCAAAGAACATTTTTTGCTAAATGCATATTTTATCCATAAAGAGTTACAAAGACTGTGATTTTTGTCGTGTTGAAACTTTAGTATTTATTTTTTTTATTTTGATTTTTAGATCTTAAAAATGATGGACTTAAGACTTAAGCCAAAGTCAAGTAAATGATAATAATCTTTGCGCGTTGTTTTTTTTATGCAATAACCCATAGTTACATCCAGGCCATGCCTTACGGAAACTCTGTCAGCATGAGTATCATCAATCAATTTCAAGAGATACATCAATCAGACATTTTCATGATATACTTCAGATATTTCCAAGAGACACATCAGTCAGACACTATTTTTCAGACATACTTCAGACAGACATTTTTAAGAGACACATCAATCAGTCATTTTTTTATAGACAGCTATCTTTATTATACGGAATAGAAAGAATTATAAATGAAATTGATGTAACATAATTTAAACAGCTTAATGTCAGCCATTTGCTGAATAATACGCAATATCGCGAACATCTTGACTACAAATAAACAATTAATAAAATCACTATTGCATGGCAGTGATGTATTTGTGCTCATTGCACAGTCACACACACATAAAAATCATTCTGTTACCACATGTCATGCAACACAGAAAATAATTCATCACACCTGCTACCATATATCACTTAATGCAGAAAATAATTCATCACACCAAAATAATTCACCAATAATGAAAAAAAGGACAATTACTTTTACCCGTACAATAAAAAAAACATATGTCTCTTAGTCATTTCTCTTCCAACAAATAATCACTTCACGCAGAAGATTTGCTTGCATTTGCATCCCTATTTATTAACTGAATAATTGGGATTGAGTAACGCACCGCTTTTTACGTCACCACCCTGCTTCCTCAAAAATCATAATCGGGAAATTTAAATTTATTTCAGGGAAATCACCCTGAGTGATCCGGTTCGGTGGCCCTAATATCTATTAAATTGACTGCTGTACAAAAATATTATTGACATTGCAATATGTCATGCTCACCCTATTTGACTCTTGAACACCTTGACATAATCTTAATTTTATGGGCCACAGATTTCTTTTTTTTTAAAATCCAGGTAGGGAATATCAGTAAAATTAATAATTTCCTGTCGACACAGATACAGATACCTGCCATGGCGTTGCCTTTCCGCACCGGCGGCCCGAAGGCTCCCGCTCGAAATTTTACTTTTTCACGTCCTCTTACATCTTGATGACTTCGTCTCCTTCCGCCTCGAATCTGCCCAGCAACCCAAAAAATCTCTTTCCGAAGTCCCAAAACTGAATACTATCGGTCAAAGCACGACAGCCGGGACTTCACATTTCGAGAATTCTCCAAGCCTCCAACGGAACCTGCAAAAGGGGTCAAACACCCCCCGCAAATTCGCAGAAAAACACAGAGTGGGAAAGATCAACTTTCTGTACGCTTTTTTTTTGGAGACAAAAAAATGGCGCAATGTAGGAATATATTTTTTTCAACACTACTCACGTGCACGTGCATTTTTATAATTTTGTGGTGTTGTTGGAATTTTGAATATTCAATTTTGATTTTTCATCAATCAAGATTCAGTACATTAATACACCACAAATTATCTAAGCAAAATTTGCATCAAGCAATTGACTTTAAACAAATAAAGAATTTCAAATTTAATCCCTTATCTTTCCTAGTACAATATTTTTTTTATGCGTTGTGATTTTTTAAAAGCAATACCCAAGGTTCAAAAAAATCTAAATTCTTCCAGATTCATGAATACACAGAGATTTTTCCAGAAATGCATAAATAAATTGACAAACACAAGATTTTGAGATTTGAAAGGCTAACGTTTAATAAGCAAATTGATTCTATACATAGAATTTAAACAATGCCATCATGTAAGTTATTGAATATGCAAAAGACTGTGTTTAGAAAAATGTAACTTCTAAAGGGGCGCCGCCTCAATATATAAACACATGTCAAAAAAATCATCAAACACACTTCAGCAACTTATCTAGTTGTGAGAAAATCAACATTAAATTAAAAGGATGTCATGCCATCTATTAACCTATACATATCAAATCAAATCACCAATGTAATGTAAATCATCATGTAAGACACTCAACACTGACACTTATGTAAGATGCAATTAATTTGAATCCATCTCAAAATTATTAGCTGTACACAAAATAACAATCAAAACATGAAATTGAGAAATTTACCAGCATTTAGCAATCTTATCTTAGTTATCTTAGAGACCCTAAATCTTTAGCTGCAAAAAATATTTTTATCAAATACTGTACTTCATTAAGTTTAAAGATTTAATTTTCTTGCATCAAAAAAATACACAATGACTTTTAAAGTCAATCTAGTAATTTAACTCTTTGAATATAATCTGCAATCAAGATATTTCATATTTTTTTAAATATGAAAATCAAAGCATTACTTTTAATCATTTAAATCCAACTATAGATTAAATTCAGATGTTACAGAATTTCAAGTTAATCATTTAAAATTCAAGTTACTGATCTACTAGAGTTTCCAGGTAAATCTCACTAATTTTCAAATTTATTTAATACCATGGTAATTAAGTTCAGAACCCTGGTCCCAAGAAAGGAACATTTTTAGTGCACAATTTTAAGGCAGTACCATATATAAAAAATATTATCAAAGATGTACACCTTGAAACTCAACATTTAAATTTAAACTTATGGAAATTTAGCAAGGTGATAAAGAGTCCTAAAATTTAACCTTTACCCAAAGCATGGGCATAGAAAAAAATATTAAAAGAAAGTACTCATCCATTGCATAGAATTTTCGGCAAGCGAGATGTTGATGTTGCTTCCACAAGTGGCAAATTTCAACGGGAGCCATTGGCTGAGGCAAGCTTTTCACAGGGTCCATTGATCTCTCCATATCAAGCTTAGAATACTCGGCCAGTGACATGTTGTTGTTGCTACCAAAAGTGGGAATGTTCAACGGAATAATGTAGACTTTATAAGTTCAAAAACTAAGGCTCTCGTCCATTTTCGAAACGCCATAACAGGAAGTCTTTCTCGGGCAAAAATCCTGCACAGCACCTAGGTTCAGACACGCAGTTCTTTAGCGATGATTATCTGTCAAAGCAAGCTAGTCATCTCAAACAAACAATTTTCGAACTAGGCCCGAATGTCAAAGTGGCCCAAAATCCAGTCCAGCCAGCAGCACGGTCAGAGCATTGAATTAGACAAGTCTCAATAATATCTGGGCAGACAAGCGTCGTCATCACCAAAGACCCTATTTCCCTCGCTCAAAATCCTCTTGGCTGCCACATAGTCGGAACCAAGTACCAGTCTTTTGACTACATTAGCATAAACATGCCGCTTCTTCTACATCTCAAAGTCTCCTCTCGGCTAACTCTCTCCGACTCCTTCCTTCCAAAATTTCTCAAAATCTCCAATTAATTTTTCACTCCCAAAAAGAATCTACTTATACAAAAGCTTGGCGAAACCGAGTTAGCAAGGGGAACTATACTCGAATCCATTGCTTCTTACCAGATTTTTTTATTCTACAGTAAACCCTTTTGAACTTGTCGCCAATCTTACTCTAAGCTATTGATTCAATTTGTCGCCAAACCAAAAACAAATTTAGCGACACCACCCAAAAAAGAAAAGCGTGTCCCTAAATGGTCAAAACTCCTTCTACGAAAGAACTCCAGCAACCAAGTTCGCCTCTTGACCCCAACTTTTTAACAGAAAACTCTCCCTCTCGACCAGCTGGGAGGAAGAAATCGCTCCAGGGGGCCGCTGAACCCTCAACGCTTAATGTCTCCCAGGAAAATTTAACCCCCGCAAACGACAATTCTCACGGATTCAAATGGCTTGAAATGCCAATTAGTGGGTCAAAACAGGACACAGCTGGACATTCTTTGCCACTGACCACTTCTTATCTGTGGGAAAAGAATTTCTCTGGACCCTTATTTGCAGCTGTGACCTTCTCACAGATAACCAAGGCAATAACCCCCAGGGGAAAGAAATTTGGAAAGCCAGATGTTCTTTTTTTCTCAAAACAGTGCAATGCCTACCCAAGAAAATTCGCACAAAGAAGGGGACGGGGAAAAATCTACAATTTTGAAGGGACGGTTACTAAAGTGCTGTTTCTTAAAACCAGGATTCGAACAAAGAATGTAAACACACGACTTTTTACAGAAAAAATTTCTGCAGTGCAGTTACGTTAAATTAACTTACACATCATACAAATTAAATAACTCTGAGAATGAAATGAATTATTAATATTATTTAAGTAAATAAATTAATTTAAAATAAAACTTGAAAGAGTGACACGACATTTACTTCAAATATAAAATAAACGATAAACTTGAAATTTTGATTTTTTATCAGTTTCAAGAAAAAAAAAGATGTGAAACTGTTTTAAAGTTTGTTACTTTAAGGAGAAATTGTTTTGAGTTAGAGAAGTTGACTTCATTTTAAGAAATAACATCTTTCAACATTGCCTTAAGAAAATGGATTACTCACTATCTCATGCTAATGAAATGCATAAACTAATAATAAATAAAAGAATAAAAGCAATATCAACGAAAAATTGCTATACCAATAAATTGTATTGGAAGCTTCTAATTCAAGATGACTTTAAAAACATTTTTTGTTTAGAAATATGGAAAAACCTAAGGAAGGCCTTATGAAAGTTTTTCCAAACCCTAATATCGTTTATAACAATCCCATCAGGGGTTATGACAGACAGTTTAAGAAGCCCTGGTTTAAGACGAGGGAGGGGGATTGTAATTATGAAGTTTTTGTAACAATGAAAATTGATTAAATGAGTTCAAATGGTGACTTTTTTTGCCTAAAAGTGATTTTTCTTGTGTAAATTAATGTTATCTGTCAAAATGTATGATACGTTTGACTTCTGACGCTTTAGTTTACTTAGTTTGTATTTATATTGTGTTTTTCAAAATATTAAAAAGAAGCCTGCATTAGTTTTTAAAATCTTTTCGCAGTGAAATGATTGTTATACCTTAAAGTGTAGCAAATAACTAATAGAACTTCGTTTAATATTCTGCGTTGTGTATGTTTGTGTGCCATATATGTTAATAAATTAAATTATTAGTATTTTATGATGTGTTTTATTATATAAGTTAGTTATTACAATGAAAATTGTTCAAAAAGGTGATTTTGAAAATTATTTATAAGATGGGAAATCATAACTTTGCATTTTTCTTGAAATGTTATTGTTGATTGAGTAATTACGCTTTAAACATTTTTGATGTTGCGATTACTGACACTTTACTGAATTTGGTGTCTTGAAATTATGTTCTTTCATTGTAAGCAACATGACTTATTCTCTTCTATTCTTGAACTTTCAGCACGGTGTCATGCCACTTGAAAAGAAATCAGTTCTATTTACAGTTCTCTCTGATACAGACTCTCTATATCAGTTCTTTTTTACGTGAAAAGGTATTTAAAATAGTTCAAATGCAAGTTCCTTAAAAGTCAGGAATGTGACATAATTATGTCTCCTTTGTTTCCATTCAAAGTTTTGTATTCCATTCATCCAGTTTATTTACTGATTTGAATTAATATGTTCATATCAAAATATGGAAAAAGAGGCAGTCAGACTTTTCGTCCATAATTTGACAGAAATCTATAATTTCGGTAAAAAGACCACATACTCAATTTAATTCTACTAACTCTTCGTATTTTTGAATTGCAGTAGAACCCTGGGAATCCGAACTAATTGGGGCTGACAATTTTTTGGATTTCGGGGAATTCGGTAAAATACTCTTGATATACCAAATTCGGTAGAGCATAGACTCTGGAGGCTCTGTTAAGGCGTACGGAAATGGCCCGCGGTGATTCGCATGGTGCAGTGGCAAACAAGTTGAGGGTAAAAAGAAGATATATGAGGATGTTTCTACTCATTAACCCCTTGAGCTACGATTTTATTTAACTTCCTAATTAGATGACACCGCCCATTTGGGATATTTTTCATTATTTCAATCTTTTTAAGATGGTAAATGGATACTTGAGGCATTTAAGCATGTCCAGGTGATTTTTGCATTTAAAATTAATTGACTTTATTACCAATTTAAATATCAAAAATTCTGTAATTCGATGCACGAGCCAGACACGTCAGTGTAAGCGAAAGGGTTAAGGTGATGTATTCATTCTTAAAGACCCATTTGAATACTTTTTTAAAGTGAAGAATAAACATTAGCTTTGCTTCTGATTCGTAAAATTCCCTTCATTTCTCAGTAAAACGTTTCAGAAAATAAAAAAGATCTTCGGATTATCCTAAATTTCGGACTCCCGAGGTTCTACTGTATCTGGCTCACAGACAGATATAATTCTAAAAAAAATTATAATTAGCTAAATACGTACCTACTCTATTCATGATTTATTTATTTAGCATCTAAACGTCCCGTATCAGTGCTTGGCAATTATGGCAATATACCTTTCCGCACGTCCCACAGTGTGTTATTTTCGTAATCTAGAGCAGGGGTTCTCAAACTTTTTCCCCTTGTGTACCCTTTGATTAGTCTTTTCACTTTCGCGTACCCCCTACTGTCATACCTCCCCAAACATCCGTCTACGCAAAGGTTTTATCAATGTTAAGGGGCTTAATAGTGGTGTAGTAGTAAAATAACCACTACTGGAACGCTCTAAAAGCAGTGCCGGAACGCTCTAACCTGGGTCCCAAAAATCGCGCTGTTTTAAGGACGTTTTCACCATTTACACCCTTAAGAATCAAATAACGCGAATTAATGGAATTTTCAGGACTTATTTTTAATTTTATATTTTATTCCAATTTTAAAATAGTATTAGTTAAACGGCAAGACAAACAAAAACAGTATTGGAATAATTTCACATTAACTTGGTTAGCTAAAAATTACACTTCGTAATAATCAGTTATTCAAGTGCAAGAAAATTTCAATGCGATCCTTGAGCTTCTTCTTTCATGGAGCTGAGTTTTATAAAATTCGGTTCAAATGAAAAAAAGATATAATCGCATGTCTGGAGCTGCGTCAAGCTTATTTCGATATTCATTCTTAATATATGTATAAGACAAGAATGCTCTTTCCACAAGTTCTGTGTTCGTGAAAGGTATTAAATATTTTATTGATTTAACACCGAGTTTTGGTATTCTTCTTTCACTGCTACCCAGAAGTCAATAAAATTTCTTTTTTTAAATTCAGATTTTAATGAAGAATCAGTGGAAAAGTTAAATTATTTTTTCTTTTTCAGAAATTGTTAATTTTTCAGCTTTTTCAAAAAACGCTTCAAAAACGTCGTTTAAAATCCACATATCTACATCACTGCGCTTCGGAAAATATTGTCTGAATGAAAACATAAGTCCTTTTAAATCTACTATTATACTAGTTTTTACTTATTTTGTTAATTTAAGTTCATTCTCAAATAAAAAGTTGAGAAGTGTCTCAAAAACTTCATACTAGTTTTTTTTAAATACAGGATTCCCAAAAATTCAGCTTCTTAATCATAGACTCAATTAAGTTTATTTATTTCTGAAAAAATTTCAGATAAGTACGCAAGGTGCTGCAATCATTCACTTTCATAAAATTTAGAGCTCATCGCGTTTTCAAAAAACATATGAACTTCATGTCTCTTCAAACAACCTTTCGAGTACATTTCCTCGCGAAAGCCATCTCACTTCTGTGTGCAAAAGTAACGTAGTATGTAGGCTACCCATTAGGGTGGATCGAAAATTCAAAGTGTGGATAAAATAATCGGCATAGGGTGCAAAAGTTGTCTTTTAAGTGTACTAGCATATAAGCAAAATTTTTCCAACTTTGTTTAATATCATCCGGTGCCCCAAAACGCTTAAATATTTGCAAAAAACGTTTTTTATGCAAATTTCGAATTAAAAATCAAAAATTAAAAATGTGTTAAAGAAACTATTTTACAAGGAGAAATGTAGAGGTGAGGGCGAAGGAATGATAAAAAATACCAAACAAAAATTGGAAAATTATCGTACTGAAAAAATATCGTGTTTGTTCGATATCACATTTTGTAAGTGTACAAATTTCGATACATGTAAATTTCAAAAAGACATGAACATTGAAAACTCCCCTTGCTGAGCGATTGTTTATAAAAGATCGAATATTAGAAAGGAAATTGGTTATTGGAGAAGTGGAAGTAATTGCTAATGAAAAAAAGAGAAAAGGAAAAAAGAAAACAGATGGAAGACAAAAGAATAAAACGTAAAATGGTTAAAACTGATGTGGCTCATGCTCAATCAATGGAGCTATTTGAGCTCAACACTATGTCTTCGTCCTTGTATACAGATACGGATGTAATTGCCTTGGAATATCTATCATAAAATCGTTTAGATTTCCTTACCTTAGCAATGGAATGTGATCGATACAGAGTTTCAGATAGAACAGCTACTTCATTTGCCAGTGTTGTTCTACAAGACATTGGAATTGCACACGAAGGCGAGGCTTCGCATGTGGTAGATCGCAATGAAATTCGTAGACAGCGTAAAAAGCTTTAAAATGCAGTTGCAAAGTCTAGTGTCTTGTTCCTCTTAACCGGGTTATATTTCGATGGGAGGAAAGACAACACAAAAGTGCTAATTAAGAAGGACACTAGGTATTACCCAAAGACCACGAAAGAGGAGCATTACACTCTTGTAAACAACCTACCTGTGTATATCGGCATTGTTACTGCTACAACAAGAGGAGCTAAAGCCATAAAAGAAGCAATACTCAATGTTTTGGAACACATAATATGCGATTAAATGGGATAACAGTAATTGGATGCGATGGAACAAATATTAATACTGGGCACAAGGGAGGTATTATTCTCTTGATGGAACTGGCCTCAATAGACCATTACAATAGTGAATTTGTTTGTTTCAAACAAATGAGTTACCCCTCCGTCATCTACTAAATTTTTTGGATGGGCAACAGCTGGTCCTAAAGAATTTTGTCGACCACTTGGTAAAGCAATCAAAACCTACGAGGAGCTACCTGTAGCTCCTTTTTCTTCAATAAATGTGGAGAATATGCCACATAATATAGATAGAATGGTTCTCAGCAATGATCAGCAATATCTACATCATATTTGCCTAGCGATATCACGCGGTGAATGTTATTCTGAACTGGCATTAAGAAAGCCTGGTCCAGTTGTTCATTCAAGGTGGCTAACAGTTGCAGGTAGAATTTCAAGGTTATATGTGGTCACAGAAAAACCATCTGACAATCTTATTATTCTAACATACATTAAGAAGTTATATGCAACCTGTATGGTTCCATGTCAAGACAAAGCCCTCCATAACAGAAGGAGCGCTGCATATTTGGAGACTTATTTCATTTTTTAGATATTTGGAACCCAATTTAAGAAATATAGTACACACTTTTATTCAACGAAATAGCTTCTTTTGTCATCCAGAAAATTTGCTATTGTCAATTCTCACAGATAACAGAGAGAATATAAGGTCTTTAGCACTACGAAAACTAATTTGTGCTAGAAATGAAAACAGATTATCATCAGAATAAGAATTTTTCAAGTACCAAAAATAGACTTTAAAGCAAAGGATTTTTTTGCACTTATGAACTGGCAACGAGTTGGACATTTGAACCACCTCTTTTGATGAATGTGCCATTTAAATAAATAGAGGACATGGTAAAAGTTAGACGGAGGAATGGTCAAAATATCCATGGCATACCCAAGCTGTAGAAAGGTGTTTTTTCATAGTGTTTGAAGCGTCGGAAAGTGTATATGGAGAAGAGAAGAGACGCGGCTTCATATGGAATAGGATACAATCAGGAAGTCTTATCAAGCATTATAATACCAAAAAGGATTACATCCTTTAGAAATATGTAAATCTTCAAATTAATAGAATTAAAAATCTATGATTAAGTTCACTTTTTATAAGTTTTGTGATTTATTGCTTTGACTATTAAATTTATACTTCATGTATTATTATAAAATTATAATTATTTATAAGTTTACAATTTAATACTTGAATAATCTGCCAATTTTTCAAATATTCTTCATTAATTCACAATTTTTAATAGATATTTGTAAAAATGTCAATTTTTAACTTTTGGGGGGGAGGCGTTCGGGCCACCAGAAGATATGAATGAACTTTAATAATAATAAAAAAACGCAAACTAATATACCCAAAACAAAACTTTCTAAAATTAGATTAGAAATAAATAAGAAATTTTGAAAATATTTTTTTATAAATTTTCCCCCAAAAATGTAATTTTTAACTATTTTTGGGGAACTGGAAGATATGAATGGATTTCAATAAAAAAAATATATATGTAAACTAATATACCTAAGACACAACTTTTACACCCCATGCTAAAAATAATTTCAAAACAAAACAAAAAAAATTGTAAATTTTCATATAAAAATTCAATTTTTAACTATTTTTGAGGCGCTTGGGGCACCGGAAGATATAAATGAATTTCAATAAAAAAATTATATAAACTAATATACTTAAGACACAACTTTCCCGCCCCATGCCAAAAAAAATTTCAAATTTTTTTTTTTCCTATACTTTTCGATCCACCCTACTAACCATGGCTCCACACAAAGATATGGGTGTTAGTTAAATTAGCCGCTGAATGGCGCATTAGTAAAGATGGTTTCATGCTGCCATTTGTTAATATCTCTCCACAAGCAACGCAGTGGTTTTGGACAATCTTCATCACCCGTGACGGAAAATCCATATTTTTTAAGTATTCGTTAGAATATTTTCTCTTCGGAGGTGGAGCATTTATTTTTTGACGTTTTTTTTTTTAACAAAATCAATTTTATTTCTTACCTGAACAGCCAATCAGTCAGCCTTCGCACTTCATGATTATCATCTTGCTGATCCACAGTTATCGCCATAGCTGCCAAATCGGTGGTTCGAATTTCAGTTTTAGATGCCGATCTCTCAAGAGTTCCAGTTTTCAACCACTTGTCCATTTTGAGAAATCAAACAATATCGAATTGAAGTCACTCAATGCACTTCAAATTGAGCACGCATAGCCTACAAACACCAGTTTTGTGCCACAAAACAAACCAAACCAAACAAATTGAGCACCCATAAAACACAAAGCTTGATTCAAGAATCTTTGAGAGGATTCCGGATTGTTCTCGATAAACCTAAACTAGAAGGGCATAAATAAAAAGCATACCACATTGGCTCCTAGTGAAGCTTTTGCGAACACACTGATGATTCATGCATAATCGGGTCTGGTGAACACAAAATATCAATCATTTACCAGGTTTTCTATTGCTTTCTTTTTTCTTATTTTGAGCGTAGGTTTTAGACTAACACAACTTTTACTTTTCACACGAACTTAGGAAAACAAAATACTGTAACTTCTTTAATCCTTTCTATTTTCTTGTGTCCGCCATTACCGGCTTTGATTTCGCGTTCCCCCAACTGGTCCTTCGCGTACCACAGGTTGAGAACCTCTGTTATAGAGATTTAAGTTTTTGAGTTATAGTGTCCACATGAACGCGGACAGACAGACTTCCCGTAGACGGAGTTTGTCCAAAATTTGACAGAAACCTACAAATCATGTGTAAAGATCACATACCGAATTTCATCCCCGTAGCTCTAATAGTTTTCGAGTTATCGTGTTCACAGACAGACAGACATAATTCCAAAATTGTGTTTTTCCGACTCAAGGAGGACTAAAACGTGGAGATTTATCAAAATCTCTAGTTCAAATTTTTTGACGATTACAATGCAGTATCAGCTTCATTCATCGCATTAGTATCAAGTAATTTTTTAAAATTATTATTATTATTGAGTTCTTATTGAGTTTTTATAATAAATTAAAAATATTGGTAAAACAAATTTTTTCTTTTTCATTTTTTCTTTTTTTTTTTTAGCCTGCTGCAAAAAAGGTTGCCCATCCCTGTTGGAATTGTTGGAAACCAAAGACAGTTTAATAAATATAAAATTAATTCTATTACATAATATAATATTACTTCAAATTTTCCATCTTTGCGAAAATATGTGCATGCCTTCCGGATGTATCTGAATAATTCAGATACATCTGTAAAATTGTTGATAGGCTTGGCTCTTCCATCTAATGAAGTTCTCAGTTCTACCTATCTGTAAGCTTATGCAAGTAATTTTTTCCTAATATGAATTTCATTAAATGTACATTGAAGAGCAAAATTACTGATGCCAACTTTAAATGTATCTTAAAATAAAAATAACTAATTACTAACCGGAAATAAGGATAATTTCTCAAATAAAGGCCAGCTTATTGCTCCAACTGATTAAAATCAATGAGAGCACTTATTTTTTATGAATTTTTCAAATTTCATAAATACATAATTAATACCTGATATCACAGAACTTTAAATTTTGGTTATTAATATATATTATATATATATAATATAAATCCAAATATAACCAGTATATAATCATACAGAAATAAAGTAAACAAGAATTAAATCTTATATCAAAAAGTCATTATTTGAACAATACATCATTTTTAAATAAAATCTAATAAATTGAAATTACTAAAGATACCATAAACAAAAATCAAGTTTAAACATTATATTTCAACAAGTGAAAGAACACTGTTGTTATTAAAAATAATGAAATAGGCAATCCAAGTAAATGGAGTTTTCAACAATTAAAATAGCAACTTGGCTGTGGACAAGCTTCAGCCAGGATAAATTAATTTTGCTGTACAAACCATCCCTGTTACTATTGTTGTTGAAAAAACAAACAGGGTAATTTACCCTAAAATGAAAGAATTTAGAAAGAAAAGTCTTATACTAACCCTAACTATAAAGCATGACTATATAGAAACGACTAATATTCAGGATAAAATATGTAAATATCATTATATTGCACTAAGATATTGCACTAAAGACAGTAAATATATAATTCAATAAAATACCCATACTATACATTAAACAAAAACTAATCTGTGTCTCCTCTTAAACTTACCAGAATTCATCTCTTTCAATATAGCCCGCCATGCATATTGACATCACATGTTGCCACAACCAAAAATCTTACCATGAATCAGCATAATAGAATAAATAATATAATTAATTTTTGATATCATGAATTAGTAAGATACCTATATTAAAATTCTCAAAACTATATTAAAAATTGTAATACAATTAGTTATCTAGAAAATAGTTAAAAATGTCTATTAAAAAGGAAATTTTCACTTGAAAGATCCTGTCGCCATCTATGTAATAAATCTGAAACAAATAACTCAATAGCCAATTTTGAATAAAACTACCCATTACGAGTAGAATAAGTGAAAACACTATCCCACTAACAAAGAAATAAACATATTCTTTTATAAACCAATATGAGTGATTTATTTTAAATGACCTAAATATTTCCTATCTATATATGCTCTTAGAAAACCTATAGGCATTCCATAATCCTGGGCAAAGGGGTAAAAATTTCTTATGTTCTTACTTCTAATATCAATGTCTGTTACTAAATTATTATTTCTAATTATATAATTTTTTACTAAATTCTTGAAGACAGAAATGCTAAGATTACTATTCCAAAAAGGGAATTTATTAATTTGAAAATTAAATGCATTTCTTTTATCAAAGATATCTGTTACTAATTTATTATCTATGATTTTATTATCTAGATCTAAAAATTCTGCAGTTAAGTTTTACATTAGTTTTTATAAGTTTTAAATAATCAGGATAGAAGTCAATATGTGGCTTAAGGCAATTTTCTTTATTGAATAATTTTAAATCATCTATATAGCGGAATAATATACTATGGCTATAATTAGACAAATCTTTCTCATAGTAGTGAAGATAAATATTTGCTAAACTATTACTAGCTGGGCCTCCTTGAGGTAATCCTTTAACTTGATGGAAAATCTTATTATCAAAAAAGAGATAATTTTCTTTTAGAACAAGATTAATAAGATTTTTAAAATTATTAATGTTAATATCTTTTTTAAGATCATAATCTTTATGTATATTTACTAGGGTATTAGTTAAATCTTCAATATCTATACTATTAAATAAATCCTGAAAGTCAAAAGTATGTACACTAGTTATTTCTACATCTTTAATTACATTTAATATCTCTACACTATTATTTACTATAATTGTATCTTTTTGCTTATTTAAATTCTCTATCACTGTCTGTAGGTATTTTTGCAAGAGTTTGCCTGATTTCGTAATATAAGTATTGCAGCCATTAGTAACACTTCTAAATTTAAGAGGACTCTTGTGAAATTTTGGTGTAAGAAAGATGTGAGGATAAACTTTTTTAATATAATTAATTCCCAATTTTTTATGGAAGGCTTGAATTCTATTAGAAATTTCTCTTTCACCTAATTTTGTCTCTTTATAAATATCACTATTAATAATATGATCATTAAGTATTTTTTTGTAAAAATATTTACAAATTATAGCAAAATTACTGGGCACTTTGTCTATATAGACTATTACAAAATCTGTTTGCAATTCTTTAATATGTTTTTTAATATCAGGATATCTAATAAAATCATTAGATTTAAAATTATAGTTAAAAAGATCTAATAATGTTTTATGTCTATATTCATTAAATGCCTCTAGAGGCAAACTATATTTTATTGCCATATTTAATATAAATTTCTCAATATCTTTTTTAATTTGATTTTTAATAATTTCATTACTATTAGCTATAGCCATTCGATGCTTTGTACCTTTACTCATTAATTCTCTAAGTTTTTCATTTCCAACAATATTCAAATCTCCAGTAATTACATGTCCATGATCTTTATTAATGAAATCATTATAATTTAAACACTTGCAATCATCACTCGTATTACTTTCTTTTATATTATTATAGTTAAAAATCATTCTGCCTAATTGTGTGTTATATTTAAATGCACGTTTAATTTTAATATTTTTTATAGGGAAGCAATTAATATGTTTATCTAATATGGCAGAAAATTTACATTTGTCATACTTTTTGTTCATAAAAAGGAAAGTACAATATTCAATATCTTTCTTATTGGAAGTGTTATGTGATAAATTAAATTTTTTATAAATAAATTTGAAGATATCTCTAATCAAATCCCATCCATGTGAGTCTGTCTTATTATTCATAATTAATTCTCTGCTAGCTTTTATTTCTTTTTTTATTTAATCCAAACATATATCATTTAATCTTTTTTATATCAAAATCTTTATCAAAATTCTTACACAATACCAATAATTCTTCATTAATAATCTTAAGTTCTCTATTATGTCTCTTGTGTCTAGCTATACTAGATTTACCATGTCTTTTTTCTATATTGGAAGCTTCTACTTTATAAAAGTAATGAGATTCATTACCTTTTAAAACCTTTATAAGATTTAATTCTTGTTTACTTTATTTCTGTATGATTATACCGAAACTGATATTCTGACTGATCTATACCGAAATAACCTAAGTTGTGGTTTATGGCGAAGAATAAAAATTTTATATTATAATTTAAAAAAAAAATAATTTAGCAAAAAAAAGAGCATTTTTGCTTTTTTTGCGAAACAAATATTTTCAATAGTGACTTTTTACATATTTTAGAAAGACGTGAAATAAAAGGAAGGCTTCCCTACAAATATGAGAAATCAGAAAAGAAAAATTCGAAAAAATCTGACTATTGAAACCAAATAAGACACGGCAAAATTTGTTAATACAAAAATAAAATGCTATCTTTAAAAAACAAGTAAATGGATATTAGACACACTAAAGTTATTTTGTCATTAATTATTTAGATTTTTCAAATTCATTGGAAAGTTTTTAAATTTTTGTTTGCTGATGGAGTGCAATTTAATTACGGGTTTTTTTTTATCTATTAAAAAGAACACTTAATGTTTCCGCTGTTATTAGAAAACAGGTTCCTATTCCCGCCATAAAAATCTGCTTTCCAAATATCCAATATTACCGAGCTGAAACTCCGCTTTCCGAGATTTTTATTGGCGAGTTGGCGAGAAACGAGCGATTTCAGCGGCAACCACGCCTAAACCAAATTCCATGCTTCGACGATACATCAGACGGTTCTGAGCTCTCGTTAAAGGAAGAGGAGAACCGGCAGATTTTCTCTCGCGTGCTACGGCGAAGGTCTGTTTGGTGTCGTCTGACCCCACCACGTGTTTTGATTGGCTGAAGGTCAGCGAATTTTCTTATTTGTGTTTGCGCGTTTGGCAGCATTACAGTAGGATACTATGGAATAATTATTTTTAAAACATCATTATGTGAAAAAAAATTGTTAGTCAAGTTTCAGAATTGCTTGATGGAGGTGAAAAAATTGTTTATTAGATGAAAACGAATTACGATATTTTAATTTAATGCACAATTCGGAATTCTGAAATTTTATGAGTTCGGAGTAAGTTAATGCAACTATAATTGTTTTTCAATATAGGTGAAAATTAAATTCAGCTTTTCCTGGTATTGGATAATATTCGATAAACCAAATTAAACGCATATATTTGATTATTCGTTTACTATCACACGAAATTTGATGTTATTTCTACAATAATTGATTGAAAGTCGTGTTCTGATTTGCTGATCCATGATGGTCTTCACACCTGTTTGAGCGTGATCAAAGGCAAGCTGTTGCATACCGAGAAAGTGTTTTCTGTGGGTTAGAGTCATGAAAGCCTCTGTGCTATCTGAGTGAAACCATGGAAACGGGCACACCACCCCCTAGAAGCAAAAAGTGTCCCAAAGAGAAAAGTGGCAGTCCAGCCAAAACCAAAAGGGCACAACACTCCTCTTCAAAATCTCCGGAACACGGTTCCACAAAGGCCTCGCCCGAGCACGATCCGAAAGTATGGCAGGCAAAGGAACAGGTCCTCAGCATGCCGAGTCCGAGGCGGGAGTACAGAGAATGCATGGTTGACACTCGCAGCACGGCCCAGTGCAACACCACCCAGCCGACCATGTGTTGTGGCCCCGACAAGAAAGGTGAAGGTTTTTCGAGGATGGCCGTTTTGTATTTCATGTTCTTTTCGTGCGTATTTGTGGTGGCTATCATCGGACTGAGGATGTTCACCATTGAGGATAAACTCCTGAGGCTGGACACTGACTACCAGCAACAGCAGATGAGAATAGAAGTCCTGGAAGGAATCATAAATAAATTACAAAAGGTAAGTTCCCATTTATTCAGAGTGAACCGCCGTGGATACTTTCATCTTTAGATAATTTGTATACATTTTTGTGTGTTTTTCACCAGTGTGGAATTTCATTTGATTGGTTTTTATAGACACTAATTGCTCTTGGCGAACCGAAAGCAGTGGACAGAAAATATTTTCTCTTAAATAAGGGAAGTAAATTTCTACAACATCGTTAATTCTATATTTGTGAGTAATCTCACACACATTTAAAAAATTGTGAAGTAGTTCAGCCAAGTTGGTTGGTTGGTTTGGGATTTATTGGCGCAAGAGCCAAATTTGGCCATGCTGCGCCAAACGTACGGTGAAAGTACAGCATATATAGTCCAGCCAAGTTGGTCGAATTGGGTTTGGAATGCTCCATGAAGCTTGGTTCAACATCTTAACACTCGACAGTGATGTATTTGGCATTCTATGCGAACAGGAAAGTGTGTTGGAGCACAAGTTTGCAAACACATTTTTCACTATTTAAAAATTTTATTATAAACATGCATTGCTCCGAATTTTTTTTGTATTTCAGATAAAATAATTAAACTGTGGTCGCAAAAATTTCCACAGCCAATCCGGGGCGTATTTGAGGCGGAACGTCACTGCTGTTTTAAAATGAGAAATGAAAAACAAAAAATTCTGAAAATATTCTTAAAACACCGCGATTTTTGTCCGGTTAGAGCGTTCCGGCACTGCTTATGTTGCGACTACACCACTGCACCCAATATACCTTTCAGATTCTTCGATATTTTTAGAAATAGTAAAAATATATAAAATCGATCTAATGCATTTCATTAAAATTTTCTAAATTACTTTTTTAAATAATTTCAGTCAATCATTAGCCAATATTTCATTTTCTTATTTTTGGAGTCGCCTTAACTAATCTTCGGAGGAAAATGTAATAGTAATAAGAAACTTTTGAGTTTGAAGAAAACCTTTAAGATAGTTGAATCTCCCACATAAACAGTGGACACCTCTTAAGTTTATCTTGATGAAAAGTGAGATTGCTTAACAGAACAGGATTTGTGGTATGTGTGACTACAGAGAACTGTTCTTATATTCCTTTTTTAGAATGGTTCACTGAATAAAACAACATTAATCACTACAAATTTGCTCGATCGTCATTCATTGAATTATCGTATCATTGAACTTATAAAGTAAAATTAAGTCGTTCATAGATGTTATAACGCGTTGCAAATATATCTCAAGTGTTTTAAGTGAATCAAAACGAAAATACAAGGAAAATTCCGGGAGTAAATTTTTAGTATCTAAGAAACTAGCAGAATATCACACATCATAGAATCTGATAAATCTAATCGTAAAAAAATTCTGCTTGCTCTAATGGTGTGCATATTGAGTTTTGACAAGTTCACTTGCAAGTTAGTTCCAAAGAATAGATATAAAATTATCTTATCTTACATTTAAGTTTTTCATTAAGATTTGAATAAATGACCGAAGTTTAGTCGATTTGGTTCCTTTGCGAAATATTTTTTACTTAAGAGATCTCCAATAGGTGTCAATTTTTTTTGCTTAGAATATGTAATTAACACCTTCTAAATAATTACACATGACATGGGAGTTAATATCTTGTGAAATAATTTTCATTTCTGATTTTTGTTTCCGTGCTAATAATTTGCTATATTTTGAGGAAAGGAACTGAACAGTGGTCAGTAATCACCTGATAATGTGATTACTGACCACTGTGATGAACCTGATAATGATAATGTGATTATGTGGATTGCCGAAATTCCAAATTCGTATGCGTTTGAAGTAGAGGAATTTTGTTTGTTAATAATCATCGCATTGCATTTACGTTTCTTTTTGTTACAATGATTGTTTAATGGCCTTCCATATAAAAAGAATTTGAAATTTAAATGTTTTCATATAAAATTGTCATTTTATTCTTTTAGTGAGCCATACTTCCAATTCAAGAGTTCGTTAATGGTCCGTAACCTCATATTATAAGCCAATAAAGTTCTTTGTAAAACGTCATAAAGTATTTTTTATTTTGTCTATAACTACGCCAAACCCAGTTATCGATTTCGGTTTATATGGATTCCTTTTTTCTACAAAATTTCTTCTAACTACCCGAAGTGAAAATTAAACTCTCTAAAAATTTGAAACTGAACTTTGCTTTGTTATAAAAAGGTTTTGCGGGGAAGATATTTAACTTACTCTCTCAAATCTCTCTTATGCATGTCAATTAGGGTGGTTTATTCCTATTAATACACAGCCGAAATCGTGGGCTCATTATGTGCTGGGTAACTGCCAATCAGATATGGAATTGTTGAAGCCATCCACCTTTGTTCATGTATAGCATTTCAGAAACCTATCTCAGTTCGTGTTCGTGTGCAAGCGCAATGCATATTCTGTACAGTGAAATATGTTGCAAACTAATAATCAGCGAAAGTTCTTAGTTTTATTAACAATTCAACAAATAATCAATTTATTGATCAGAATCGAAGTGCGCATAAAGTTAAGGCTCTCAAAATTAGGTCGCTGTTCGTTTTGGAAAAAATTATTTGTGGAATTGTGTTAACAATTTTTTAATACGTTATTTAAGTGGAAATAGTCAGATTTTTACATTTCCATTAGCATATTTCAGTTAACCGAGAACTATAATCAAAAGATCTTAAATTTTAGAAAGCCATATAAATTTAAATGATTAGAATAACATAACATATAATTATTTCTTAACTATTATAATTATGCTCCTAGATCGGAGAATATTTTACATTGTTTTGAATATATGACTAAAAGTTTATAAATTTCAATAAACTAACAAGTTTTAACTTGTCGACCTAAGTAGAATGTTCTTTTTGCTTTATGTTGTGGATTGGACAATTGTGATTCTTTTTTTGTGTGTCTTGGGTTTTGTTGATTGATTGATCGATATGTTTTGTAGTTGTTCATCAGCAAATGATCACATTCCATTTTTAGTATAGGGTGTGTTGAGGCTCAGTTTGATTTTTATCAAATATGTTTTTGCAATTTGGAAACCGGTAGATGCTCCAGTTTTGGCCACCTTAAAGAGAAAATTTGAAATGGAAATTTTACAGTGGATGACTGTTTAAAACATATTAAATCATACTATTTTTTAGCAAATTTTATTGGCTTTCTGCTAGTTATAAAATTTTTCTGAAGAATATTTTAGATTTAGAGTTATGAATTTTTAAATAAATTAACCCAATTTGCACTAGTTTTGGCCACCTTGCTGCAGTTTTGGCCACCTCTATGCACCAGTTTTGGCCACACTAATATTCTATTTTTAGCAGACATATTAATGAATTTTAAGTAAAAATAAATCATTTTTATGCAATATATATTTTAGTACATTATTTTCTGTTATTTTAAATGTGATTTTTTTGAGGAATTTATAAAGATATGTAATAAAATTTACCTAAGCTGATTTTAGCTACAGATTTCAGTTTTTTAAAAAAGAAACAGGAATGCAGAAAACAATAATTTAATTTGGTTGGTAAAATACAAACCATAATTTAATTTGGTTAATAAAATACAAACTATATATACAAGCATAATTTTTTTTGATAAAATATGAAACAAGAAATGGGGAGAGGAATAAACTTACATTGCAAAAGCATAGATTTTTTAAAAAATCTTACAAATCAAGAGTTTGCATTATTATACTCACTAACAATATTCACAAATATGTATTTTTATAATTTTTAATTGAAACATTAATCAAATTCATCAGAATCATTTTTAAAATTAGAGTAATCTATGCATATAAAAGAATATTCCTCATCTCTGAAGTCAGGTTCCTCAAGTTGAAATTTTCTAACATAAATGTGAGGTAAACATTCAAATTGGAGATGTTTCTGACATTCCATTTTGAATGGTCTTGACTGCATTACCAGTTTTAGATGGTGAGTAGCAAAATTTTTTTATGGAAATGCTACCTGCCTTCTTACTTTTAATTGGAGCCATTACTATGTAAAATGAAAATAAACAAAACTAAATCTTTTATTTTAGAAACAAAACTAAATCAGTTACTTTTATTTTAGAAACAAAACTAAAACAGTTACTTTTATTTAAGGAACAAAGCTATATCAGTTACTTTTCATTTTAGAAACAAAACTAAATCAGTTGCTTTTATTTTAGAAGTAAAATTAAAGTAGTTGCTTTTAGTTTAGAAACAAAACTAAATTAGTTGATTTTATTTCATCCAGATATTCTTAAATTTATGTAATGGCTAAAAACACAATAATGAAGTTATGTGGCCAAAACTGGCACATATAGTAAATTTAAAGTACCAGTTTTGGCCACCACCCATTTAATCTTAAAAATAATTAATTTTGATATGAAATCAGAATGAAAAGAAAGCTTACCTCATAAACCTTAAGGGTAATCAGTTTTAAATTAATCATTTAATTCTGAGAGCTTTATGATGAAAAACTGCAAATGTTTGTTTTTTAACAGTTGTGAGTATGCAAAACATGATCATGCATTTAATTTTTTTACAAGTCACATGTTTGAGAAAAATGAACCAATCAGATTGAAAATAGTAAAATAAGGATTGTTTAAGTATTGTAATGCTTCTTAATAGTTAATTTGAAATTACTGGTTAATTATTGAAAAACAGATCCAATGTGGCCAAAACTGGAGCACCTACCCTAATATAACGCATAATTACTTGTTTACTATTATATTCATAAGCCTAGAAATATTTTACTTCGTTTTCAATGCCTGTGCGTAAATGAATATTTCAGTTTCATTCATTGGTGCTGTCTTTGTAGTTCGCAATCTGTAACTTTCTACGGAATGAATGAATTAGTATCTGTTAAGATGCTAATCGAAGTTTAGCTGCTTTTTGTTACTCATGGTAATGCTACGCATCTTAACTATCAAACACTACAAATATTCATTAAAGTACAACTTCAGTTAACCGACCTAAAGGGGGGAGGAAGGGTCGTTTCTAATAACAATTTTTTCAGTTAAGCCATGAATATCTACTGCTCTTTTGTACCTAATTACAGTTTGTAATTTTGAAATGTTTTGAGTATAAAACGAATTCATAACTCTCTTTGTAGGCTACAATTATGTTCTTTATTAAAATTTACCCTCCGTCCGGCCCAATATTCGCACCGGCCAGTTCGGGCGCGATGCGTCTGATGGGCACAGGTAAACATTATCTTAATTAATATTGTTAATACCCAATAATTTTAATTTTAGCATTCTAAAATGAATCACTGACCTTTTTGGGGAGGCTTAAAAGGAAAGGAAGCTTAAAGGTCAATTGCAATATAGGAAGTATGTCAGTCATAAGTAAACAAACTGATTTGGTAGCCAATGTGATTTTAATACGTATCAGTTAGATTTCGACAATCAAAATTCCTTACGTTATCGAGTAATTTAACTTCGTTCATCGAAGTAAAATATTTGGAATTATAATCATTTAAGTGGAAATGTTTTACCCCGGACGTTTTCGTATACTGACGCAACAAGTTGCGTTTTGTGTTTAGATTCATATTTAAGGAAATCGCACTTGCATTTGGACCTGTTGACATTGGGTCCGTAATTTGATGTAGGTCAACAATTTCGGTGTCAAGGCTATAAAACAAATTTCATTTATTTGCTTTGTTACGTTTTTGGTTGTTGTTTTCACTTGCACAGGGACAGACTTTCTACCGGCGTATTTCACCCAAAACGATCTACGACTTTTGTGTAAGACGGGACACCGAATTTCATCTCTCGCTCGTTGCTTCTCTGAATTATCGTTTTCACAAACTGACAGACAGACACGCAGTCAAACTTTGACTAACCATCACTCGTTTAACCGTCAATTTCTGTAATTCGCCATCGCCCAAAAAGTAAAAAGTGACGTAGGTGTATTTCAATGAATTTCTGTACATTACTACTCTTGTATTGAAGTTTAAATGGATCGTTTTGTAAAATTTAAAACAGTATGTATGTATTATACACGTTTAAAGGATTTTATTCTCATTTTTGTCCCAAAACAGCAGTGAAATCACGTGACTATACTTATCCGTCTATTCGGTTATCCGCCACAGCCCTGTTCCGGATAGTGACGGTTAATCGGTTTCATTGTAATTACGAAAATGGCGAAGTGGAAATTTTTCGGACTCGTAAAGGACTAAAACGTACAGTTTCACCAAAATCTCAAGCTCGAATTTTTAGGAATTACTTAATCTTCGAATTGGAGAAAGTGAAAATTCCGAAATTTATATTCTTTGACAGTTCTCGCGTCATTCCTCATTCTGAATATGGCTCCTTAATTTATTCAGTTTTGTTTTCCAAAACAAACGGCAATCACACCTGCGTTTCGTGAAGATCACCAGGCGTAATTCACAACCAGTGCTGAACAAATGCATGATTTCGAAAAACCTTCGATTCAAAGCTTGCGAGTTTGTGATTCACTGTTTGAAACTTGTTACCAGTGTGTGTGTACATTTAATTAATTTCGTTAAAGATTCGTGACTACAGTGAATGCAGTGTGTCAATATAAATGACACACGCTTTGTTTTGTTGTTCAGTACGCTTGAATACCAAACACGCAATCCTCCCATTCAATTGGTTTGATTCATGTTGTATGCTCTGCACTTCAAAAGCCCCCCCCCCCCCCATTGCAAGCGATTTCTTTGATTCATTGACCTTATCATCGGAAGGAGTGCAACTGGTTTCCTTTCAGACTCGCTCCCTCAAATAACAGTAATTTCGCGTATCTCCTGCGAATATCAGCTTTTGTTTCGGAATTTGATAAATATAGGAAGTACGCTTTGTTTCTTTTTTAGGTTTTATTTATTTCCATTTTGGATATTAGTTCTGGAGATTTTTATGGCAAGGTAGCTCGAATTTCGCAAATGCCAAATGCCGAGAGGTTAAGAACGTTATTTAAAGATGATTTAGGAACTGGGCGTGCTTTTCCAGACTTGCCAGCGATAAAATTATTCCATTTACTTGGCCAGAAAGCGTTGCTTTTAGATAAGTTCAACTTTATTACATGCGTTTAAATAGAATTTATTTAAAAAAACTGTAAACGTGTTTAATTTGAAAAGTAGATTTAATTAGTATAGAAAGGTATATTAGTGGGAAAAAATTTTAATTGAATACTTAAAAGTATAAACAGCTGTTTAATATAGATTGCATTGTCTATATATTTAAAATAATTGGCAAAAACAAAGAACGAATCCTCCAGCTTCAAACACTGATTCAATCTCGCCAATTTTTATTTCTTATGACATCTTATGACCCCTATATATGTCATCAGTGATCGCCTGTCCCCCGCCACCCTCCGTTTTCGCGTGAAATCTGAAAAACATTATTTCATTCTGAATTCTGTACGGAGAAAAATCTTGACATGGTCCAATAACCCCAATTACTATACCGATTTCTCCAATTTCTATTTTACATAGAATCCCATGACTCCTAGATACGTCATCCATGGTCGCCTGCTCCCCACCGCTTTCCAGTTTCGAGAGATATTGTAAAATAAAACTCTGACAAAAGTCCCCCAGCCTTAACAACTGGGCTGATTTCGCCAATTCATTTTGCTACTTTGCAAGTATAGCTAAGCGCTATTAATATTACGGGGGGAACAGCTGGTCGCCGAAGGCAATTAGTGTGATGAACTCACAAAAATGAAATAAAGTTTTACTGCTTGAGAATTAGGTTAAGTAGTCATCCTTTATAGGATTTCAATGCTTTCCATTCACGATATCTTTATCTCAAGAAGGTTTCGACGGTTCAATTATTGCTTGAAAAATCGGGTGCAATTATGTCGTAAGGAAACTACTTTAAAGTGCATATTTTGGGATGTCTTTGCAAAACATTAAAAATAACGCTGCTTTTTTCCATAATTAATTTTTACTTTCTAAGTAATCTGACCCCACTCGAGGTCATGGCCCATAGTTTAAAAAACCCTGGCATATAAGAGAGATCGCGAAATTCGTTTCTTCAGCTGAAAAGGGGAAAGATTTATGATATTTTGATTATATATTACTGATTATTATCTGTTTTTCTAATTGATTAAAATATTATTTTACTTATAAAAGAGAACGGTGGAACTTTCTACCTATTGTTTACTTTGGGAAAAATTGGGAATTGCTGTTACGTTACGCGGAGTTAAATTAGTATTGTCATTGTCGAAAAATCTGATCTCGAAATTTTGATGAACATCTGTTTTAGATCAATAAAATCTATACGTTCAGTTTTGTATTGCTCCACTGGGTGTCTCTACTCTATATATATCAAATTTTGGTGAAATGCGTGAAAGGATAGACTGTCTATCTGTTTGTCTATTCCGTGTAATGTGGAACTGATAACTCAAAAATGCTAAGTGTCTCCATAAAGCGATTTTTTATGCAGTCAAAATCGTATATCTGCATCAAAGTGTCAAAAACCAGTCAACGGTTTGAAGAGAAATAATTCTTAGAAAGGTCGCAACGTACACGATTCTGTCATCTGGACAGTTCACATTACGAGGTCTTTCGTGTTGCCTAAAGCGGGACGTAAATATAACTAAACTCATACTCGATTATTTTCATTATAAGACGAAATAAGCACAAATCGCGCCATATTGAGTATACGAGACCCTTAGAGTTTAGTTTTGTCAGTTATATTAACGTCCCGTTCGAAGCAGCAAAAAGCTATTGCGACGGACCTCTAATTTTGAACTGCGGGTCGATACGGAAGGCCCTGAGCTGACCCCCTCAAACTTCCGCATCCACACCAGCGGGAGGACGTTTGACCCTACGTATGATTTAGAAGTGAAGGCCCGCATGACGGCGGATCTTCAGATGGAATCGGGTTTCGAACCTGAACCCTCCGACCCCGAGTCGAGACCTGGCGCAGGCACGAGACCCTCGAGTCAAGACTCAAGGCCGTCTTATCCAGTGGGCTGTAGCCTTGTTCATCATTAATCAAGGGATCTTCTAAATTTTCTATACTGGTTTATTTTAATTCTAGACAAAACAATTATTTCATTATAATTTTAAATAATTATAATTTTACGTTAAATGTAAAGTGATAGGCTTGTAATCAGCCATATTGTATGTTAAATGAAATGTGTATCTTCATGCTATAAATTAAAACGCATATTTTTGCATAATAAATATACAGAATCCTTGAAATCAATTTTGTTTTTTTTTAATGTTAGACAGTGTATGCATGTATTGTGCGTGGGGGGGGGGTCTGCACAAAATTCCATTTCTTAGAGCCCTTTTGCAAAATTGTCAGGCGTTAAGCAGAGAAAATGTGACTTTTTTTTATCTTCAATTATTTTGTTAGTTGGGTTTCTTTTCGTTAGTTTATAAGAGCAGAAATTTCTAGATATGGTTGTGATGGGCAAATTGCTATTTCCCAGGACACTAAAATTTACTTAAATGGCCTAGGCATTTCTCCCTTGATAGATAACCCGTTTAAATAAAATGACTTACAACTATATTCAAACAATACAAGTCAACGTAAATTCTACTTTCCATTAGTTCGAAAGATGGCAAGCTGTTTCAGAACGGAGCATTCCCGGACATTAAATCCTCGCCCTTATCCTCATAATACCTTCTCTTTGGGGTTCATCCTTCCACAACCCCTCA
>BGPR01000324.1:62050-88877 GCA_013235015.1 Araneus ventricosus
TCAAAACCATTTTTATATTTAACTGTCTGTGTATGGTATACATTCAAATGGAATAAGTTACTACAAATGAAATTTGGATGGAACCATACAAGAATTGATTTCTATCAATCTTTGGAGAAACCAATATTGATGAACCCAAAATAGATGGATCGAATTGGCATATTATTTTACTATCAGAATGTGTCTCTATATATATTTCAAAATCGAAAGTGTAAGTAGACTGTCTATCTGTTTGTCTTCCGTGTAATGTGGAATGATAACCTAAAAATGCTAAGTGCTCCATAAACGATTTTTTATGCAGTCAAAATCGTATATCTGCATCAAGGAACATCCAAACGGTCAGGTTTGAAGAGAAATAATTCTTAAGAAAGGTCACTGCAGTACACGATTCTGTCTGCATCAACATTACAGGTTTCCGTGTTGCTAAAAGGGACGAAATATCAAATAACTCATACTCGATTATTTTCATTATAAGACGAAGCTAAGCACAAATCGCGCCATTATGAAGTATACGAGACCGATTTAGTTTTGTTCAGTTATATTAACGTCCCGTTCGAAGCAAAACAGGCTATTGACGATGACCTCTAATTTTAGAACTGCGGCGAATGATGAGGACCCTGAGCTGACACCCCCCAAACTTCCCATCCAAAGCGGGAGGACGTTTGACCCTACGTATGATTTAGCGGCAACGGAGGCCCGATAGACGGCGGATCTTCGAGTGGAATCGGGTTTCGAACCGGAACCCTCCGCCCCGAGTCAGTGTCAGGCACGAGACCCGATGAACACTCAGGGCCGTCTTATCCAGATCGGCGTAGCCTGTGTCATCATTGATCAGGGATCTTCTAAATTCTATACCTGGTTTATTTTATCTGAACAAATCAAATTATTCATTATAATTTTAAATAATTATAATTTTACGTTAAATGTGTATGTTATAGCTTGTAAAGTAGCCATCAGTTGTAATGTTAAATGAACATGTGTATCTTATGCTATAAATTAAAACGCATATTTTGCTGTAAGCAGAAGTACCTTGAAATCAATTTGTTTTTTTAATGTTAACAGTGGCAATGTGTGCGGAGCAGTATGCTTACAAAATCCATTTCTTTTAGAGCCCTTTTGCAAAATTGTCAGGCGTTAGCAGAGAAAATGTGACTTTTTTTTATCTTCAATTTCTTTGTTAGTTAGGTTTCTTTTCGTTAGTTTATGTGAGCAAATTTCTAGATATACAAGATGGAGTACGGCAATGTTATGTCCCAGGACACTAAATTTACTTAAATGGCCTAGGCTACATTCTCCTGAGAGCATCCCGTTTAAATAAAATGACTTAAACAATACATTCAAACAATACCTCAGTCAACGTAATATTCTACTTTCCATTAGTTCGAAAGATGCAACCCTTCAGAACGGAGCATTCCGGACGACACTAAACTCGGCCCTTATCCTCATAATACCTTCTCTTTGGGGTTCATCCTTCCACAACCCCTCGGGGAGAACGCAGGTCAGACACCATGCGACTAACAGCATTTGCTGTGATGAGAGATCTCGCTGGAGTTCCACAGCAACCACACCATCCCCCTTGACAACTTGGAACAGCAAGTGCCAGATAGAGGGTGAGGAATAATGAGTGAGCAAGGAGTTACAGAAATATTGAATTTCCGCACAAGCAGCTGAAATGCTCTCTGCTCTTGTTTTTGCATTTGGTAGCTAAAATATAGACATTATTTTTCAGTATTTGTATTTTCTGTAATGAATTGTTTATATATAACGTATATACATTAAACTTAAGGCTCAAAGAATTTTAATACTTGAATTCAATCAAAAAAATGTCATGCTTAGTGATTGTACTAGAAAGTAGATTCTTTTAAAATAAAATCTGAGGTTACGTTCTTCAGGATCAGGTTAGAGTTTAAAATATGTGCATTGCAAAATATTTAATTGTTGAAATATAATCTTTTGGAACATTTTTTTTATTATGACTGTTTCGTGAAATTGTTATACAGTAGAGTTCCTACAACGAAATCTACAGCGAATTTCTCCCTATAACGAAATTTTAATCACAATGTTAATAACATTCAAAATATTGTGTACATATAACGGAAGTGTTTGTCTCCCTATAACGAATCTTTTCAGACCTCATCTTTCTGATTTTGTCATTTTAGCAGAAGTGCGAATCTGTGCAAACAAACTCACACGTGCTCTTTTCTGAACTGACCTTGCATTACGTCCTGAGCAATAACATAGGACGATCGACATTGGTAATGCAGGCCTTTGTGGGGACCTGGGTTTCAGAGGGAGGCAAGGCATTTTAGGTAACAAGATTCCAAGAGAATGGGGGTAAGGGAAACAGTGTCAGGAGCGTGAATACGCATTTGCAACCATCCGTCATCTCAGTACTAATTATTATTCTCTAAATTGGTGAATTGTCTCTTGAAACATTTTATATATGCAATAAAATTGGTATAATTCTAACAAATTATAATAAATATTACTTACTTTTAATTGAAAGTCACGCCTGTTGGCAATCATAATACCTTAAATATTTTTGGAACTTATCGTAATTCTATTGGGTACAGTTTGTAACATTTAATTTAAATAATTGCACTTAATCTCCGGCGAAATTTTCTCTATGGTAAATTTTCACCGAACCAAGTTAATGCTATAGGGAGATTCCACCAGCATGTCGTGCTACTTATTTGGTTTGAGAATACTTTTATGGTAAAATGAAGATCATGGAATATTCCCCAGCAATACGTAACTGGAACGAAGCACGACCCCTCGGGGGGGGGGAGATGACGCGGGTCAGACTCCATGTGTGATAACACACGAGCTTGTTGATGGAGAGATCTTCGTTGGAGTTCCCGCAGCAAATCGTCCACACCATGCATCCTCTTGACAACTTGGAACAGTCAGTGTTGCCGATAGAGGGGTGGGTGGAATGGGGTGAAACAAGGATGTTACCGAAATATTGGAATTTCCGCACAAGCAGCTGAATGCTCTCTCTGCTCTTGTTTTTGCATTTGGTGGCTAAATTATTAGACATTAATTTTTTCCCCTTGTATTTGTATTTTCTTGTAATGAATTCGTTTATATATAACGTAAGAATAATTACATTTAAACTGTATGTCATTTTAAAGCGAATTTAATACTGAATTCAATGCAAAAAATACTATGTGCTTTTATTATTGTACTGAAAAGTAGATTCTTTTAAAATAAAAATCTAGAGGTTACACTTCCTCAGGATCAGGTTAGGATTTAAATATGTGCATTGCAAAAATATTTAATTGTTGAAATATAATTCTTTTGGAACGGTATTTTTTATTATGACTGTTTCGTAGAGAATTGTTATACAGTAGAGTCTCCCTACAACGAAATCTCCCTACAGCGAATTTCTCCCTATAACGAAATTTTCAATCGGAATGTTAAATAACATTCAAAATATTGTACATATAACGAAGTGGTTGTTTCCCTATAACGAATCTTTTCAGACCTTTATCTTTTCGATTTTTGTCATTTTTACTTTCTCGTATACGAAGTATACAAAGAGAAAGTATTGTAATCGTCAAAAAATTCGAACTCGAGATTTTGACGAATCTCCACGTTTTAGACCTCCCTGATTCCGAAAAACACAATTTTGGAATTATGTCTGTCTGTGTGTGTGTCTGTGTGTGTGTCTGTATGTGTGTCTGTGTGTGTGTCTGTGAACACGATAACTCGAAAACTATTAGAGCTACGGGGATGAAATTTGGTATGTGGTCTTTAAACATAATTTGTAAGTTTCTATCAAATTTTGGACAAAATCCGTCAACGGGAAGTCTGCCTGTCTGTATGTTCGAGGTCATGCGAACGCTGTAACTCAAAAACTTGAAAAGCCAGATGGATAAAATTTTATACACAGTTTTATCGTCATGAATGTAGGTACGTATAAAATTTTGGGCCAAATCCGTCAAAGGGTTGACTGTCTGTCGGTCTGTATAATCGCATACTTGTTCAACTCCCTGCGCATACCTACTAGTGGCAATGCCTGTGCAAGGAAGGGACGCTCCGAAACTTGGCAGTTTGCCAAAAACAAATTCTGGAGTGATTTTGTAAGGAAGCAAACATTTAGGGAGTCTCGCCAGGTCCTGTTGCGCAAAAGAATGAGCAGAGGATTTGAATTTGTTTTGATCCTTCAAACCACGCGTGGTTCCAACTTTGGTTTACTTGCGACGGAAGTTTATTTGACGCCTTTTATTATTCTAGTTTTCTCTACATGTGTTAGGAGTATACGAGAAAGTTTAGGGGAGACCACTCCCGCTGGTTGGGAAAGTATACGAGAAAGTTTAGGGGAGGCCACTCCCGCTGGTTGAAGAGAAAGTTGCTAATTTCTGTGCAAACAAATCTCTCACATGTGCCTGTTTCTGGAACGACTCGCATTGTTCATTCCAGCAATAACAATAGAATGCTATTTGAAGGGTAATGCAGTTGTGGGGACCTGGGTTTCTACAGAGGGGGCAACATTTCTACGGGCCAAGATTCCAAGAATCGGGGTGGAGCGGGAGTGGAAACAGCAAATGGATGTGACAATACGCATTTTATGTCTATCCGTACTAGTACATATTATTCTCTAAATTGGTGAATTGTCTTCACTTTTGAACATTTTATATATGCAATAAAAATTAGTATAATTTTAACAAATTTATAATAAATATTACTTCATTTTTAATTGAAAGTCATTATTTGTCATAATCATAATTAAATATTTTTGAACTTATCGCACTTACTAAAAGGTTTGTAACATTTACTTAAATAACTGCAAAAATCTCTAATCTCCGTATAACGAAATTTTCTCTATAGCAAATTTTTCAACTGGAACCAAGCGATTTCGTTATAGGGAGATTCCACTGTATATGTCGTGCGAATATTCTTTCCTCGCTTTTGGCAAATACATTCCCACATAAGAATGCCACTTTCACAATATAGACTTAATGAGGAATATTATTTTATCCTTACCAAACTGCAATACACTGAAGAGCCAGAAAAACTGGTACAGGCGTGTGTTTGCAAATAACGGGGGCATGCAACCAATCATCGTAACCCGATGCGGTCGGCAACGCCTATATAAGACAACAGATGTCTGACAAATGTATTAGATCGGTTCCTGCTGCTTGACGTGTTTTCAAGACTTAAGTGACTTTGAACGTGGCGTTATAGTCGGCGCACGAGTGATGGAACATAGCAACTCCGAAGTAGCTATGAAATTTAGATTTTCGCGTACGGTCATTTCGCGAGTGTACCGTGAATATCGGGTATCCGGTAAAACATCAAATCTCCGCCAACGGAGTGGCCGGAAAAAAGACCTTGAAAAAACTGGACCATTGACGTCAGACGCGAATCCTTAAACGAGACAGACGTACAATACTTATTCAGATTGCCGCGGAATTCAGTGATGGGGCATCTACAAGTGTCAGCGCGCGAACTGTTCGACGGACCGTCATTAATATGGCCCACTCGTGTACCGTTGTTGACTGCACTGCACAAAGCTTTACTCCTCTCCTGGGCCCGACAACACTATCATTGGACTGTTGATGACTGGAAACACGTTACCTGGTCTCACGAGTCTTGTTTCCAATTGTATTGGACGGATGCACGTGTACGAGTATGGAGAAAACATTATTAATCCATAGACCTTGTTTGTCAACAGGGGACTATTCAATCTCGTGGAGTCTCTGTGATGGTATGGGACGTGTGCAGTTGGCGTGGTATGGGACCCCTGATACGTCTAGAGACGACTCTGACAGGTGACAGGTGCTTAAGCATCCTGTCCGATCACCTACACTCATTCATGTCCATTGTGCATTCCGACGGATTGGGACATGTCCAGCAGGACAATGCAACACCCCACGCGTCGAGAGTTGCTACCAAGTGACTCCAGGAACACTCTTCTGACTTTAGACACTTCCATTGGCCACCTAAATCCCCAGAGATGAACATTATTAAAGATATCCGGGATGCCTTGCTACGTGCTGTTGAGAATAGATCTCCGCCACCTCGTACTCCTATGGATTTGTGGACTGTCCTGAAGGATGAATGGTGTGAATTGCCTCCAAGATACCTTCAGACATTAGTCGAGTCCATGCCACATCGTGTTGCGGCACTTCTGTGTGTGCTTGGGGGCCTACACGATATTAGGCAGGTGTACCAGTTTTTCTGGCTCTTCAGTGCAAATAAGGGCGAAATAATATTCTATTCGATATGTTAATATAGGGTTTTATGAAAATGTATAAGAATAGGCGATGTAAACTGAGGTGCAGAGAAGTCGGAAAAAATGTAAAAAGGGACCTGTAGAAAGAAGAAAGGACCGTTGCCACATTTCAAGCCACATCAATATGAATTCAGTGCCTTAACCCATTATATGCCAATCATTTCACTTTTCCGAAAAAATCAACAACATTAATACGATAACGTGAATAAAATATGAAAGAAAACGCTATTTCTGAAACTTTTTTAATTATAACTGATTAATTAGCTTTTAATTAGAATCATCTTTTTAATTAGAAAAATGATTTTTATTGGATTTATAACTTTTATAGCAATTAGTTCAATATTTAGATGCAACAATCAAAGCTAAAAATTTGCTTTGCTTAGAGAAGACAGGCGTCCCAAAAAAGAGGACCGTGGTAAATAATGGGTTAATTAATCTGATGTTATTGTTTTGCGACTCGATTAATATTTCCTCCCTGTGGAGTGAATCGCACGCGTAAATAAAAACAATAATTAAAATTGCTTATCGAATTCCCGTATGGCCAGTTTGTGTTCAACTCCACTCATCCAAGAAAGCCTCTGTTTCTTTTAGACACATCGCACGGGGGTCGGGACGACTTAACGGAAGCAAGGACAGATGTGAGGCCAATCATGTCTCCCTACGGGAGTACAGAACGCCCCCCCCCCTTAATTTGATGCCATTACGGCAACCAAACCGGTTGAATGGACATGGGACCTACGGGAGCACAGTAAGCACTTCCTTCCACGTATACTGTCCTACCGCCACGAGAAAAACCCTAGACACCAGACATGCCTTTGGGGGTAGTTATGGAAACGGGATATTCCACCGCTCATCTCTCTTTGTACTTCGTTCGAAAACTAATTCGTCGCCTGACGGAAGGCCAAATGTTGCGGTTGATCTGTATCGACTCGTCTATTTGAGGTAACTCGGGGTTTTTCCCATTCAGCTAACAGGGAAGCCCTCGGGGTAAACAGTGGCGTTAATGTATGCGAGTGGCAATGTGCAGATAAGAAAAAAAAACCAAAGAAACGAAACCAAATTTCATGTATCTACCTTGTTGCGTTTTTGGGTAATCGCGTCACGTAGAAAGAGGTAAACCCGTCAACAGATTTAATCCAAAATTTCGCACATCTAGATCGGCAATACACCAGATCTACAATTATAGTGATTAAAAAATATATTGAATTTCATTCATTTCCTCGTTTCTGTGTAATTGTGCTCTGGGAGGGACAGACAGACATCGCACAGACGGATTTCGTCCATACTTTGATAGAAATCTACAATTTTAATGTAAAATTCCATACCTAATCTCAATTAGTTCGTTGCTTTTTTTAATTTATCGTGTTCACAGACAGTCGGGGTTATTTCGAATACTGCCAGGGAGTTCTAGAACGTATTCATGAAAATCCCCAGGCCGAACTTGTCGACTACAGTAAAACTTCGATTAACCGTCATCGTTAGTACAGAGAACATGATTTCACTGATGCCTTGGAAACAAAATGAAAATCCTTTAAAGGTGAATAATACGTGGATATTGTATTTAATTGTACAAAACGATCGATTTAAACTTCAATATGAGAGTAGTAACGTACAGAAATGTTCCTTGGACGTAATTTACACGATGACGGTTAAATCAGTGACGATTAATCGACATTTTACTGTCTTATGGTGTTTTCTCTTGGTATGTGCGAAAGTAAAAATGCCAAGTTTCGTGATCCGAGATTGACGACAAAATATACAAGAGATATTTTGTATCAATAATATAATTGCATAGCCATTAGCTGTTTAATGGTACAGTTTTCTTGGAAGTCTGTTTCCTCAAAGCTCTTTTTTGATTGACATCCGGCGATTTATCATTTCAAGGCAATGGTCATATATAATTTAAATTTCCATTCGAGGTTCTGTAAATAAATAGTTGAAATAGTTAAGATATTCATGCCATTGATTATATAGTAATCTACGAAACAAATTAATAGAGATACTTGACATAAATGTTATGCGATCGCTAGTCTTTGATGTCACTATAAATTTATCATGTCGAAAATTAGGCAGTCTGAAGATACCACAAACCACCCGAAGTTTCAAAATTTCCTTATCGCTGTTAACTGACCTACGTGATTTAGAAGTCAATCGGAAACATATTGTATATTAATGAGAATTATTTGTGGCAAAGCAATGACCACCAGAATATAAATTAATGACACTTTTAAGCATTATTTCGTTATGTAATAAACTTGTATTCATTAATTCACTAGCTCTTTAGATCGCTATCACATGTCATTGAAGTTGGTCATGATTAATAGCTTGAGTTATTTCTATATTTGTTTTTGATTCGATTTTCTGTATCAGACTGTCTTCAGGTGTCTAACTGGGCTGTTTTGCATAGTTAAAATGAAGATATTGAAAAGTCTGAAGTGAGTCGAAACGTTTCACTGGTTAATCAATGAAACATAATTTTCTTTTAATAATAAAATGCGTATTGAGATTTTAATATTTAAATGAATGAAATTTTAAATATATAGATTAAAAATATAATATTTATCATCCGGGTTATTTCTTTATTTACAAAGAAATAACCGGTACAAGTGTCCTTACCCTCCTCCTCGACTTTCTAGCGTCCTTCAGCGGTATGAAACATTTTGTGCTTAGTTTCGTCATATTATAAAAAGAATCGAGTATGCATTTTGGAACAATACATCTTCCCTTTGACCGATAGGGTCTAAAATTTGATTCAGATATACAAACAATCTCAGAACAATGCACCAAATTTCATTTATCTATCTTGTTCACGTTCATGAACACGGAGAGACTGACCTTTCGGCGAGTTAGGTCCAAAATTTCATCTAAATGTATGGCCCTGATGATAAAACCATATTCAGAACTTCGCGTGTCTTAATTCTTTACTCTTTTAAGTAATCGCGTTCACATGCTTGTGGTGGGACAGAATTCTCGTCTTCAGATTTTGTCAATATTTGGTACAGACTTATGATTGTGTGTGTCGAGTCCACGTATCAAATTTCGTTTGTCTAGCTTATTAATTTTTTGAGTTATCTTGTTCAGAGACGGGGAAAGACATGATTCCGAGTTTGATTTTTTCGGACTCGGGGAGATTTAAAACGAGAAGACTCTTCAAAAAATTCTGTCTCAGGACTTATGATTATGAAAATTTGTATATTTCGTACACGAGAAAGTAAAAAATGGTCTTTTGGAATGGTGGTTATTAAAAATATGTATTATTTCTTTGTGTATGCTATTGTATTGCATTTCTATTTGAATTAATTTTGAAGTTTGAAACGGTTGGGCGGAAATAATTCGCGATTATCTGATTTGTTAAATTAACCTTAGGTTGACTTTTTCAAATTGGGAATTACCCTTGGGTTGTTTAGTGGCGAACCACGTCATTTTGAATCGTAGTCAGGGGACGATGACAACATATGAGTCGTACCTCGCTCTGGAAACTTCCACACTGCAATATAAAGCTGGGCATTCATCTGCACTCCATTCCATTTGTCCCTAGACTGGTTTTTTTCCCCACCCATTGAAGTCGAAAAATGAGGCACGTCATTCATGGAGGCTCCAAAGTTCCACCGCTCTTCGATCTTCGACACTGCGGATTTCCGATTTTCTAGCCTCGTCGCGAGGTCCCAATCTAGGCAGATCCAATGTCAATTCCATCGGTCAATCGATGTCAGTTTCCATCGGTTTTTATAAATGGCGATTGCTTTTTCCTTCCCGTGTTCCAAAAATGTGAATGGCCTGCTTAAAGGCAGCCCCCAAGGCAGCTGATTTAAGGCGCAGAAGGCCCACATGAAAGATATTAGACGAAATCGCTCTCGAACCGGCGACTCACGAAGCTGAGAAACTAACAGCGGGCAACCATGACCTAGAAATGACTCGGAATTTCAACGATGTAAAACGATGGCTAAAAAAAAATCAAAATTAACAATTAAAAACCCTTTTTGTCTATAAAATGAAAAGGCATAAGAATGATCTAGACGTAACCTAACGGTTGGAACTATATTGAAGAATTTTCGTGTGAAAAAATGAAACGAAGTTCTTAAGAGAGAGTTTCGTAAATGTTTAGCACCCCTCAAGAGTTGCATTTTCTTTGCTATCTAATAAGATGGCCGCTCCTTTTTCGGAAAGGGGATGTCGTTTTCTTTCATCTAAGATGGCATAGAATACTTGAGATGCTCATGGATTCTACGTCATTTTTGTGTCAAATTATAAAGCTAATGAATGATTAAATTTTAGCTTATAAGCCTAAAACTGCGATAATTCGATGCGCGTCAATATGACGGGCGTGATGGTTAATGTAGTTTATAAATATCTTTCGGAAATAAAAAAAAACGATCTAAACTAATAGACTTTTTTACAAGAAGTACTGAGTAGAAACCAAAGTAATATAGAAAATAATTCAAAGGATAAAAATATCTCGTGAAAAAGAATACACCGTCTGTTAATGCGTCTTAACAATGATGACAGAAAAAAGCATTTTCGAATGTTCGTAATAATAATAGTTATGCTTTTAAAAAAATTGCTGTAATAAAGATATTTCTATTCATTAGAAAAAATATTGAAGTCTACTTAATTTTTGGAATCGAATGTAGGGGAGAGTAGGGAGAGTTGAGCCAATTTTTAAATTTTATTTTTTATATATATTTTTATAATTAGAAATTGAAGAATAGACTATTGTAGTGTAAATTTTGGTATTTTGTCTTCGAAATTAAATGAGAAAATTAGTCATTTTTGTCCAATTTTATTGCTTAATAAATATTTATTTTTTGTTTCACATTGTGGTTCATGTATCCCCATGAGAGGGATACATGATTCATAGTGTAGGGATGCTTGGCCAGCTCCGAAAAAATATCTACAAAATACAATGCTATAAATTTTTCTGCTTATTATTATTTCAGAAATGTTTTGCTTCATGCTTAAGATAAAAAAGTCCTTCAAAACTACTCGTGAAAACAAAATTAACAGGATAATTTTTTGTGGTGATCGAAGAATCATTTCAGTTTTGTTTTCATCAATGACAACAATGCCATACTTTTGTGGCCATTTAACTTTGGAATCTGGAACTCTTCGAGAAAATTTATGCTCAGCTCATCTTCAGAAATATTAAGAATTTGGCCAACCAGTTGTTTTATGGTTTTCTTCCCTAGCATATTTTACCAGTAGCCAATCATTAATAGCAGGTTCTTATTGATGAAACCATCACTACTTTCAGTATTTCCATCTACTTACATTGCTGAACTTGTACTTTTAATTGAATAATTGTCAGAATCTAAATCAGATGTATCGTATATGTTGTTTATAATTTTTATTTTTTTTTCCGATTTTTCAGGAAAAAGTTTTGTTTTGACCTTTGGTAGTTTCCAAGAAAATTTAAAATGTGATCTTTGTTGCTTTTCTTTTTTTTTTTCTTTTCGTGATATTTTCAATAGCTTTTCTTCAATTTTTGGTTTTCGGGAGTGGAAGTTCAACTAGCTGATTTAGCTCTTTTCCTAAACTCTTCCATGATGCGCTGCAAGGCTTTTGGATAAGGTTGTACAACCTCTGGAAAAACAGTTGTTTCACTAGTTGAGGTCCCAGGAATAGAAGAATTTACAGACATACGACCGGAAAAAGAAAAATTAATTACAATATTCTGACGTAAGTTGACATCTTCACGGGGAGTAAAGTCTGAAGAAATCTGGAAATCTTCAATAGACGCAATTGATTGCTCCATACCTGACCTATCAGTGACAAATGAACTTTTTTTCTTTATTAATATTTTTTGTGAACGCCTACTACTCAGATATATCTTAAACAGAGTAAATTTTGTAAAAATAAACTACTCAAATGCTAATCAACTACTCTAAATAACAAAGTTAATGAACACTAATTTCCAAGTAGGGATATTTGAGCCATGGCTAATGTATGCCCAGTCTCAGTGTCACAAGACTCCCCACTACCACCATTTCTGTTTACCAAGCTATAACTAAATAAAATCTGTAGATGTTTAAACTATTTTAAACTTAAAATGTACCTGAAATTATAATTATTACTGCTTAAAAAATTTTGAATACAAAATATATAAAATTTAGACACCTTAAAATTTACTTCAAACAGTAAAAAAAGAACTATTTTTCATTTTCAAATTGGCACCAAATTGCTTGATTTCTTTTTCACATATGTAGAACTATAAATTTGTTGAAATGTTGTCAACTGAAGAAAGAAAAATAAACCTGCTGTAGAGAAAAAAAGAGGTGGCTCAAGTATCCCTACTGTTTTGTACTAATTCTTTGCATCATGTATTTGTATAAAGAGCCGTTTTTTAGAAAATACCAACCGCTTAATACGGAGATAACCTGAACATAAAAAAAACCATCCAAATTTCCGAGTGCTGAACTTCGTCAGCCTACATAAATTCCGAGATTTTCGGCTTTTAATGTTTGCAGTGCATATTAAATTCCCCTTAAGATTCTGAAAATCATATCCTGAAAAATATAAGAAAAACCTAAACACGTAAATTGATCTTTAATCCTATCAGTTTTCCTTTTCCCTACATTATCTAATCTATTCACTTCGAATTTTTGATGTAAGATTTATCTTTAGCGCTTTGAATAGTTAAGATAGTTTTGTCTGAGCAATATATAATTTAAGTTGCTTAAGCTTATTTTTGTTTTCTGGAAGCTTAAGGTTTTTGTGTGCAGGGAATTTTATCACCTACTTTGTTTCACCGTGTTTTACGGAAAATACTTAAAATTTTTGATGCTACTCATTTTGGTGAGTAAGGCATAGTAGTTTTTTGATTACGGATGAAAAAGAACTGTGGAATGAATAAGGGATAATAGCCTTTGTTGCTGAAAATCCCCAAAACTCCCAAATCAAATCAAGGTATAGTTTTCTTGTACTATGCGAAAGAATTCTTATAGTATGCGTTGTTGAAAGATCTAATAATAATAAAAAAAGTGTGTATGCCTGTCTTCGGATGTTCTATAGGGCAAACCGTTTGAATTACAACATTAAAGCCGAATTTGATAAAAACTTATTTTGGAATATGGGAATATACGCCTTTGAGCATTTTTTTTAAATTTTTATTTGGATTTTAATTTATTAAAAATTAAGCGAGATTTTAGGAATTTTTGGCGGTAAATTTAGAAAATATTATCCCACAATAAAGGTTTTTAGATCTTAAAATTCAGAAAATTTTCTTTTCAATGATTCAAATTTACCTGTTGTGTAATTTGTTGCTTAATTTCAGTGATTTTTAAAAGTATCTTTACGTACAATTTGAAACAATATTTTTCATAGTTATAATGGAATTCAAATTGTTTTTATTGTTTCTGTAAATATTTAATTGTGTGTTTTTCTTTCATCGGTCATTATTAGAGAATACAGATGCTTTTTCTCCATACTCTGTGACAATGGCGTATTGAATTTTACTTTAATTTATTTCATTAATTTTTTTGTATAATCTATAAACAAAGACCATCTCGGATCTTGAGTATCTTAGGAAATATATAAAGTACGCATATACTTTTCTAAGGTTTTCATAATGCTTAGAATAAGCTAACAAGTTGATTTCTGAAAAACGAAGATTTGTTAATAGAATTGCACATGGAAATATTTAAATGATTCAAATATATTTCATCTTATCTGTCACTTCACTTTTTGCTTCTGTGGTATATTTAGTTATCAGTGGTAGAAAATTTAACAAAGAATCCTGGTGATTCCAAGATCTACCTTTACAAAACCTACGATTCGAAATAACGATGCCTGTCCCTTTTTAACATTTTATGAGGCCGTTTGTCAGATATATCTGTTTAATTAATTCGGATCGAAACTTGATTTATCCGAAGATCTTCTTTGAGTTTTGGGCAGAAAACTTTGATATAGTAGACAAAAACATTCCAAATGAGTAGAAAGACAAAGAAATTCGATTTGAAAAAACTGCAGCAGAAGAATAAAGAATCCATCCAAATAGACGTTGCCAAGCTTGGCTTTCGTCAAAGGAAGCTCCTTGTGACCTGAAAGATCCCAAGAGAAGAGAAAGACAAAGCAAGGATTGATCACATTTTTTTTTAACATCAAAACAAGAATGTCAATAAAATTTATTTTTGTGATCAATCCTTGCTTTGTCTTTCTCTTTTCTTGGGATCTTTCGGGTCACAAGAAGCTTCTTTTGACGAAAGTCAAGCTTCTTACAGAAAAATTTCCCGTGTTAACCCGAGCAGGTAACCATTGACAACGTCTGCTTGGATGGATTCTTTAGTCTTCTGCTGCAGTTTTTTCAAATTGAATATCTTTGTCTTTCTGCTGATTTGGAATGTTTTTGTCTACCTTTGTTTTTCGTTTGCAGCAGCATCTTGCGCGCTACTGAAACATTGTAATATTATATTTTTTTGAAATGTTAATTGCATATTTTATTTGATTTTTACTCTTTATATTTCGATATAGTAGGTCACTTTAGTGTGGCGTAGAGCTTGGAAGGGGGCTAAGAGCCTTGTCATTTCTCCAAGAGTGAAAATTATGGTCTAAAATCTGCAATATCAGAACGAGGCGTCATGCTAACAAATCAAATCGGGTGGTTAGTGGGTTCCATGTTTAAATTTTGTTCTATGTATTTGTTCTAGTTGCAGCCACCTTAACGGTAATTAAAATTTTAACAAATTTAAAAGTATTAAATAATTTTAAAAATAATTAATTAAAACATGAAATCTTACTTATTTTCTACGATCCGTGGTTAGCTTTTTGTTTACTTTTTAAAAAATAACATGAAAATATGAAACTACGAAAGACGAAATGTATAAATGAATACGGAAGTAAATTTTTATGAAGGAAAAATATGTATTTATAGACGAGATTTTTAATTCATTTTATTATTTTTCTTCAATTTCCGAATCGAGTTCAAACTCGTGGGCTATTTTTTTCTCCCTCTAATGTTAACTTGATTATGATACTGTGCACTTCAAATTGAGTAGAAGTGTCAAAAACATTGGTAGCAAAATAAATATATAATTTATTTTTAAGTTGATAAATATTATTTAATAATTAATAGAATATTTTTATTATTTAAAAAAATTAACATTATTATACAAAAATTTAACATTAATTTTTAATCAAAATTCATAAATTTTTTATCGATTATTTTTTCCATTTAATGTAACTTGATTATCATACTGTGCAGAAGTGTCAAAAACATTGGTACTGAAATAAATATCTGACTTTTAGAAGCAGAACTGTGTTAAATTCTCATAGGAAAGACGGTTTTCAATGAGGAAGACATTTATTCATATCTGAATCTGCCACATTCAGCGTGTGTGAAAAGATGTTTTCAATCATTTGAAAAATCTCAATAAAACAGCTTGTTAAACTGCAACTGCATGAATTAATTTAAAAAAAGAAAAGATCTCCTATTAAACTGTAATCTAATTACAATTCCCCTTCCCTCTCATGCTTTGTTAATGATTTACGAATGCAAAAGTGGATAATACAGCATCATAAAGTTGCTAATAGCCCTCACGTTAAAGAGTTTTCTCTGAAATTTAATTATCTTTTTAATGATTACTTTTTCTGTTGCTTTTCCAATTTGTTTTTCTTTTTGATGCATTGTTTCACTCATTTGTTTGGCTACAGCGTAAAAGCAATTTATTCATAGAAAGCATAAAGCTTTTAAGATTTGGAACTTTTGCGTTTATTTTTTGCCGTTAATTTTGTGTTTATTGAATTCATTTTGTCTTATTTGAAACAGAAACGTTTTACTTTTAATTAAGTTGAAAGAGTTTTAAAGATATATTCAAGTAATTCGATCAGAATGAATGATATCTGTTGTTTGATTTTAAAATTTTTCTTTAACTCACTTTAGCTTGAAGCCATTTTTTTTTGCCCAAAATTTTTCAAAACTCGTATAATCAGTAGTTATATTTCATGTTTTCAATAGTGATTGAGGTGGTATTGTCATATTCGGTTCAATAAATGCTAACTTAATTAATCTTTTCTTGCGAGCTAATTTTTACTTCCTGGTAAAAAAAAAGTATTGTGATTGTTAAAAAATTCGACATCGAGATATTGATGAATATCTCCACGTTTTAGATCTTATTACAGGGTCCTTGAAAACTCCTTGAATTTTATTTGCCTCACTCAGAGCCCTGGAAAAGTACTTGAAAAATAAGCAAAATGTCCATCCAATATTTTTGGGGGCAGAAGAGAAAACCAGTTTGTGCTTTGAGAATTCCACCATCAGAAAAAGGGTTTTTGTACGGGAATGCTGTCAATAATTTCTCTCTTTGTGTATTCAAAGACAGCTTAATTTACAATACAGTAAAAGCTACAGAAGGTATTCCTCCGTCGGGTAAAATAGCCCCGCAATTATCCTAATATATTTTGAAAGTAACTGATATATTTGAACATAAATTTGTTTTAAAATTCCAATAACCGATTTTCTCTGTAATAAAATCTGTTTTCAAAATGTATATTAATTAATTTCATAGAGCCAGGGAAGTTGTTCATGTGAACACAATAACTCAAAATCTAAAACAGCTAGATGGATAAAATTTGGTACACAGTTTTATCATTAAAATTGTGGATCTGTTTAAAATTTTTTATTTGAAAAATAAAAATGCAATTGATTAATTTGGTTTAAATTTATCGTTTGCATTTTTGTATCTAAAATATGTAATTTTATGGTCCTTGAATTTTCTTAAAAAGGTCCTTTAAAAGTCCTTGATTTTTTTAATAAGAGCGGGAACTCTGTATTAATTCAACCTTGAGATTTTGATGACCTCCCTGAATCCGGAAAAAAATCTTTTTTTGAAATTATGTCTGTCTGTCTACACACGATAACTTAGAAACACACCTACCTAGATGAATGAAATTTGGTATGAGATCTTTACACCAAAATTTTAGATTTCTATCGAATTTCGGACGAAATCGGTCAAATGGAATTCTGTGTGTCCGTCCGTGTGTAGGGGAAAGTGGGGTAAAATCGGGTAGCTAAGGTTCGAAGGCCTGTTGGAGCTAAAATATTCGACATACAGCTTTTCAAATTTTATTAAAATATTCATTGTTTATCGGACTACAATATATCTTTCCAGAAAAGTCACAGTTTCATTACTTTTTTAACCAATGATTTTTTTTAATAAAAAAATGTCTAACTATCCGGTTTTATCCCACTAGTGGTGTAAAACCGGGTGCACATGTTAACGTTATGGGACATTAGAAAAACCCTTTTCAGTGGAAAAGTTGCAATCATTTTTTTATATAAACATTTAAGAATATTAGTTACAAAATTCACATGTTAAAGGAGTTGTCTTCTTCCTCCGCGCCACTGCAGCTTTCGTGGGCACAGCTAAGACAGTTTTTACATTGGATTAACTCTTCTTCTTTATTTGAATTTACAAAATACATCATTAAAATGCAAACAATCAACGTTTGATGTGTTTTTATCGTCTTAATCGGAGGAAGCATCATGACTGACTGTCCGCCACTTTCAGTACCCGGTTTTACCCCGAGTGCAGAGCTTATAAAAAATAGAACCGCGCAGTTATTGGAGTAAATCCTTATTTTTTTGATAGGGTGTAAATTCTTAATAAACGCATAATAAGTTGGTCTAAATATAGTTTTTATAACTGTAATGATTATTAAATAAGGATAGTTAAAAAACAAACGAAAATTAGAGAGTTGAAGTTTAAAAACAAATAAACCTTTACAGAAGCAGTGAATTCAACACCTACAACACACCACTATGACGGTTCCTTCTTCTTGACTAGTGGAGTGTAATTCAGTATCTGTCTGCTAGCTAGGAAAAATAATAGCGCCAGAATGAAGGGCACCCGGTTTTACCTCTCTCTCCCCCATGTGAGTGCAATAAGTCAAAAATGCAACTAGTTAGATAGATGAAAATTCAGCAAGGGTTTTATTTTTAGAACTTTAGGTCTTTATCAAATTTTGGAACAAACCCCTCAAGGGCTTGTCTCTCGATCCCTCTATTCGCGTATGTGAAAGAGACAACTGAAAGCACGCGACAGGTTAGCCATATTGGTGCATTGTAGCGTATAATCTTTTCATGAAAAGTTGTGTATCCGTATCAAATTTTGGAAACAGTTGAACAACGAGGAAAGGTCCAAAATGCGTATTTGATTATTCATTATTCTACGAAGCTAAACACAAAACATCAGCATCGTGTAGTTTACTAGAAAGTCTATGAGAGAACATTCCATCTGGTTACTTTAACTGTTTAATCTGTGTTCGTAGTTTTAACAGGGCATGCGGTGACATGATGAGTTCGTTGGTAAAACTGTTGTGATAACTGTAAAGCCGACTCCATTCGTTTCTTTTTATATGGAAGCGATAGCCCGTTAATTTTCCTACCAAATTGACTTTGATACCTCATTATTCACGAGTTATTGGACACTTCGTGAAAAAGTAATCATTAAAATAGATTTTGCTCATGCGCTTAGCGAAATGAATTCAATCTTGTCAATCAAAGAGTTGTGTCAAGATCCATATTAATGTAAAATCAAAGAGTAGTGTTTTGAAAATTTTGTATCCGCTAACAATCTTGATTATGCTAAAAAAAGTAATTTTAAAAAAGTGAAGTAGAGACATTATGAACCTGTATTCTCTTGACAGAAACTGCATGAGGTGTTTTTATCAAATACGAAGTAATGGATAACATTGATGAACAAAACATTGGAACTGCAATTTTCTTTGATTTCACATTAAACTTTCCATACCATCGTATGTAAAAATTTCTGCATGAAAAATTCATTCTGTCTAGTCCCTCCTGGAGAATTATTGTTGGCATCATTTAGTGAAAGAATCGGAATACAGCAATAGGTAGAATTTCGATTTCAAACCGTGTGTTTTATTTTTTTTATAAAGTCTACGACGTTTTTGAAAAAGGCATGCAAGTTGGCACCGGAACCGATTTTCACGCTGCATAGGCTCGTGAAATGTCGTTATCCGGAGGTGATATTTTATAACTTAAGAAGTTATTTAGAGGGGGAAAAATAAAACCGCAATTCCTTTCTTAAGGTCTTTAATAATGATGTGAGCAAATTCCATGGATTTTCATGAACAAAATGGCATTGTAAATATGTTGGAAAGTTTCACGTTGTTGGGCGGAGGAAAATATTCATTTCAGAACACCCCCTAAAGAATCATTGGGAAAATGCAAAGGCAACAGCGAAAATCGGTAACATTCGCGAGTCCTCTCATCAAAACTTATTAATGTTTTAAAAGATGCATGTATTGATAACTTATAAACAGCTTGATGAAATGTTGATGCGGGTCAGTACTTCCGGACATATTTTTAAAATTTCAAATAAAAATTTTTGGAAAATCTTGTCAAAAGAAGTTACGATTTAAAATTTCATCTCTATCATCCGAGTTTTCTATTATCAGAGGTGATTTCGGTCCCAGTCAGCTCGGTTCTGCTGTAAATGAAAAGTGTATCTTGAACAGTTTGAGGTTTTTATTACACTAAGGAAATATTCGACAATCCATACCGCTGATATGAGCTTCAAAATACAGGGCGTCCAAGAATTATTGGACGCATTACAATTTTATGTAGGACAAGAACTAGAAGGTATAGAAACAAAGTCTTTTCTAACTTCACAATAGAATTGCAAGAGGTAATAAATTTCGATGATATATCCCTTAGTTGCGCTTAGCCCCGGCTATGCTCGGTTTCACTCCATATGTTTACAAGAATTTTTGTGGTCGAAAATTCGTGTGGTCGCAAGTCGCTATGGAGAAATGGGTTCTGAGAAATTTTCTTCTGTAATAATGACAACGCCATGATTATACTTTTTTTACTTTCTCGTATACGAAGTATACAAAGAGAAAGTATTGTATTCGTCAAAAAATTCCTACTCGAGATCTTGACGAATCTCCACGCTTTAGACCTCCCTGAGTCCGAAAAACACAATTTTGGAATTATGTCTGTCTGTCTGTGAACACGATAACTCGAAAACTATTAGAGCTACGGGGATGAAATTTGGTATGTGATCTTTACACATAATTTGTAGGTTTCTGTTAAATTTTAAACAAAATCCGTCTACGGGAAGTCTGTCTGTCCGCGGTTATGTGAACATTATAACTCAAAAACTTGAATAGCTAGATGGTTAAAATTTGGTACACAGTTTTATCATCATGAATGTAGGTCCGTAGCAAAGTTCGGACCAAATCCGTAGAAGGGTTGATTGTCTATAGAACTGTATAATCACATACTTGTAAAAATTATATCTCCTAAACCCTTTGGCTTAGATAAATAAAAATTGGTATGACGGTTGCTAACATTAATTATAGATCTGTGCTCTTCAATCCGTTAAAAAAGGGCATTCAAATTTCATAATTAATTTTTCTAATCCGATTCTCCATACGCATGCGTTGCGTACTTGTAGAAATCTCTGTGCACGTGGAAGGATTACGTCACTTTGTCCTTGAGCCGGCAGGAATGGAAATGTGTGATAGATTCGTTTTATCTCCTGTTTTATTTTCGCTCGCACACGCCTTCGCATTATTGCTAGAGTGTGATAGAAAATAAATATTGCTAAGTTTTAATACATACGCATCTATTCGAATATGATTCTTCACCGAAATATTTCACAATAACTATAATCTACAATGAAAAACCTTCTGATAGTCATTGCATTCTGTGTGTTCGAATTTTTTATCCACGCAGGGGGAGGGGAAATGACAAATTTTTGAGAAGTATACGAGAAAGTTTAGGGGAGGCCACTCCCACTGGGTTAACGCTGTAATGGTAACCGGTTGTTAATTCAGAATTCGACGCTGTTAACTTTGAGATGAGATTGTAAATATATTTTGTAAGTGGCTTTTTCATCATTAATTAAATGTGTTTTTGTCTGTATCAAAGTGTTTTTACTGCAAGTTTCTCCAGAGTCGAGCAACAGGTACACTTTCTCTTTCTGTGCGACGAATTAGAGAAAGTGGAAAATATTTTATTAATAGCTACTAAGGGGCTCTGTCCCGCCCTCTCACTGATGCTCGCGAACCCTCAGATGGATTGCGTAGCAGGGTTTGCTATGCAAGCCCTCCTCGCCTCGCTCGCTACGATGAAGACACTCTGCCTCTGTATATTTGAGCTAATATTTGAATAAAAATATTTCAACTAATAGATTTGCTTCAAATGCTTTAACTTGAATCAGCACAGAATAAATTTGTTGACCTTGAAGAACTTCTTTTTCATGAGAAGACAAACTGAACATTCAAATGAAACAAAGAAAATCATGAAAATGAAAAAATAGGTAAATAAAAGTTTCAAGTACGTAAAGGGAATCCTAAAAACCTATAGGTAAGACTTAAACATATCGTAAAACCTTAAAAACATATTGGTAAGACTTAATAAGACTTAACAGCGCGATGTGGTTTCGTCACAAAGCTACCATAATCACGGTCAACCGTTAGAAAGCTCGCCAAATGGAAAAAAAAGTTTCAGAATTACCACATTTTGCGAATAATCGCCCAAAAGAAATTCCATTTTGGTGACCGTGTTTTTAAGTCTGGGCAGCACGTAGAAGCATGTTGAAACAAATTATTTCTCCTCGTTCTTGATCGCCTTTCAAAACTTTCTTCAATTGATTCAGTTGCACGTTGAATTCGTCTTCTGTCATTGTTTCGATAATATTTAACAGCACGATTGAGATCCATTATTAAGTCATTGAAAAGAAAGTTCAAACTAAATTGCACTCGCTTCTTTACATTTGGAAAGTGAAATCACGTTATCCATCGCCATAAAGTCAAATCCTGAAACGCGTTTTTTGGGAGCCCCGCAAAAGAAATATTTTTACGGTTTCAAGCCGGCAATTGATTTGAAATTCACCACTTGTGTAAGATATGGCTTAAAATGCATATCGGTGTTTATGGGAAACATTTTGAAGAGAAAAATAAATACTGCCATATGTTGTCCAATAGTAATTTATTTCTGATTATAAAAACATGTTTAGTTATCAAAACATCCTTTAATATCTCTTTTCTTCTCCAATTTTTATTTAAAAGACAGAAAGCATACGAAAAGAAAAGAAATTGATTTATCGGAAGCAAGGTAACGAAATCATTTTTCCCCTGCCCCATCCCTTAATTTTCCGGGCAGGGGAACATTCTAATTTGTTTGAGATTGTAATTTTAAATGTAAAAATATTTTAAGCAAACAATGCTGGACGATTTTAAGGAGTGGTCGGATTTTTTTATGTTTTATTTTATTTTTTGAGGAGGAAATTGTATTTGAAGTTTGTTTCTAGTTGCAGAACTTGTCCATTTTCATTCTTGGTTATTTTATTTTCCTTGAGCTCATCCATTTAGTCTTTGTTGCTCGGTGCATTCGATTTCCCCTCTGGACGCTGTGGGCAATTTCGTATGTGTCAGACTGCTTTTGTCCTATGAATCACAAAAAAAAAATAAAAAAAAAAAAAAAAAAACGCTTCAATTTTCCTTTCTTTCATTTCTCCTCCTTTTACGGGGGAATGTTATGTTTGGTTGATTAGATATTTAAGTTAAAGTGGATTTCTTTTGTTTCTCTGTCTAGCGTGTTTTTAGGTTAGGAATATATATTTAACAGGTTTTGGAATATATATTTTTTATTTCCAGTTCCGAATTTGATCCATTTTAATTAAAGACTTTTTTGATCTTTCGGAATAATATCAATTTCTAGAAATAGTTAAAAGTGATTGGATGAATAATAGTACACAAATAATGCAGTAGAGTCTCAATTATCCAGAATGAATGGAAAAATGGGAAATCCCGGATAAACCATTATGTACACGAGATTGAAATAAGACAGTAAACTTTTCTGCTTTGTCTTTCATATAACCTTTAGCTCAATGGTTCTGCGCAGATTTCTCAGGATTAATTTTCCCCCGCCGCTGTCTTCTTGGTGTTCTTAACAAAAAAGATCTCGGCGACGTGTGTTAGCGCAGAACTGTGACTTCTACTCCGCTCCTGTACGAGGTGCTCTCCTTTTTCTGCGGTGTTTGGTCTATTTTGCACAGTCCCGATAACGCATTGTATGATTTCTTCGTCCTTCAATATTTCAAGCCCGGCTAAATTATTGTCTTCGTTTAACCAATAACGCACTGCTTCCTCGTCAACATTTTCGCATTCATCTATGCCTTGTGAAGTATTTAGCATGTATATGTATTGTTTCACAAGCACTGTCTTCAAAATCAAGACATTGATTGTTTAGTAAGAAACACAGACAGACTTTTTAAAATTTCAAAGAGGAAGGCAAAACTGAATTTTTCGCAACCAATAACGAATATTTCTGAATTTTTTTTAACATCTGGGAGAAAAATTCGGTCTTGTGTACATGCCAGATGTGAAAGAAAAAAAAATCAGAAATATTCGTTATTGGTAGCGAAAAATTCAGTTTTGCCTTCCTCTTTGAAATTTTGAAAAACAGAAATAGGTGGTTTTGCTTGTTAAGCGACGAATTCCTAATCACTTGACGATCTTATTGATTTCTAAGCTGAAACAATGTCGTAAAAAGCATCCAACACTGTCAGATTCTTGACGATGTTCTCCCGGCTAATCCGCTCCCACATAATCGACACTCTACTGTATTTCGAATCGCTTAAAATATCAAGTTACTAATTACTAGAAAAATAATTAAAGAAACGGTACTTGCAACAGCTTTGATTACTAAAAAAAGTACATATCTGTTGCAAAAAGCCTCAACTTTTTAATGCATCAAAATCTTCACAATCAGATTCAGGCGAAACACGTTACAATGTCGTGGCCTATTCTGTAATGGCAGAATTTGCCCGGCCGGTCTGTGATTTCGAGTAGAATCGTAGTTTCCTCTGAAAAAATTTAATTTTCAAAGCCGCAGTGTCGTTTTGTCCTCGGTATCGAAGTATCGTTAATTCAAGTCCATGTACCAATGTATAGCCGCCATCTATACAGCGGTGATGCATATGAAATTTGACGTCCAGCGTCCTCGAACTAGTGTGTAGTGGAGGTTTGATGAGTGAGGTGCCGGCTAGGGTTTCTGATTTCCTGCCCTTTTTTCCTTCCCGGGAGCATAACAGTCATTCCCGGGAATGCATAAAAATTTGAAAAAAAATCTAAAAATTAGTTATTTTTAATTGATATCAATAATAATTACACAAAACAAGAGTATTAATAAATTCCAAAGTTCATACTCCTTTATATATTGAGCTGCAAAATACAAATAAAATATAATAATTATTCATTTTTAAAGTATGATTTAAGAAAACATAAGCAATCATGCTTTTATCATTCAGTCTAGTTCTTAATTTCGTTATGAACAATCCGGCAGCAGAAAATGCCCTCTCAACTTCAGCTGATGTTGGAGGAATTCTTTTCAAAGCCTCGCCCAATTTTATAATATTTGATGACTGATTTTCTGTTGAGTCAAATAACTGCAATTTTTGCTTCGCTATCTTGCACAAGCTAGAACTCTTGCTAGTTGAACAACGTAGGACCTTTGTCTTTGAGTGGATAACTTTTTCTAACTTTTCGTTAAGATTTCTTTTCCGAAGTTTCCGTGCTCTCTTCTTCTGAGTGCGAAGAATTTTGTGATTCGTCTTCCTCGCAAGAAAGCCTTGTCATAATTATTTTAACTAGTTGAATCAAAAACTTTTTATTTGGAAAACTTGAAAGTTCAACAATAACTGCAGCAGCATCCTATTTTCTCCCAAAATTTAGATATTAAATTAAGTAGTAATGCTTTGGAACAGAGAACATTTCATATTCTTATAGCTTTGTTCAACTCTCCAATAATGAAAGCAAATACTCAGTCGGCAGTTAGCAAAGTCGCGTTTCGACTGCATAGTTTTTCTAGGCCAATTTTTACTGGCTTCAAACCTGCAACAATTGCAGTCAGAGTATTAAATTCTACTTTAGCCAAAATTTGTTGTTCTTTAATATCAATTAATGATTTTGAAATTGCTGATTTAAGCTCTAAAAATCGTTTAAGCATTGTAACAAACTATTCCAGCGTGTTTTGGTGTCTAAACAAACCATCTTTTCACACCCAAACTCTGCTTTAAAATAATTTTGAAAAATATCATTCTTAAGGCGTAAATAATTTTACAACTTTTTGTTCCAAGGAATTATACTTGATTCCCGGGAATACAAAAAATCTGAAAAACTTACGATTTCCCGGGTTCTCAGGAAAGAAACCCTAGTGCGCCGTCCTTTTCATCTGATCTCGGTTCAAATTACGAGGTGCATCACAAAATAGCCCTCGTGCAGCTTCAAAAAGGGCGTTAATATAATTAAACTAAAAATAAACTGAGCTATAAATTAGTATTCGCATGTAGCTTCAGTCTTCAAATATTCTCAGTTCTTGTATATTCTAAATATTACATACACATTTCAATTTTCAGATATTTTAAGTAGTTTAAATTTTAAGAATTCAGACGCTGAATTTCGCATATATTTCCAATGTTAAAATATTTTGAAAAGTTTATTTTCTGAGCACTCAGATATTTTCAACAAAGTATTATATATTTAATAGTTATTTCTTTTTTATTCTTTATTTTTAGTAGTTTTTCGTGAAGTGTGCAAATATTTTCTACAAATTATATATTCAATTTTCAAATATACTAAATTTCACATGCTTTTCCAATAATCAAAATTCTTCTTTTAAACTCAGCTTAAAATTTAAATTTTCCATGCACTCTTAAAAGTTTCAAAATAAATATTTTCCTCCAATTTCCTTCTATTAGATATACCGAATTCCCTGAAGTTGCTTCGCCTACAACGCAAAGCATCACAAATTAAATTAGAATCCGAAACAGTTGGGGTTGGGATCGAAAGAAAGAAAAAAAAGGACTTCAACGAATAACTGTTCTTTAATGACTATATTTTTCTTCGTGAAACAAAATTAAAGCCAAGGTCGAAGTTTGCGTAGGTAGTTTTGGTCGTTAAGCCTTCTAATTATTTTGTCCCCAATCAAGCTATCGAATGGGGTACGTGTAAGGAAATTTATGATATTGATCAATTAATTCGGAGTCAACCGATGACATGGCGCACGAGTAACCCTAGTTAAAATTAATTGGTTTAGCAATTTATTTTTGCTTGATTATAATTTCAAATAGAAGAGTGGGTTTTTATTAAGAACATTGGAAACTGTTTGTGTAATATGTGAATATCAGGGAGTGGTGTAACATTTGTGTGGAATTTTCAGAAATAAGCATGATTCTTTTAGAAGTGTTTAATACTAGAACAAACGGCCTTGAACACATATCTATTTCTACCGTAATCCGTCATTTTCACGTGAATTGAAGAAAACACCTTTTTTTTATATATTTAATTATTTTTAGTTAAATAACAAAAATTCATATGCAAAAAATGTTTTAATATTTTAATTTATTTTCCATTCCTAAGGATGGAGCATTTTCTACCTCTAGCATTTTCTGTAAAAACATTCCATTTTATGAATTCATATTTCTGATACGTATTTTTTCCCTGACGATACTGGATCAAATATTGCTGCATTAACCAATTTGGCATGATTTACGTGTATGAGAAGATACGTGCGTTGGAATGTACGAGGCTCTCCCCCCTCATCCTCTGATGGACCATAAA
>BGPR01000324.1:90795-140470 GCA_013235015.1 Araneus ventricosus
TATTCAACAGTTTAAAACTCCCTTTCCAACCATTACAAAATATTTCTATAAATGATTTAGATGATTTATTTAAAAATCTTCATGGTGGTAAGGCCCCCGGCCTGGATCGGCCTGGAATTTAACAAGGAATTTTTTTGTAAAATTATTAATTTATGTTTTGATTATTCTCACTTTCTTTATGTTTAAGAAATGCCAAGGTTTTCTTCTTGCATAAGCCAGGAAGAGACCGGCTTTCTGCTAGCTCATATCGTCCAATCTGTTTGTCGCCCACTTTGGGTAAACTGATTGAAAGTTTTTTAATCAAACAATTTAATTCTTATTTGTTTAACAATAATTTAATTCACCCTCACCAGTTTGGTTTCCGTGAGCTGTCGAACTGCGAGTTGGCCGTTAATCATTTAATTAATAAGATTAAGGGCTCCCGGGAGGGGAATCATGTCGCTCTTGTGTCAATTGACGTCAGGGCGGCATTTGATAGCCTCGACTGGGATGTCCTTTTTTCCCTTTTTTATAAATATATTATTCCTTTTTGTTATCGTAATTTTATTTTCAGTTACTTGTCTAACAGGCTTGTATCATATGTTATTGATTCAGATTTAGTTACGGTTGGGGTTTGTCAGGGCTGTCCTCAGGGTTCAGTCCTGGCGCCACACATTTGGAATTTTTATTTTAACGATATTTTACTTTTAAATAATGATCAAATGTTTCTTCAGGCCTATGCAGATGATTTAGCTTTGATTATAGTTTGCCAACTCCCGCAAAAATCTTGAAAATGATGTTAATTCGACTTTAAATTTTTTATGCGATAATTTGGCTTCTATTAGTCTTCAGGTTGCCTCTGAGAAGACATTTGCTGTCGTTTTCAGGGGTTAAAATTTTTTAAATTTATGATAGAACCATCCGGACAGTGGATTCTCTTAAGTATTTAGGTATTTTTATTGATAATAAGCTTAACTGGTCAGATCATGCTTCTTTTTTACGTAAGAAAATGCATAATTTAATTAAAAATTTTATTTCTGTTTCTGGACCTAATTGGGGTGCCGATGTTTCACTTTTGGAACACTGGTACCTTACAGTTATCCAATCTTCCATTTTATTTGGTGCCGCTGTCTGGGGTGGTTCTTTCACTGTAAAACAAATTAATTCTCTTTTCTCTGTTCAAAGAATAGCATTAATTAAAATTTCTAAAGCTTATAGGACCTGCCCGACAAATGCTATAAATGTATTTTTAGGTATCCCTCCTCTCCATGTCGTTGCCATGTTGTTTATTTATTAAATTTCAAATTTGGTACTCTAGGGTTAATGAATATAATTTTATTGATATAAGTAATTTGGATTTTTACATTAAAAAAATTATGTTGATTTAAAGTTTAAAGTATTGGATTTTCCAGAAAATATTAATAATGCAGATTTTGAAGTGTACACCGATCGCTCCGGTATTGATGGTAATATTGGGGCTTCGGCGTGTAATTTTAAAAATAATGTTCTTTTTAATTCTTATAAATTTAAGTTATCTAATTTTAATTCTGTTTTCCAGGCCGAGCTGGCGGCGATTAATTTTGCTTCCAGCTGGGCTTTGGATAATAATTGTAAAATAAATATTTATACCGACAGTTTGTCATCAATTCAAGCATTAAAAAAGTCTAGTACAAAATCTAATTATATCAACGATACCAAAATAATATATTTAGGGCTATTGGTTCGGTCGGTTTGTCCTGGGTGAAGGCTCATTCTGGTATCCCAGGTAACGAACTGGCCGACCAATTGGCAAAAGAAGCTTCTGTCGATGGTGATCCTTTGTTTTTACCCGCTCATTATACCTTTTTAAAAAAAATTCATCAAGTCTTATGTTTTAGAAAATTGGCAACGTCATTGCGAGGTTTCTAAAAGTGGTGTTAAGGTCAGAGAGTTTGTCCCTTTTGTGGACATGTCTCTCTTGACTCATAACCGGTTTTTTCTTTTTTTCATCTCCGGGCATGGTCCTTTTCCAGCTTATCTTTTTAGGTTGAATGTATTTAATAGTCCCAATTGCATCTGCGGTCGACCACTTCGCGTTCGACTGTCCTCATACAAGTAGTTTTCATTTTACACGTCCTGCTGTTTCTAATAAGTCTGCCTGGTTTTCAAGTATTTTGAATAATAAATCTTCGTTGTTTCGTTTTGCACAAATCTGTAGTATTTCAAATAAAATCTGTGACGATATCAAGTTTAGTTCCAATTAATGCCTCTGGTTTGCTGTTTTTGTTTGTTGTTTTGCTGTATCAAACTGTATTTGTTTTTGTATGTTTGATATTTTCTGTTATTTTTCGTTATTTGTAGTTTTGGTACAGATTGATGTTTTGTTCTTTTTTGTAATCAGTTGTAAAACTGTTTTTGTTTAATCTGTTATTGTTTGAATTTTCGATTTTGGTGTATTGTTTATTATGTTGTTTTTTATTGCATCATTTTATTTGTTACACTCTTGCTTATGTTTCGTGGTTATTTATGTGAGCATTTCTTGCTGTCTTGTCTGCGTGCTTCATTTTTTATGTCGCCTTTGGGACTTATAAGATCTTTTTGATCTTACCCCTTACCCACGGGCTGTGTACATATGTTCTTTTGCGCTCTGTGTTTTGTTCGTTTGTTTGCCTGTTAAATTGTTAATTTTGTTTCTTTGCTCTTGTCCCAGACGGGCGTATGTTTTTGTATCATAATGTTAAAATTTTTTTCTTTATATGTTTTAATTTTACAGTTTGTTTGTTTGTTTATCGCCCAGTCTGGCGTTATTGTATCTTCCTGGATTTGCAAATAAATGCTGTTTCTGGGGGAGCTGGGCTCCGTTGTCTCCCTGGAGGCTGAAGTTGGCTCTCTTTCCCCGGCTGCCCTTGTAGAGTCTTACACCCTTTAGGGTAGGCCGGCAGTCGTGGGTCGGGTAGGAAATCCTTACTGAAAAAGGTTGCGATAGAGCTTTTGTAAATTGATCCCGAAACAAGGAAACATTCAAGTAACTTTGGCTTTTACTTCTTAATAGCATTATTAAGCTGTTACATGTTTATTTTTATTGCTAACTTTGATTTAACTTGTTTCTTGTTTGCAAATTTTATCGTTTATAAACATGGAATTTTGCGATCGATTATTTCCTCAGTTTGTGATGTGTTACGGGTCTATTCTGGTACCCCGGTTGGGTGGGGTGTATTTTTTTTCCCCCACTACACCTCCTTAAATTGCCCCCCCCCCCCCCCCAACCGGGGGTACCAGAATAGACCCCTTAGCAGGGTTGTTGATTTTTTTGATTTTTTTCAAAAAAATCGATTTATTTGATTTAAATCAAGATTTTTTTTTATTTTAATGATTTTTTTAAAACTACATATATATATATTTAACATTTTGTATTAGACAATGAGCCCTACAGTCATAGAATTATATACATATATATATAATAACATACCAGTCATTAAGCTGTACTTTCTTTTCAATAAAATAAAAAATAAACAAATTAAAAAATTTAATTTAAAAATGTAACAACTATTTAAAAAATAGTTGTGAACTAAAAGATAAAAATAATATACTCTTGAAATATAAGACAATTTTATTAAGGAAAAATATAATAAAAATTGTAATTTCTTGATTATAGATATATTATTGTATGTTAGAATATTGGAGAATTTTACACTCAGCTGTTCATTTGTTTCATTACAAGCACAAGTTTTGAAGCTTTCTCTAATCCTAATCTGTTTCACCCAAAACATTAAATAAAAAATTTTCTAGATAAAATTTTAAAATTCAGGCTTCGAGGTGCATTGAGTCACCATCAGAACTACCTGTGTGTCAAATTTCATGACTGTAAGTGTGATAGATTCGTCTGGACATTGCGCACATGCTCACAAACATTGCCTTTTATAAGTATAGATCATAGTTTAAATTGCACTATGTAGATGTTTGTATTTCTTTTGGAACATTTATATGCATTACTTAATTATCTTACATTTTAACATTATTGCAATATAAAAACTTTGTTGTCCCCAACACTATTTAGTTTTCTCCAGTATTAAAATGAAACTCACCGCATTTTACTATGTTCTTTCTTTGTGAACATGATCCTTTCACAATATTTATTTTATTTTATAAAAAAAGGAGCATCTCATACTTTGCGTTTTATTGTGTTGCTCATTAGAGATTTATTTAACCCTTTGCGGTGAAGTGTGGCAATTAATGGCACACCTAATTTCACTCGCTTCTCAACCGTTAAATTCAACTATAAATGGAAAATAATAGGTTTAGGATAGGGCTAATAGTACTCCTTTTAGAATGTATATAGCAGTCTTATGAAATTTTGGAATGTATATAGCAGTCTTATGAAATTTTGTTTCGGAATAGGAATTATTAAGAGATAAAGTTTGGGAAAATTCTTTGACTCGGAGATAAAAAATTTTTCAGTTCTGAATGTTTAACAATTTTAGAAAAGTTACTCGAAAATTTTGCTCCAATATTCTTGAAGTTTCAATTTATAATTTTCTGTAAGATTCAACAATAATTTTTGAGTGTATCAAGGTGACTGTATCTAAGGGGGTGACCCGAAAGGGGGACGACCCCCTCCCTCGCAATGAAGTAAGTTTTTTAAAAAACTTTTTTTGTAGATTATATGTCTAGACAATAAACTAAAGCCATTCAAGATATTTTCTCATCATATTTTCAAAAAATTATTGCGTTGTGCCGCAAAGGGTTAGAATCTAATTTGCTTGTGTTCTCAAAAATAAAGATATATCTAGTTACATCAATTCAATAAAATATTTTTCTATGTTCTATATATTCTTTCTTTAAATATAGATTTAAAATCACTATTTAAAGATACATGAACAATTTTATTTCATTAAAGCAGATTAACTTGATATTTAAAATAAAGTGATTTAAATCAGTGATTTTTTTAAAAAAAATCAGTTGATTTAAATCGCGATTTAAATCAGTGATTTTAATCAATTGATTTAAATCACCGCAACCCTGCCCCTTAGAGTTCTGAAACTCTGTGCTGATATGTGTCACCGATTACAATGCAATATTTAAATATTTTCATAAGTTATTGGTAGTTAATCGCTTAATTTAAATTTAATTTTCATTGAATATGAGAAGCACCATCTGGTATCGAATTTCAAAAATAATTGATTATAAGATTTCATGATATTTATAATAATGAGTATTATATTTTAAATAAATTATTTAAAATATAAAATGTAAAATGAAATAAATATTTTTAGAAAGCACACTTTTATCAGTGTACTAAAGTCTAGAAAAAAAATTGTAATAAAAAATGTGGACGTTAAAGGCAAAATCTAAAAACCGTGAGGCGCTGTGAAAATACTATGAACGAGCTTTCTGTTTTGTTTATTTGTATTAAAGTAGGACTTCTAACCATAACCACCGATTTCTGATGGTCAATGGGAATCTCAAAATTTCAACATTCTGTTTGAAGATGTTGATTAATGTTTACAGTAGAGCTTTGTAGAAGATGTAAACGCGCTGCTTTTGTTTGAATTTATTTATAAAGTCCTTTACTGGCGATCGGTTAAACGGATTCCGTTGTTTGGTTTTAAAATAATGGGATTTTATATATAATTATAGTGCGAATTTTATGTACTTTACCGTAACAAAATGCTCTCCAAGGAATTATATCTAGGTCACTCAAATTTATGTCTAAATAAAAGTTATCAAATTTCCATTCACGCAATTACATTCTAAACTTCTGTTACTCTCTTTGCATTTTAAGATAGGGTTTGATGGCATTTTGACCTTTAAAGATAACTTTTTGGACTCCCGTGCTGTTCTGCATGCTACGTAATAGCTTATCTCTGACTCAGTCCATTGACGGACATAAACGTTGTGGCTATCTGATAAGTATACTTTAGAGAGACTAGAATGAATGAATGAAGCCAAGATAATGAAGCTCAGACTTTTTTCGGTTCGAACGTTTAATAAGCTGATTATTTCCTATTCAATGGAGCCGCCGCAGTCCGTATGGCTGTGTGTAGTGGAAAGAAGGAGCAATTGAACTACATTTATTTGCGCTATAAAGAGCAATTAGAGTTGGAGGGAAAGTATCTTAATTGTTGCAGCGTAAGAAATCAATAAAAGGCGTGTTTCGTATTCCTCTATTTGCGAGAATTATTTTAAGTAATTCTTGATTGTAATATAATTGTACGTAAAACGCATTGTTTTACGTACAGTCTTATCGCAGTGTGTACGCATTGTCTGAAAGATACGACACGTAGAAGCGAAAAATTATTTTAAATAATTTTTTGAGTCTTGTCACGTTGAATCAATTACAGTGGAACCTCGGGAATCCGAACCCCAGGAATCCGAACATCTCTTTTTAATTTTCTGAAAAATTGTTATTAAAAATGAAGGAAAAATAACAATTACGAATCAGGAATGAAGCTTGTTCCTAACTCAAAAGAAACATTTGAATTGGTATTTAAGAATGGATACTGCACCTTAATTAGTAGAAACAAAATCGGTTCAATTTTGGAATGTAAGGAACTAAACATGCTTGACAATGCGAATCGCAGTTAGCTGGTTCCATACTCTTTCCACACAGTATCAATACTCTACTGCATTCCCGAATTTTCAGGATAATCCGGAGTTCCTTGAATCGGAACAAAGACCATCCCCAATTAGTTCGGATTCTCGAGGTTCTTCCGCAATTATAAATGTTATAAATGTGTAGACAGAAAAATAAGATAAATAAATAATAAAGTAGGTGGTTCTGCCCCCTTGCTCGCTAAAGTTTTCCAACCCCGCTCGCTTCGCTCGCTACAATGAAGACACTGCGTGTAATAACACAGTTGTAAAATCTTTATATATATATATTACACCCCCTGCCCACTCCGCTCGCCATACTGTTTCTTCTAGTATTAGTAAATTATAAGTACTTTAATTACTAAAAGTAAATTTAAATTATTTGAAATTGCATGAACTTCTAAAATTAATTTTTCATCAGTTTCTACAATTAAAATCTTCTGGTAGTATATATATATATATATGTTAGAAAGAAATTTGAATATTAATATTTATGATTCAAAGATGATTAAAAACCAAAATTATTTTCATCAATCAGAAATCAATCATTTAAAACTTCTTGGCATACACTTTTGACTATTTCTTCAACAGTTTATTTCAACATAACTTCATTCCAACAAAATTTTAAGTTCAAAATTCTTTTAAAAACATTGCTTTTTCCACCAAAATTTCAAATATGCCCTATATACAATGAAATGTAGTCCAGAAAAGCTTTCATGTATACATGCTTATTACAATAATTATTTAGTCAAAAAACATATAGTGTTCTTCTCAGTGTAGTCATTTGTGTTTTAAATCTCAGAAAATTCTAGTCGTCGTAGAATGACATAACCCATCTCGCAACCTTTTAGCTAAAAAAGGACAGTTTAAAGAAAATAATGGCTTCAAACATGTTTATATTAACTATTCAAAATTAAAACCCATAATAATTATTTACTTTTAGCCTTTTATAATTGATAAGATAGCTTGTTTTAAAAAAAATTTCCAAAATCAGTGCTTATTACAACAAATGTTAAACATTCCCACTTTTCATTTAAATATTGCACAGAAAAGCTTCCCCACTTGTATACATGCTTGTTCCAATAATTATATATTCAAAAAAGATATAGTATTTTTCTCGGTGTAGTCATTTGTGTCTTAAATTTCAGAAAATTCTAGTTATCGTAGAATGATGTAACCCATCTCGCAACCTTTTAGCTAAAAAAAAGGACAGTTTAAAGAAAATAGTGGCTTGAGACATGTTCATTAGGGTGGATCGAAAATTCAAAGTGTGGATAATATAATTGGCATAGCGTGCAAAAGTTGTCTTTTAAGTGTAGTAGCATATATGCAAAATTTTTTCAACTTTGTTTAATATCTTCCGGTGCCCCCAAACGCTTAAATATTTGCAGAAAAACGTTTTTTATGCAAATTTCGAATTAAAAATAAAAAATTAAAAATGTGTTAAAGAAACTATTTTACAAGAAGAAACGTAGAGGAGAGGGCGAAGGAATGATAAAAAATATCAACAAAAATTGGAAAATTATCGTACTGAAAAAATATCGTGTTTATTCGGTATCACATTTTGTAAGTGTACAAATTTCGATACATGTAAATTTAAAAAAGACATGAACATTAAACACTCCACTTGCTGAGCGATTGTTTATAAAAGATCGAATATTAGAAAGGAAAATGGTTATTGGAGAAGTGGAAGTAATTGCTACTGAAAAAAAGAGAAAAGGAAAAAAGAAAACAGATGGAAGACAAAAGAATAAAACGTAAAATGGTTAAAACTCATGCTGCTCATGCTCAATCAATGGAGCTACTTGAGCTCAACACTATGTCTTCGTCCTTGTTTACAGATACGGATGTAATTACCTTGGAATATCAATCATAAAATCGTTTAGATTTCCTTACCTTATCAATGGAATATGACCGATACGGAGTTTCAGATAGAACAGCTACTTCATTTGCCAGTGCTGTTCTACAAGACATTGGATTTGTACACGAAGGAGAGGTTACAGATTACACAGAACAGATCGTAGACAGTGTAAAAAACTTTAAAATGCAGTTGCAGAGTCTACTAAGTTAACAGTGTTTTGGTCTCTTTTAACCGGATTATATTTTGATAGGAGAAAAGACAACTCAAAAGTGCTAATTAAGAAGGACACAAGGTACTACCCAAAGACCACGAAAGAGGAGCATTACACTCTTGTAAACGAACCTACCTGTGTATATCGGACATGTTACTGCTGCAACAGAAGGAGCTAAAGCCATAAAAGAAGCAATACTCAATGTTTTGGAACACATAATATGCGATTATATGGGCTAACAGTAATTGGATGCGATGGAACAAATGTTAATACTGTGCACAAGGGAAGTATTATTCTCTTGATGGAACTTGCTTCAATAGACCATAACAATGGTGAATTTGTTTGCTTCAAACAAATGAGTTACCCCACCGTCATCTACTAAATTCTTTGGATGGGCAACAGCTGGTCCTAAAGAATTTTGTCGACCACTTGGTAAAGCAATCAAAACCTACGAGGAGCTACCTGTAGCTCCTTTTTCTTCAATAAATGTGGAGAATATGCCACATAATATAGATAGAATGGTTCTCAGCAATAATCAGCAATATCTGTATGATATTTGCCTAGCGATATCACGCGGTGAATGTTATTCTGACCTGGCATTAAGAAAGCCTGGTCCAGTTGTTCACTCAAGGTGGCTAACAATTGCAGGTAGAATTTTAAAGTTGTATGTGGTCACAGAAAAACCATCTGACAATCTTATTATTCTTACATATATTATGAAGGTATATGCAACCTGTATGGTTCCATGTCAAGACAAAGCCCTCCATAACAGAAGGAGCGCTGCATATTTGGAGTCTTATTTCATTTTTTAGATATTTGGAACCCAATTTAAAAAATATAGCACACACTTTTATTCAACGAAATAGCTTCTTTTGTCATCCAGAAAATTTGCTATTGTCAATTCTCACAGATAACAGAAAGAATATAAGGTCTTTAGTGCTACGAAAACTAATTTGTGCTAGAAATGAAAACAGAGGATCATCAGAATAAGAATTCTTCAAGTACTAAAAATAAACTTTAAATCAAAGGATTTCTTTGCACTTATTAACTGGCAACGTGTTGGACATTTGAACCACCTCTTTTGATGAATGTGCCATTTAAATAAATAAAGGACATGGTAAAAGTTAGACGGAGGAATGGTCAAAATATCCATGCCATAACCAAGCTGTAGAAAGGTGTTTTCTCATAGTGTTTGAAGCGTCGGAAAGTGTATATGGAGAAGAGAAGGGGCGCGGCTTCATATTGAATAGGATACAATCAAGAAGTCTTATCAAGCATTATAATACCAAAAAGATTACATCCTTTAGAAATATGTAAATCTTCAAACTAATAAAATTAAAAAAATCTATGATTAAGTTCACTTTTGTTTCAAGTTTTGTGATTTAATGCTTTGACTATTAAATTTATACTTCATGTGTTATTATAAAAATTATAATTATTTATGAGTTCACACTTTAATACTTGAATAATCTGTCAATTTTTCATTAATTCACAATTTTTAATAGATATTTGTAAAAATGTCAATTTTTAACTTTTTGGGGGGCTTTCGGGCCACCAGAAGATAAGAATGAACTTTAATAATAAAGAAAAAACGCAAACTAATTTACCCAAAACAAAACTTTCTTACCCGGCTCTAAAGGGAATTTTGAAAATATTTTTTTATAAATTTCCCCCCAAAAATGTCATTTTTAACTATTTTTGGGGCACTTGAAGATATGAATGGAGTTCAATAAAAAAATATATGTAAACTAATATACCTAAGACACAACTTTTCCACCCCATGCCACAAATAATTTCAAAACAAAACAAAAAAAATTTTTAATTTTCACAAAAAATTCAATTTTTAACTATATTTGAGGCGCTTGGGACACCGGAAGATATAAATGAATTTCAATAAAAAAATTATATAAACTAATATACTTAAGACACAACTTTCCCGTCCCATGCCAAAAAGAATTTAAAAAAAAAAAAAAAACTTTTTCCTATACTTTTCGATCCACCCTAATGTTCATATTAACTATTCAAAATTAAAACCCATAATATTTATTTACCATTATCATTTTAAAATTGATTATTTAGCCTTTTTCAAAATTTTCAAACATCGATTTTTCCAGCAAAATCTTAAACATGCACTTTTTTAAACGAAATGTTGCTTCCGCAGATAGGAAGGTACACCATTTTTCCTTGGATAGATGGAACTCAGAACATTTGAGCTGTCGACTGATGAATAAACCAATTTTTCAGAAACTTTCAGCTAAAAAGTACATTCAGCACACATTCCTTTTGTCTAATCCAAACTGTACGATTCAAACGATCTAACTAAAAAAAAAAAAAAAAAAAATTCGAGTGACTAATTCGATCGAGTCTCCGACTTCAAACCAATTCAAGGGTTCCGTCGATTCAAACGTAAACAATTCTCCAAACTTGCGAGTATCAAATTCGGCCCGATTTTGCGCCCACATAAGCGTTATATATATAGATATAAAAGCCAGGGATTCCCTTGCACGTTGCTCTCTTCTACGCAAATTATATTCGCAAAAAAACTCATTTTAAATCAATAAATTCAAAAAAAAGTAACGAATTTTACTATAACGGGTAAGCGCTTAGCTCAACCGGTTAGCGAAATGCTCGGCGTCAGGGTTGAGATTGGTAAACAAACAAATCGTTGCCAACGGGGAGAAAGAAATAAAGTCGCTTTTTGCGCCACTCATACGCGTTTTATATAATATAGATTGATTAATATTGATTAAAAAATTATTAATTAATCAATATTAATTAAAGAAAAATCAGAATAAATAAAGTGTAATGCTCTAGTAAAGCTGAAAAAGTCCACCAATGGCCTAATGGTTAAAAGCATGTCTCGGTGGAGTAACCTGAAAGGCAGTTCTGTGCTATATCCTCTGGCTGTGTTGTCAACCATTATTATTCAAAAACTGGTGGTTGAATGTGCGCTTTAGCAATGAATTGCTCTCGTCGATCGGGAGATTTCCCTGGTTTCCTTCCAAACAAAACATACGTGTGGGCCAGGTTCCCCTCAAAGTCCCTCCGGAAGGCAACGATTCTTCCTCGGGTACTACCTAAGCTATCTACGGTCGCTTTGACGAGCACATTTCCCCTTTGTCACTGAATCTTTGACCCATTGTATTCACTAGACGAAGTGAAATTAGAACCACATCCAAGAGCGAGAAGAAAAAAAAAAAAAAAACTTTCTGTGTTTATAGAAAGTGTCTTGAAAACTGCAAAATTAGGAGTTATAATACGTTAATAATTAAACAAGTTGCGGCAACTGAACGGCTTTGTACTTCTAGGTTCAAGTCTCGATTCTATCGAATATTACCGTATATGTAGGCGCGGTATGGCTAAGAGCTCAAACTCATTGCGGTATGGAAATTCGATTAAATGAATGGCAATTATCACATCCAGCTACAAGTTACGATGACCGTTTGTAACAGCGCTTGTGTTTATACAAAACGGAAAGCAAATCGAACTGTGGAAAGTTTCGATTGTCGCGATTTTGGATTCTAATAAGATCACTAAATTACATTACTTGATTTGGATTCTACTTATTTATATTTTTGAATTTTTCCTCTATGGTTTTAAAACAATTGAACAGTTCGCAATGATAATTACTGCACTGTTATTGCAAATTGCCTTTTTGGAGTAATCGTATATATTCTTTCCTGAATATTATCACAGAACATATAATTTTTATTATTAGATATATTACGCTATTTATATTATTTTATTATAATCAATAGAAAATAAAATGTTTATTTTTATTAAAATAGCCCTCCTTGGTTTTCTTTTTTTCCTAAGGAAGTTTTCAAAAAAATAGTCAATATTTTGTTTTGAAAAAAAATTTGTTAGTTTCGAATGTCGTGACGCTTGATTTTGGATTCTAATTAAATCACTAAATTGCATCACTTGATTTAGATTTTAATTATTTATATTTTAAAATTTTTTCTCCTATGGATTTAAGTTATGCACTATGGAAGATCCGCGAGATTGTAAAAAAAAAGTTTTAAACATTAAAATGAACAGGAATAACGTACTGTATCGGAAAAAATGATTCGTAAGCAAATAATTTTCAACTATTTTCACCATTTTTCATTAACCAAGTCACCAGACAATAGAAATCCGAAATTTTCTTTGTCTCTTATTTCGGATTAAAACATTATAATGGCTGCAAAAGTAGTGAAAATATTACTATGTAGCCTTGTCGTTCTTGTGTAGCACTGATTTAGCGCCAATAAAAGCAAGTAAAAATCACAGAAACATCATCATTCAATAAATATATGAAACTAAAATATTATTCTGCTCTAGATTGACTTTTAATAACTACTTACTTGCTTTTTACTACTAATTGAAACAAAGCAATAACTACTGGAGCAATAAAAAACGCAAATTTATTTTGCGTTAAACGAATGAGGTCTATAAATCAAACTTTAGAGGAAGGTTCAGAAATATTCGGACGAAACCCCGTTTTAAGAGAAGCTTTAAATCTTAATGGCATGATTAATATCTTAATGAAAATATGAATAGACCTCCCAACATAAAATTCCGCTTGTCCCATTCATTAAAACGCCCATTTCCGATACCGGGATCTTACACACCCTTTCTGTGTGTAGGGCATAAATATTTTACATCTTTTATTTTCAAGGGCTCGCGGTTGCGGTTACAGTAGGGCGCGTTTGTTAAAATGCGTGAATAAAGAAATAATTCATTTCTAGCCTGGAGAACTAGCTTTGAAGTGAACTGAATTAATCAAGTTTGAGGTTCGCTTGGACGGAAATTAGGTTGAGTGCGGTTATAAATCAGTGATTAGCGTTGATGCAAATCAAAAGAATTGCCTATGTGTTCTAAGAATCTGTGGAATACGCCGGAAAAAATAAAAAAGTAAGTAAAAATAAAAGGTAATAATAAATATAAGTAATAAAAAATAAAATGAAATGAAAAAGAATGATGTAGACATTCTTCATTCAATGAAGTAAAATTGGAGAAGGAAGTAGTTTCTAGTCTGCTAAACTTTTAAAACATGCATGACCTACAATAAGAAATAATAATAAATATTAAATGTAATAAATAAAAGAAATTTAAATTAAAAGAAAACAAATTAAAAGAAAACAATGTTAATTAAAAAAATTTTGGATTTATGTTCTTTATTTGGTGGCCGGACAAGATTCAGACCACAGGAAGGAATAAACTTTGACTTTTTGTCGTTCCTTTCCACAGAAAATCTTGTTCCTTTTTGAACTAAAAATGGCGTGTGGTTTCTGATGAGTGAGCCATTTTAGTTCCTTTTCATTTTGAATAATTTCTTAACAAATTGTTCTTAGTATTGGTAAATTTTGGTTTCTCTATAGTTCTGGTTGTATTTTTTAAAAAAATTTCTGTTGAAGCAATTACTTTTTGCTGCTGCGTTTGCACGCAAAACCGTCTATTGTTTTCATTATTTTTCATTTTATCATTGTTTTCTTTTAATTTGTTTTCTTTTAATTTAAATTTCTTTTATTTGTTTTTGTATTTCGTTAGATTTGGCTGCATATGCGCCTTTCTATTTAATGCAAAATATGTTATTGTTTTTTATTTTAATCAAAATTTAATTAATTAATTTTGCTAAATTTTAAGAATTATAAATATTAAATGTAATAATATATTCTAAATGTAATAAATATGAATAAAGGAGATTAATTAAAATATCACATGCATAGTTAATTGTGATTAACGTAGAGTTTTAAAGCTGCGTAAGAGTTGTTTTTTATGAATTTCAACAGATGGACGACACCCGACTCCCTTCTCCAAATTTCTACACCACATCAGTCGGGTGACTTTTAACACTTTCCGGATTTGACATGCGTCAGACACTGCGAGTCTTGGGTTGCCACCTTTTCACTACGCTATGGTATATGGCCTTTGATGCCTAATTTATGCATCTCGAGAGTATTTTATGAATTAATTATATTAAGAGTTTCGATTCGGGATTGATTTCATTCGTTCTGTTAATACATCGCTTTGAGATTATTAATAACAACCCCAATCCAATGACTAATATGATTCTGGAATCGAGAATTCGAAAACTAAAGTTTTACATTATTTGAAGATTTTTAATATTTGATCTGAACTCGTATCTGCGCAATAAAATAAAGAAAGGAAGTGCTATGACCGAACTGTAATAGAGTTGCGAATTTTTGGGATTCATTTCAATTATGTGGGTTCATTTTCACTTTTCGTATACGAAAAAAAAGTATTGTAAGCGTTAAAAAATTGGACAAATTCAAATGGTGAATCTTCACGTTTTAGACCTCCCCTTTCTGAAATTAGATCTTTCTTCCGTGTGCATGCGAACGCGCTAACTAAAAAGCCGAAGAGCTAGTAGATGGATAAAATTTAGAATTTAGTATGCGGTTTTCTCATCAGAATGTGCTTCAAATTTTGGATTGCCGAATTGACCGTTTTTCTGTATATTCGCGTGTAGGAATGCGATAACTTGAAAATGCAGAGACAAATTCGAAAGTGAAATTACTTCCGTGTTGGAATGTATTTACGTGTGTAAGTAATTGCTGCCACTTCCCATCATACCCAGAATTACTGACATTCAATTTTGGTCAAATTGGAAGTAATCATTTCGAAAAAGATTCTCCCGATACAGGAAATATGACAGAAGGGGAAAAAAATACCAATATCTGAAGGAAAATAATTTAATTTCTCGCATAGAAAGAAAAAGCAATGTAATTGTCAAAAAATTCGACTGCAAGATTTAATGAATTTTCACGTTTTATCTCCCCCCGAGACGGTAAAGACCTTTTTTCTGGAATTACGTCTGACTGTGTCCGTGAACGTGATGTCACGAAAACTCAACTAGCGAGAGAGGTGAAATGTGATATATGGTGTTAGTACCGGAATGGTAGAACTTTGTCAAATTCTTGTACAACTCGTCGCTTAACAGGCAGCACCACCCGCCTCAATTTTCCAAATTTTGTTCACTCTTGGTATCAACATGCGGTGTCTTGCTCTTATAGATGCAGGTGAAAAAACAGAAATATTCGTTCTTTGCTGCGAAAAATTCAGTTTTTTTCTTCCTCTTGTAAAATTGAGTAGGTGGTGTTGAGCGTCGTATCTGTCTGCGATAGACTGTCTATCGGTTTGTCTATTGTGTATATATGAACGTGATCATTGAAAAACGCAGTAAAGCTAGATAAACGAAATTAGCATGGGGTTTTAACACAAAATTGACGATATGTATTAATTTGTGGATTCATTCAATCCAAGGGAAGGGGTCCACAAATGTATACTCAATATCTGCTATACCTCGAAGCTAAACGCAAAACACGCTATGTTCTACAAGAATACCAGATGATCGAGTGCAGAACACTGTTGTATAGAAAAGATGAATTATTTACCTCTTTCTTATTACATATTATTATCATTATCAGAAGTACAAATTTAGGAACTTTTAAAACTTTGCTAATTACACCTTTTATCTCTTAGTAATGTAGTTATCTTAAATGACATTATACTTGTTACGTAACTGACTCTCCAATCTTCTACTAATAATTATTCAAGATTGATCTCTACACATGACAAACAATCTTAAGGTCTCGTATCATTAAATCAATTAAACATCAAACATTTCACGCATCATTAATTAAAAATTTCCTACTTAATGAAACATCTTAGCAACAAGCATAAAGTGCAACCTTAACTTAATTTTAGCTCTTAATTTATCCTTAAAATAATCTTCTGATTCCAATACCAAATAAATTTGTATAGAAGCTTGATTTAATTTAAGTTTACAATTTACCCCTGAAAAAATATCCATATTCATTTCTAAGTAAAACTATATAAAAAAATCTTTGCGTTGTGTTTTAATATAATTTTAGATGTTATAATTTGATATTAATTCAGATTCGTTCCAAATAGTACCTCCATCAATGTTATTAAGGTAGTGAAGAAAAATCGGAGACCAAGTTACTTTTAACTAATGATATTTATTTGTGTCAAAAATAGTTCTACCATTTTACAACGCAATTCACGTAGCTTAATCTTATTGATTAAGAATCAGAATTACTATTTCACGTGAATAATGACATAAAACACATAAAAAAAATAAGAAACATAAATAAAAAATATATATAATTTAATATAACAAGCATAATATATTTATTTAGGGTAGACCCAGTGTTTATAAGAGAGTTTTATTTCGATACCTCATTGACATTCAAAATTAAATTAATTTTTCTGCATCCTCAACATTAAGTTTGTCTCATTAATATTAAGCTCATATAAAAGAAATTTTTAAACAGTGGCCACTAACAGTTTAATTATTAATTTTAATCTATACCTAACTTAATCTTATATTTTGATTACTAATATTATACTAGTTGTCTTTTCACTAATTAACAAACATAACTATATATATGAACATTGTTCTTCCAACTAAAACACACTCAATTACAAATATCATACTGATCCGTAAATTGACACATAAATAAAAAAACCTTCTGAAAAATATCGATATATAAATCATGTCTTGCTTTTGCAAGTAAATGGTGACAATATGTACTAATAATAAATTAACTTAATTTCAATTTACATGAACCCTTATTTACCAATTTTTATGTAAAACAATACTATATTTCAAAATGTAAGGGCTATATATATGATGCATTACACTGCCATTCACTTTACCAAAACTGTCGTGTAAATTTTACTTTAATTACTTTATTACAAACAAAATTTGTATAGATGCATGATCATTATCAATCTTAACTTGAGTACATCTAAGAAAATTTTGATCGTATAAATAGTATAGCCAAGAAATATTGCAAACTGCCTTGTGTTCAAAATATTTGATCAATAACCCCAGGTAAACATAATAATAATAATAAGCCTGACACAAATTAATAAGTAGCACCAGACCTGGATAACCTGTTAGGATACAGTATGGAATAAAATATAAACATGAACAAACGACAGAGACTGTAATGATAAATTAACTGCAGTTTATTTAAGAATTTTAAAATAAAAGTAATTTGTGGAGCGTGACATGTTATAAGGGAGCACATATACTGATAATCTGGATTAAAACACACATATTTGATGGATCAAAAATCACATGACAGGTTGATTGGTGTTGGGGCCCCCTAAAACATGTAAAACATGACACAAGCAATGCATTGAACAAAATAGTCACTCAATATATATGTTGACACATGAGCAAGATAACGGAATACAGAAAATACAATAAAACATGTAGTTCATTTGCTGAAGCTACAAATGTTAAACCGTAAGAAAAGTTTACCTTCAGAAATTAAATATTGTGTCTAAACAATATTTCTTAGTATTGTCACTATTTGCAACGTAATCCTTTAAGCAAACTATCTACCCTAAAAATGTTTTGTTAAAGCATGAGCTGATGTACTAATCAGCTTAACTCACACTTGTTTTTACAAAAATAAAACTTGAAAGCAAGTGTTTAGATTAATGTTAACAATTAAAATAACACGCAATTTCTACTAGCTTGTTTTTTTAAATTCCTACTTCTCATATTAATAACACCTCCAAACTCTTCACATTAAAAATTGGATATGACTCCTACAATAATAAAAACTTAATCTTCTCTTATTATTTCAATATCTTTCTAATTACACATTACTCCCCAAACTTTGAAACATTAATGTTTTAACATGTTTTCTACAAAAACAAATATTTAATCTGCTCTCCCATTTTATCATTATCTTTCATATGCATGCTATCTGCACATCACTTTGAATTTTATCATTAAGGCCGAAACCAATTTACATCCACATTAAATGAAGTTTTAAAATTTTAAAACAAACACAAAAAAAGGGTTCACTTAGCTCTATATCAAGTGTTGGTCGTTTGGGTTTGATCCAGGGAAACGCACAAGGAACTTTGGCAGCCAGGGTGGGAGTCTCAGTTGGCATAAATTCTCAAGTTCAGACCACTGATACGTCTATCCTCTCACGAGCATCTTTCCAGTCCTAGGTTCTGATGAATCAGCACCGAGAGGCTCTAAGCAGTCTGTTGGGTAGCTTTCCACTGGTATTACACGGAGTTAACAGGATCATTGGATTTGGCATGGTCTTGTTGCAAGGTTCCAGCTCCTCTAAAATCTGTCAGACATCATCGGGTTTGGCATAGGCTCGTTGCTGGGTTCTAGCTCCTCAAAAATCTGTCAGTCATCTTGATGGTTGTACTGCAAACGGATCAAAGTCGTCGTTGGTGCATAGCCATCTGCCTCTCCAGAATCAGCGGGCGAAGTGCTTGTTCGTTCTCAGCTCAGTTGCATAGCATAAATCACCGCCGTTAATTAGGAGCACCTCCACGTTCGGTGAACAACACACGCTGGCATGTCGTCTGTACTTCGCCTTCAGCCGTCGATAACCACGACACGTCCCAATAGGAAACAGCTTTTCTTTACTTAGCGCATCATCTCCGTCAGGCACGCACTTTCAAAGTTTTTCCCTTCTTCGTAATCACGTCGTCAGCTATGGCCGCCTTTCGATATCAAAAACGCCGCTTCTCTTCTTTAGATGTTGCCATTCCATCCGTCTAAACAATTCACTTCCAAAAACTTCTCTCCTGCACTTGCCATTCCCTTTCAAATGTTTCCACTTCCCTCTTATAAAAAAACATGCCGTGCCAAGCCTTTCCTCTATCGCTCACTTCCTGAGCCAAAAGTCAAGCTTTTTCCACTGGCATGGCATAAAATGAAAATTAAATTAATTGCGCCAATACGCCAAACTGTCCTCAGAGACTCGCCACACAGTCCAGCAACACCTTGTGCCCGCCCCAAGACCTGTCGTTTGTGAACCTTTGACACTTCTGACTGGACACCGAGGTTTTCGCAGAAGCAGAAAGTAGTTGGTTTTGCCCTAATACCCCTAAGGGATAATTTATCAATTTAGACAGGGTTCGAACGATAGTTTTTCTGCAAAACAGACAAACTGTCGCGCCTGGATAGTAAAATTTGGAGAGTCAGTTGTACGCTTATTGTCACAAAGCCATAGACAGCGGAAGTGACCAACAAAGGCAGTGATTCGAATCCTTTTCTACAAAGGACTCGAAGCCTAAGGAACTTTTTTCAATTTCAGGACTCAGCGGGGTTCGAGAAAGTAAAGTTAGTCAATTACGGATGATTCAAACTTGCACGTGCATTTCTACTGAAAGGGGGAAATATACAAAAGTAAAGGTGGAAAGAAAAAGGTCGGGTTCTACAGGGGGTTGTTTAAAGTTAAAAGAAAAACCAGCTGTCCAGAATTCAGAAAGTGCAAAGAAAAAAAAATTTTGAGCACTTTATCACAGAATTTAAACAATGAATTAAAATTTATGTTTCTCAACGTAATTAAAGGAATTAATTTGCCGAAATGAAATAATAATTAAAATAATCAACACCACAAAACTCATGTTATGGAAACCTTATTTAGAATAAAATTTCAATTTAATTTATCTGGAATTAAATACTTCATTTACAAGGTTCATCCCTAGCTTAATTTCAATTTGCATCATGAATTCACATATATCGACTTAAAATAAATAGAAAATATTATTTACTAGGAATTTAATGTTAATCAACCTTTAGCAGAATCATATCAATATTAAATTTATACATGCATCACAACAGAACAATCCTGTTCACTAAAATAAGAATCTTTTATATCTGATTAAAACTTAATTTAAAATATCCAAAATAGTAAATCAAACACTTATCTGTGTACATCAGTATCACATGAAGAATCCAGGAACATATGCCCCTCAGATTATGTATATTTTTCAATTTGTCTATACATGCGCGTAGTTGTCTCATATGTCAAAAGTTTAATGAGATTTAATTCACATTGATGTTGCACTGGTGGTTCACGCGGTAAGTAATGACAGGGACAAAACAAAATGTTCACAATAGATATTTTCATGTAGCAGCGGCCTCATCATGCTATTAACCGGATTAAATAAATGTGGATTTTTAAGCGACTCAGTCTCATAACGGGAATGGGTCTTGACACTTGATAAATAACATATTCATCGTAGGGTTGATCGGTGATGTTCCTCGGCATTTGCCATAGCACCGACAGGGAATACTGCATGCGGCCATTTAGTCCACGAATACAGTGATGAAGGAGGTGCTCCAATATGAGGTTTTACGACCTTTACTTCACGCACCGCACGGCTCTCATAATTTTAATTTACCATGGGTTCTCTCATCGCAGACGCGCATGCCACTTCCTTCAGGCACCCCGGGCGTGGCCCGAGTCTGACAGATAATCCGCCGCAAAAATCCGAATCGGCCCGGGGCCAGCACGGCCCTCTTCTTTCTATCTCAGCTCCCCTCTGTTTTATTGCATTCTCCTTTCTTCAAAACCAAAAACTTCTCTCTATCCTCCACCCAAGTTCCCAGTTTTTTAAACTCCTCTTTGGTGGCTAAAAAAACAAAATTATGCCAAATTCTATGATGCCAGTTGGCTAACTCTTGCAATTACTATTACAACCCTAAGATTCTATAGTGGACCATGACAGATTTATTCACTTTTTTCCGGCGCACATTCCGGCACCGTAATCCCCGACTCGACACCGGATACATTTCGAAAAATATATACAGGGATCCGCCGCTCAGACGCTCGAAAACACATCAATTTTTAGTTCAGGAGATCAGGAAAATAGGGCTGAATCCTGATTTCTGCGCGGGAAATATCAAATAACGGTGTCCAAAGCTATAAGTTCGTCGCAAGGGATTAGTGAACAGGGTTGCACTGCTACTTCGAAATTAAAAGCAGCACTCTTTCTCCGTACCAAGGAGAAACGGAATTTTCTGATGTGCCCTCACACGAGGATCTCAGAACTGTAACAACGGGGGAGGGCGTCTGGTGTTTCTAGGCAAATTCCCTTTTGCTAGGGCCAATGAACTTCTCGAAACGTTGGTTCGTGAAAAGGAAGAGATAATCTCCGCCAGGAAAATCCAAGTCACGAATGAAAAGAAATTTAGTTAAAAATACTTTGTTGCATAACAAATACTTTCTCGAAACAAATAAAATATTACAATAATATTAATGGGTTATCATCAGATTTTTGCTAATTAAAAAACCACACGAATAACTTTTAAATTACAATTTAGCAAAACAAAGCCGAAAGGAAAAATTTTTGAATTTAAATAATTTTGAACAAATTCTTCAGTTTAAAATTCTATACAACAACACTCCCGCTGGTCGCAGGTGTATTTGCTATTTTATATTTAAACTGTACTTTTCTTATGAAACCCACAGGGTCGCGGTGGCCTAGTGGTAACGTCACGGCTTCGGGGCCGGAGGGCTCCACGTTCCAAACCCGATTCCGCCGAAGATCCGTCGTGTACGCGGCACTGCTGCGCGCTCACTCATGCTCATGGGGCCGAACGTGGTGCGGAAGTTCGGAGAGGGGAGGGATGCCAACTCAGGTGTCGTCCTCGCCATCTGACCGCTGTTCACATTTATAAAGTCCGCCCTAAAATAGCCCTCGTGCTGCTTCAAAACGGGACGTTAATATATCTATACTAATAGTCAAAACACACCCACGTTGTCATAAAACCTTTGCGGACCGTCTAATTTATTTATATTGATGTTAGGACGAACCTCGTAATTGTTGTGCCTCGGTCAGATGACGATGCTTGTGTGATCCTTATAAATTTGGGACTCTTTATTTTAATTAAGCCTATCTAGTCTTTTAGTTAGACTTGCTTGTTTAAATTATTAATGTTCCGTGCTATGAGTGTCTATCTCTACTTGAACATTATATGGACAATAGTTTGGCTTACAATGTTGGTCAACGAAAACCGCTATTTTGTCAATAAATAGGATGAAATTGGAAGGTAATCCAGTATTTTTCAATCCAAGAAAATTAAAAATGTTCGGAAACAACTTTTTCCTTTCTGCCACAAACAACCAAGATGCGTAGTTGTTTATTAATAGTGAACATCAATCTTTCGGTATCTGACATTTGGCAAATTAGTCCACCGAAGTCGAATAACAGATAATGCAAGTCTTTACCACAAAGCCACTAAACTACTTCCTATCTCTCCAAACAGAATATCGGTATTACGCGCCTCAAGGTTCTTAATTTATTGAAGCAAGTCGAATACGAAAAAGAAGGCAACAAAAAAAAAGCGAAAGCAATTAACGATGTCCTCTAAAGTAATTACCGAAGTTCGCATCATTCACTTTAGCTTTCAACTGCCTTAAGAACAGGCCTGGGGCATCATAACAGCGGTGACGGAGTGTGTTGGCTACCTTTCATAGCGCTTTCTATTTCGGGCTGGAGGTTCGGTTCGGAGGAAGGTGTGGCCACCGGCATCTTTTATCCTTTCACCACTAAACAAATGTCTTTGTTCCGTGTGCATATTTATTTCGGGGGCTCCCGTGGCGCCGCGAGGGAAAAAAGATTTCGCTCGCGCGGTATCTGGCTGTCAGGTGGCGCAAAAGATCTGGCGTGATTTATACGTAGCAGAAGGCTTGACAGAGTGTGTGTGATGTGTGGGGTTTTGCGAATATCCATTTGTTGTCGTTTTGTAATGGTTCACCACAAGTAGTGAGTGGGAAAAAATGTGAGGTGTTGTTGGTGTTTTGTTTTGGCGAAAGAGTTGAATTTGTTATAAAAGTTTTGGACAGGAAGATCCTTGTACCTGAAAATGTGTTTGTAATTTATGTTCTTGTGACTTTGGGCTGTCTTGAATTCTAGCGGTTTTCATATGCAATGCGGGTCTATGAGTGGGGTTTTATAAATTCTTATTGGACATAAAAGGTTCGTAAAAACGGAATGGAATTCCATTGACAACTGAAAAGATATCAGTTGAATTTTATTAGCAAGTTAAGTCATTAAATTCAATAAGGTCCTCCTAGGCTTAAGACCAAGCTTTGTTCCGACTGACAGGGCATAGGGCGGATTTATATTTTTCAGCACTATTTTCATTCAAACGGGTTCACATAGAGTACAAAGATTCAGTGTATGTGCGTATAATTATTATATATTATGTGAAAAATACATATGTGCTCTGTTGTTCGTACTGTAAACAAAAATATGGCATGAAATAAATTCTATTTTGAAATTTAATTTTTGTCGTCGTAAATCAAGGAGAAGGTGTAGTGTAATTTAGGGTTTACGCTTGCCTCTTACTTCTCTACGAAATTTAAAAACATGTAATAGAGATGTAGTAAAATTGAAAATTTCGTTTCCTTCCACGTCCTTCCCTTGCAAATAGACCTTGGTGCACGATAAATTTAACGAAAGGTCGAAATTCTCTTTCTGAATGTACCATTGAAGTTTAGTGAGTCCAGTGAGAGCCCATGGGTTCTTGTCCTCTGACTATGTCTCAAAGTTAAGAAGTCTGTCATGGATGGCTCTCGCGTCGTTTCTAGACTGATTTTTCACCTGATAAATCAATAAATCAGTTCAGCCCTGTGCATTTAACTAGGGGTTCTTTAGCCACGGGTCCGACACATAATAGGGTCACGTAGAAAGATAGCGAGGTGTGAATATTTTCATAGGAGTTTCTTTCGGGTACTTCAATATTTGCAAGCAATAATAGCTTATCAAATAATGTTGACTTTAAATGCTTCACTAAAATTAGCTATGTAACTAAACAACTACTGTAATTATCACTAAGTTATCCTTAATTTTCTTATGTCTTCTACAACTTTGTGAATACCTCCACGGTAAGTCTCTCTATAATTGCTTACATATCCATGGTGACAAAAATACGAGTGTATCTAGTATACAGTCTACGCCAATTTTTTTAAAGAATAGAAAGTCACTCAGTATTGGGTGCACATCTAAAACCTTATAGAAATTATTTGGAAGAGCGAAAGTGCAGCATTTTCAGCAGAGAATGCCTGAATCAAAAATCTGAATGATAAATGATTACAACTTGCTCTACACCGAAACCTACAGCAATATTGTTTCGCTCGGCTTGAAAAAAAATCACATTACTTATAGAAAAATTGATCTGAAGGTTGAGAGTGCCAAAATATAGTTAATCGACATGTTGCAGACAGCGTACAGTTTACTCTGTGGTTCCTTTTCTGGAAATTTATCTTTTTTAAAAACTGAACTTTTGGAGGTATCTCAAAAAGGCCCTTGTTCCAATTGCTGGCGGATTTGGGGTTCAAGTTTTCCAATACTTTTGAAACAGCTGTCTTTTATCTAGTTTCTTCGCAAAAGTTCTTGGCGGGAATCTCGGTTTGGGAAAGGAACCTGCTGACAAGTATTCTCCATCAGCAAAACACAATTAGATTTTAATCGTTCGTTGCCTCCATCCATCTTCCGAGGGATTTTCAAGTGATCGAGAGAAACGCTTCGTTTAAGTGAATCGGCTCAACACTTATGGTTTTCTTTAACTGTCTCGTTTTATTCGAAGTCATTTGAGTGATCGCCATTTTTGCATATTTTACCGAATAGGGATTATTTTATTCAATTAAATAAATGCAGAAAAATAGTAAATTTAATATTAGTAAAAGTAAATGCTTCGATATGTGGCAGTAATAAAAGTAAAATAAAATAGATAACCCTGTATCAAAATTTTAATTTTTACAACATTCGCCAATGACAGATTGATAGTGGTGTTATACTGACACACTATTTCCTCCACCAGTAAGCAGCGTTAGGTTTGAAAACATTCGAAAATTGGAGTATGAAATCATTTTACAGAAGTAGTTATCGGCGCGAAGTAGTTATTTTCACTCATGAGAGGAACCAAGTCTCCTGCCATTCCTCAGAATGACAGACATTCACCTTATTCTGGTGTTAGCATTAAACCATGAACTTTACCGTTTTTATACTGCGTTTTCGAAATAAACCTACGTTCGTCTTTTTTGCTGTCGACGTAAACTTAGATATGTTTATTTGGCCCTTCCTTATAGCACGTAAGTTTGACATGATTGTCATATATGAAATATCAGAAAGAGAAAGAAATACAATTGTCACAAAATCCCACCTCGAGAGTTTGATCTATCTCCACCTTTTGAACCTCATTGAGTCTGAAAAACCCATTATTGGAATTATAGTTATTTGACTTTACAGTCAAATAACTATAATTCCAATAATGGGTTTTTCACAATTCCAATAATGGGTAAAACACAATAATTTAAAAATGAACACGTTAGATCGATGAAATTTGATACGTACTCTTACAAGAAATCTTAAATATAAGAGATTCATAAATGAAAAGAAAACTACCTGGGGTAATCGAGGTAAGGTACGTACTACTCCAGAAAATGTGGGAATGGTTAGATAATGTGGGAATGGTTAGATTAGCGAAGTTACGAAATCCACGCCGCTCTGCTTAGAGACTTTATACGGAGTTGAAATGCATAGCAAAAATGGGCAACAGATTGAAGATCTTATTTTCCGTTCATGAATATCACGAATTATGTCAGCTCAAATGTTTGTTTGTTAGTATATTTTTCTTGCTAAAACTAAAAATTTTGTGATTATTTCAAAAATATCCCGTTGTTTTGACCAACCTTGTAATGAGTCTTGAACGACAAGGCTTTAAATTATGAGGTTTCTTGCACAAATTGATATTTTTTAAACTTGAATCTTCGAACAGTAATATTAATTTTTAAGAGGGTTGAATATCCTGAATACTCATGTATACTTCTAAATTAAATACACAATTTAAATTTCATTTCGATGATAATTATTCGAAGATTCAAGTTTTAAAAGTTTCAGATTGTTCAGGAACCCTCATAATTTTGCTTCTCTTAGAGAACAAAAGCAATTTAGCTCTGTCAATGCCGATATCCTTCTGAATACTAAAGGTATTGAACTGGAATTTTTGATATAAGTTGCCCTATATATCTGGCTCTTAAGATATGAAAGAAAAATTCCGCTACGTTTCGCACATGCGCAGTAAAAAATTGTTCACTACAAATACTCATATTTCCTGTAATATTCAAAGTATTTCATTCAAGTTTTAATACAAAGCCCCTTTACATATTATCAAGTATTCTATAAGTTTCATACAATTTCGTTGAAAACTCTGCATGTTATAAGTAAAAAATATGCGGCAATATTTGGGATTTTTTAAAAAAAAACTGTTATACCGTCGCGTTCAGGTAGAAGTCCACAAAAACTTTTTGACGGACTACTGCAGTCAATTAAAATTTACAATTAAGTATTTCGTGATAGAAACCTGTTATCTAAATCTCAGTAAATCAACCTTAGGAGCTAGGGATGTGTAAAATAATTTTTACAAATTTTCATAACGATTCAAAATTATTTAAGTTCAAATTGACTATATCTCGAAACTATAGATTTGCAATGAGAGACTTCTGTCTAGATGACGACATCTTCCCGAATATTCGTGTTATTTTTAAGAAAATTGATGTTAATATTATGCACATCAAGCATAACCATTGATGAAGGTTTCAAGTCATTATCGGCTTTCTAAATGCCCTCGTGACCGAATCTGACCTGAAAAATGTGAGTTATGACGATAGTATGTCCCATGATTTCCCGCAACCGATTGCGAACCATAGTATCCATATTAACTCCAATTTTTTGGCATCTTAAGAATTTTGCTAAACTTTTGAGCACCAGTGTAAATCTAACTGCGTACTATCTTATGTCGATCAGCGTTCTTTTTTCTCCTGCAAGAAGCGTAGTGACTTCCAAAATTGAATTGGCGCGACGGTTTTGGCGTGTTTTATGTGAGTGTGGATTGACTCTTTATTCCCGTAGCTTGACTTTATTTAAATTTTTCGACAAATAACTGAACAAAAAATTTCAATACAGAAAGAAAATTAAATAAACTATGGGCTCAGGATTCCAATTTTCCTTTCAAAATAATTAAAATAGACTCCAGTTTGAATAATATAATTTTTTACATCAATTTTCGTTAAAAAGATCTGAAACCTCCTTGAATATGAATTTCAGTTTTACTTTCTTGTAATGCATGCTGAAAAATGGAGGAGCATTTTCAATAACAAGTTTTCCATGTTTTTCCCCCTCTGCATTCCTTAACGAGGCATATTGCGGAAGTAAACATTTATCTAACAATACGGAAAGTGTTGTAGTGGCCATTAATTTTTGGACAATAGTTTGACCTTACACTCCCATTATGTTGAGATGAAATTGTGATAGCTTCCGTAATTTTTGTTATAGTCAAAGGAGTTGAAAAGAGTGCTTTTAGTCATTAAAATAGTTTTCCATTCAATTTGTAGTGTCATTTCCATTTAAACTGCCTGCTAACTTAAGCCATGTCGTTGGTAGTCGTCTGGCTCTTAATTGTCACTTTAAATCTTAATTTAAGTATTATAATGGACTTTTTATGACCTTCATTTATTCAAAATTTGTTAAACTCATTATTAAATCCCATTTATTTTTTTCCCTAATCGTTGTCCCGGGCGTATATATAATGGAAGTATAAATGAGGATACAAAGATTATATTTATCTGTTGTATCCTTGTTTTTACTTAATTAGCCGACGAAAAGTCCCTTGTAGCATCACCCCGTTTTACATTTTTTGACCTCATACTCTGTTACAAAAATGACTTCTTGCTTCTGTAGCAGTGACCTACCCTTAAAGTTAATAAACGACATTTTGGGACACCCTGTATATCTGAACTGCAATTATTCGTATATTTACCATTAGCAGTACCCTCACGGCGTTGCCCGCGACATCCTGAAATTCAACAAAAATTTTTAAAAAGCTTACAATATTCAGCTTCAGGTTTAAACTTTGAAGCCATGACGTCACGTGGTTTCGACGAAATGCATGCTGGGAATAGAACACCGCGACCTTGGTAACGAAAAAATGGAGCGAAAACATTTTAACATTTCAGAAAATAAATAATTAATATTCAACCATAAAAGGTATTTTAATCGTTCTTGTTTTAAATCAGGAGGGAATATTCCGTTCATTACCTCAAAAAAAATGAAAGAGATAACATTATTAGAACGGGAGATGCAGTAAATTTAAATACGAAAACAAAATTTTGTCGGCAAAACTGACTATATTTCAAAATTTCTCAAAATTCAGTAAATTACGTTTGAAGCTCAAAACAAACTTACGAAAATTGTTTGTTCGATGGTGCATTGATTGTTTTTCGACGATCATTGGAAATGATACTACAGCCGTAAACGTGCCGAAAATGACCCAAAACAAGACAAAACATTAAATAAAAATTTTCTAGATTGAATTTCAAAATTCCGGCTTCGAAGTGCATTGAGTCACCATTACGACTACCTGTGTGCTAAATTTCATGGCTGTAAGTACGATAGATTCGTCTGGACATCCCGCGCACGCACGCTAACATTTCCTTTTATAAGTATATATTAACGTATACTAGATAAATCATGAGAGGATATTAATATGAATGACATTTGCCAAAAAAAGGTAATAGATTGCTTGTAATGAGGAAAATAAAGAAAGGAAACTGATGGCATCAGTGAATTGGTTTTATTAGTGCTCATCTGCAGTTGTTTTGTTGAATTAAATCGAACAGATTTGATTATTTACAGGCAAATGCATTTACAATTACTTATTTGACAGCGGAGGCAAAATATTTTGATATGACACAGTGTACCTCAGATTATTTTTTGGTCTTTCTTTAGTTAAATTTTAAAATCGAACATGGTACGAGCCTGATTTTAAACGCAAAACGACTTGAATGATAAGAAATCATCTTTCATAAAATATTTGGGCCAAACTCAAAATATTTTTCTTTGACTGACATTTTGATCTCGCTGAACGTATAAAACTTTGAAAAAATGTATTCCTAGATAGCATTTTTTCGGTTTCAGGTTTTAAAATGGCACGTTCAATACTCGGATTGTAATGGGAACCAGAAATTTTAACGTACATAGCTGTAGGCAGTTCTTTAAGCATTAATTGTATAAGCATACCTTGGATTTTAACTGGAAAAAGAATTTCTTACATTCCAGCAATTCCGAAATCCACTGTAAGTAATTCTTAAAGCACTCATTGTATGACTATTCATATGGTTCTGAAACACTTTGTATAAAATATTGGAACATTTTTCTTTTTCTCCACATAAAATATTGGAGCATTTTCCCACATTCGCGGTTTTTTTTACAGTTCCTTAGAGTACATGTACAGAATGCATCTATTGAAATAGTAGACAAAGTTGTTTTGAGTAGTTTAAAAGTATATATTTTGATATTTTTTAAGTCCAACATGAGATTTCCATTTCACGTTACAAAGTTTCCATGCATGACCTTTACCCAACTTTGTATTCAAGTATAAAGTCATAAATATAACCAACTACATTTTGAAACAATTTTTTTTGTTAGCTCTTGGTATATCATATCGAGAACGTTTTAATACTGGAAACATAAAAATGTTTGATAATCTTGAATCATTATTCACTTTGAATAATATCGGATTCACAGATATATATGCGAACAGACATACGAGGTGTGACCGAAAAGTATCGGGACTGCTTCTTTACCCTCAAGGCATGAACCGAAAATTGCAATAAAGTTGACTTTGTTGTTAAAGCCGAGTAACACAACTTCTGTAAAGTTGTCTTTTTGTTAAATTTTATCAATTGCAACTGTTATCTGTAAAGTTGAGCTTTGAAAAATGCGTGTGCTGTGCTGCCGCCTTTATTTTATGGAAGAGAAAGTTCAGTAAGGGATTCTGCATCGATTTTCCCCAAAGGAGAGGCGATATTGGTGAGACTTGTGCAAGGTTGAAGACAGTTTATGGAGAAGATTGTGTGAGTCTCACAAGGATTTGAGTTTTTTAAATGTTTTTAACATGGGCGTGAAAATGTCAAAAGTAATGACTTTCGAAACATTGGAAATCGTCAGAACATCCAAGATGTGTTTTCAGCTGTGCGTGAAAATCATCGAATAACTAACTATTCTTGAGTTATCTGAAGTATTATTAACTAGCAGCATTAGCTGTTTTTCAGTACAGTCCGTTCTGTCTGAGTCTGAGAAGTGTGTTCGCCAAGTTTGTACCAAAACTGCTCTCGGCAGACCAAAACGAAGAACGAGTTTCAGCTGCGCTCGATCTCCTTGAATGTGCTGACAATGAGGAAAACGTTTTGAAAATGATTATAAGAGGGGATGATTCATAGGTTTATGGTTATGATTCAGGAAGATCGGGCATTCAAAGAGATTAAGCGAAGTTTGCATCTCAAATTTTTCTGCCATGACACATGCGACGATTGTTCATGCATTTTTCAAAGCGCTACTGCGATAGCTATGATCTTGTAACTTTTGGAACATGCATGGGTGGGTTCAAGGTCAGTATCTTCGAAGCGTCTTCGCTCTGCGTGTTTTAGCTATGAGGTTAGAGCACTAGTCTATTAATACTATTATATTATTATTATACTATTTAAACATCCCTCGTAACTCCAAAAATGTTTTTTTCCGACTTGGTGAAGTCTGAATTGTGTAGATTCATCAAAATCTTGATGTTCAGAATTATAATATTTCTTGTTGTGTACCCTAAATTTACGATTAAAAAAAGTTTCATTTTATGTTTCTTATGTGTTATTAATGCAAATTAAAATTTCTGTTCAAATCAATTAAAATTGTAAAAACAGACATCCGGAAATAAAAATTTTATCGCATGTTGGTAGCAAAGAAGTATCTATTTTTTCTACTCCGACATCATCAATTTCATTCTCCAAACAACAACTTGTTGGCATGTGAAGAATAATTTTATGACTGATTCGACTAATTTTGGCTCATAATTAAACAGTATCGTATGGTAGATTACGTCTTTTAAACATTTTCCAAAATTTCTTCGTTCACAATAAAATTGATCAATTACGGAATTTACTGAACGACCTATGCTAATATGTATTACGCGTATTATTTATTCTTTACTATGCTTTTCACCTTGTACGCATCGCTTCTCATCATTCGAGTGCCGACTGGGCCATGAATATCGTTACTTCCCCGCAACTTTAAAAGGCTTTCGTGTAGTTGGAGAAACCTAGTTGTTTACACGCTTGGCATTGTCTTCTGTCTCTTTATTTCCACAATCCAGCATACTGCTGTAGTCGCACGTGTTTGTTCCATATTGGAGAACAAAGAACTACCTGTGAATTTTGTGCTGTTACTTTCAGAAATGGGGAAGTTTAGGAACTTGTGGTTTGAAATAAATACACAGACATATTGATCTCCTGCCTGTGTTAGGAATTGCGATGGTTTACAAAAATGCGTATTTTGTTTAGATGGGAAAGTCAATTGTTTGGTATCTTCATTCTGTACAATTTTTTCCCTCGAATATTTATTATTCAAAGTATGTTTTTATCATTATAATGTTTAGAGACTGGCGCACTATTTGCAAATTGCTTGTTGCGCCGTGCAACATGCATGACGTTCATGCAAATCGTTCAAAATACTCAACAGCGCTGACCGTTGGACGTGAAGCTACCAAAATTGATAGGTAGTTATTTCTTTGGTAGTAAGTGCTCATTTAGAAAGGGTTTTTCAAAATTTGAATTAAAAGTTAATTAAAAAGTTAACTCAATAACTTGGAAGCATATTATCTCATAACAAATCATTTTTGAACCACTTTAAAATTTTCGTTGTTCTATGGGTTTTTGATACGAGTGGCCACCCATATCACTGACGACTATGCCTGCTTCCCGGCGTCTGTTCCGGTTGAGGAGTACACAGCTGATGCTACAATGTGAATACTACAACATCCACTTTTTCATAGTTACTATAAAAGGTTGGCATTTACTATGAAGTATCAGTGTCTGTTAAGTATCTGTTAGTTTTTGTTTAGTGCTATTAAGTTTCAATTAACCCTTTGCATTCCGAAAAGTTATAATTAGATGCATAATTATTTACTGAATAGCAAGAGCTCATATATATCATAGCAGCGTAAGAAATATGTCTGTGTAAGTTCATTTTTCCTAAAAAAATTATTCTACAACTTCTTACAACTTTGTATTTAGTTTTTTAACCATCGAAATCAAGAAACGTCAAAAGGATGCATCGTCTAGAATGGCGCCTAAACGGCGACATCGGAGTGCAAATCTTAATATAAATAAAAGTCATTGTGGGTATGTGGGTGGGTATGTATGTGGCTATGTTCCACATCTCCTCCTAAACCAATGGGCGGTTTTTAACCAAATTTTGTACACTTATTATTTAAGACAAGGGGAAGACACTTACGAACTTTTCTACGTCCAAAAGTTAATTAAACAGTCAGTTAATTAGAAAATAACCGAAACCGTTTTTCCGCCGTAACTTCGGAGCAAACTGTCCGACAAAAAATATTTTTATACCATCTTAAAGTTCAAATTTTTACCTTTTCAATGATATCAATTTTATTTCTCTGACATTTTCCCTTCGATTGTTATTAATTTTTAAAAGTTCCAAAATTTTAAAATGCGTGCAGACGATTTTGAAATAACGAAGATTTATAGCTACTCCGTTGCTAGGCAACGGTTAGACTTTGAACTAATTCACCTTTATTTCTGAAAATTTTGCTTATTTTTATAAATATCCATATAATATAATAAATGCGAAAGTGTGTCTGTCTGTTTGTTACGCATTCACGGCAAAACTACCAAACCGATTTGGATGAAAATTGGCAGAGTTGTAGCTTGAAACCCAGGAACGGACATTGGGTAGGTGACATCATGTTAAATTCATTATTTTTGATTACAGATAACAATTAAATAATTAACAAGCGATTTGCGATGAAGATTATTACTTTATTTTTCAATCAACTCTCACGTGATCCTTAAGGAATGCGTAAACAAAATGAAATGTCACGTGATCCTTCAGAAAAGCGCAAGCATGTGGAATAACTTATTTTTAAAGTCATGCATCACGTGATCTTGCTGAGAAAAGAAATAATCTCTGGAATAATAACTGAAAAATAAACGCCGGGACAGAAATCTAATGGTAGATATAATATAGTTCCAAGAGTTTTTAGATTAAAATTTAAAAACTAAAGTTAAGTGTAACTAAATGAAAATATCGTTCAATGTTTACTTAAAATAAGAGCCTAATTTAGTGGAAAGGTTGCCAAAATTATTCTTTATGACTCTTTTCATCGACATCCAAGATTTTCTTGGCGGTTAAATTTGTAACCAAACGATTTAGCTAATTACAATAGTTCCGTTTCGAATTTTAATGCTTTAAGAGCTGTTTTTAACCGATTTAAATAGAAAGGATTACGCAAACCCAAAGAACACGGAATTCAATGTTTTGTTTACTAAAGAAAGAACTAATTCGAGCTTGGCGCTTGATACAGTTGCCAAATAGATTTGGCGATTGCTGAAATCGGAAGGTTATCGGAAAACGGTATATGAATCCAAAATAAACAAACCATGATCGTCCATTGACGTATATGATATGGTTGTCAGAGTTTTTGAGAATAGGAAGGTATATTTTGTCTTATGTATTATTTTAAACAGTAGAAGCAGATGACATATAGCATGGTAGATGATATATTCCAAAGAGCAGATGATACCATCGAGTACAATGATGTAATTTACAGTAACGGAGAATTAAATTAGTCGTCCAATTATGTATTATCAACCGTCAGAACTTTTGATTTCCCCTTTCTATATATAACGAAACATTTACATTCGTGAATTTAAAAAAAGTAGCAATTCAAATTCTTCGCGCACGAAGTCGCGGGTAACAGCTAGTTGTTAATAAATGTTCCTTGTTACAAAATAGTTGCAATGGCACACTACACTTACTTACACTTATGTCGTGTATAAATGAATATTTATTGTTTTTACTTTCTCGTATACGAAGTATACAAAGAGAAAGTATTGTAATCGTCCAAAAATTCGAACTCGAGATTTCGACGAATCTCCACGTTTTAGACCTTTCTGAGTCCGAAAAACACAATTTTGGAATTATGTCTGTCTGTCTGAACACGATAACTCGAAAACTATTAGAGCTACGGGGATGAAATTTGGTATGAGATCATTACACACAATTTGTAGGTTTCTATCAACTTTTGGACAAAATCCGTCAACGGGAAGTCTGTCTGTCTGTATGTATAATAGCATAAACACCATGCGCATGCGTAAATGCCTGTGCAAAGAAAGGATACTCCTAAAACTTGGCAGTTTGCCAAAAACCAATTCTGGCGGCGAGATTTTGTAAGAAAGCAAACATTTAGGGCGTCTCTTTTTACTTCGGAATTGGAAGCAATCTCTGCGCATGCGCAAGCTATTCTCCTGTTTTCTTCTCCGCACGCGGAACTTGCATTTCTCGAGTTTGAAAAAAAATAAATATTGCGAAGTTTTAATACATACATATCTTTTTGAATATGATTCTTCACCTCAATATTTTACTATCACTATAATCAACAATGAAAAACCTTCTGATAGTCATTGCATTCTGGGTTACAGTTGGTTCGAACTTTTTATCAACGCAGGGGGAAGGGAAATGACAAATGTTTGAAAAGTATACGAGAAAGTTTAGGGGAGGCCACTCCCGCTGGTTTTATTCTAACTTTGTTTACAAATTAACCTTATTAAGAGGGGTTTTTTATAAAGTTTTTTGATGTATTCTTATATTCCTAATATGTCAATCAATCCATCCAATTTCTTTTCATGTTAGTCAATTTCAATAATAAACTCCTCTCAAATTAAAAATTCAAACATTCATAACTACTACAGACTCTCACACACTATTAATTTAATTGTCATAGTCAGCAAAAATAATAATCTGATAATCTCTGTTTAACAATCAGGAAACTGAGTAAAATCTCATAAGCATCGAATGACAAGATAAATATAGTTGCGTTGTGTTTTAATATATATTTTAGATGTTGTATTTTTAGCATTCACCCAGATTGCATTCCAAATAGTACCTCCATCAGTGTCTTCAAGGTAGTGAAGAAAAATCAGAGACCAAATTACTTAAACTAACATATTTATTAATATCAAAATTAACCCTACCATCTTGCAAACATAATTCTCATATCTCATTTTCCTTATAATCAATGTTAATACATCTCATAAATATCAAAATGCAAACACTAAAACAAATAGGTATAAAACACAATAAAAGATATGATTCAATGATCCGAATATAATATAATGCATAGGGTCGACCCAATATATATGTATAAAGATTTTAGTTCGGAATTTATTTATATTCAAATTATATTAAAATATAATCTCTTCTTCGACATTAATGTTATCACACATTAGTTCATTATAAAGAGATTTTGAATAGTGGCCACTAATAATTTTAATTTGTCCTATCCCTAAACATTTTATTAATTGATTTTATGCCAACAATTTATCCTTCTTCACATTAAACATCTTAGAACACACATATCATGTAACAAATAGTAATCAGACATTCAAATGTAATTAAATATGTACCAATAATACATGTTATTTTCACATCTCAATATAAAATAAAGATTTATAAGTAGGTTTTATATCTCATTATAAGGTAAGATTTATAAGTAGGTTTTATACACATTATTCTTCGTCAAATTATTCGTCACATATATTTCAATTTCTTAAGATTTATATTAACAATATGTTCTGCTCTATTAACGCTTATATTTTCAAATTAATTAAAAAAAGTTTAGAAAATTATTACAAACCATTTAATTTTCAATCAAACCGCAATAATAACCAATTAACTTGCATCTCATTTCACCATGTCAAATTCACATATAAAAATTTAGTCCATATTGTAATCGAATATTATTATCTTCCATCAAGCAATCTTAGAATCCTATATGACTTAATATTAACTATTAATAATTGCAATTTAATTAGTTTATAATTTACTTCACACAAGTAATTTATTTAAAATTATACATAGCAACATGTCTTCAATAAGTTTTATACAGTAAAATGGATATGAATATTAATGATAATGTATCAGATTAATAATTGGATATGATTATTAATAATAATGTATCAGATTAATAATTGGATATGAATGTTAATAATAATGTATCAGATTAATATTCGATACTACAACATAATATTTCAGGATCTTATTTTACATTATAAAAATGTTGGTAATCAATTGACTTCCCGTAAATTATAATTGATTTATTGTCCCTATTTTCGCACAATAAAGGTAAAATTAATGCAAATGACTTATCTGATTTGATTAGGTTGTCCGAAGCTGCAGTCTGCCCCGGATTTGGATCCCGATTATGGTCCTTTGTATGGGGATTTTTCGAATTTATTAGGATGGACATGGCGGAGCGCTGGTCATAGATCTTGGGATATGTTCGGTTAAACCATGGCGGCATGATGAGGTAATATAAGGGTCTGACATCCGGACGGTCCGAAGGAGGATCCATCAGGGCAGACATCAACCTTCTTCATCACCTTTAATCTTGGATTAAGAAACAGGTGCAATTGATCTGCAGACACACAGAATATCGAAGTGGAAATGCACGTCTTGGGGACGCCCCTTGTGCCATCCCAGCATCACAGCATATCCGCTCGTGAGGTGTGGCAGTCGCCTTACCGAATCCTGCATCTGCAGCCCGGCCTGACAGATAATCCGCCGCTAAAATTCGAATCGGCCCGGGACCAGCACGACCCTCTTCCTATCTCAGCTCCCCTCTGTTTTATTGCATTCTCCTTTTTTCAAAGCCAAAAACTTCTCTGTCCTCCACCCAAGTTCCTAGTTTTTTAAACTCCTCTTTGGCGCTAAAAAAACAAAATTACGCCAAATTATATGATGTCCAATGGCTAACTCTTGCAATTACTATTACAGCCCTAAGGCCTAAGATTCTATAGTGCACATGTAACCAATCTGTTTATAGAAACGTTACATGACAGATTTATGCACTTTTTCTGGCGCACGAGCAATCTTCGACTCGACACTTGACACTTTCCGAGATGCCACCTGCCTGAGACCGCCGAGAAACAAATTCCAGAATCAGATCCAAATGCCAAGAAACAAAGTAATTTTACAGTTCAAAAGGTCAAAGAAGCGAGAGGATTAGTGAACAGGGTGGTTGCACTGCTACTTCGAAATTAAAAGCAGCACTCTTTCCCCGTACCAAGGAGAAACGGAATTTTCTGATGTGCCCTCACACGAGGATCTCAGAACTGTAACAACGGGGGAGGGCGTCTGGTGTTTCTAGGCAAATTCCCTTTTGCTAGGGCCAATAAACTTCTCGAAACGTTGGTTCGTGAAAAGAAAGAGATAATCTCCGCCAGGAAAATCCAAGTCACGAATGAAAAGAAATTTAGTTAATAATACTTTGTTGCATAACAAATACTTTCTTGTAACAAATAAAATATTACAATAATATTAATGGCTTATCATCAGATTTTTGGAAATTAAAAAAAACGCACACGAATAACTTTTAAATTACAATCTAGCAAAACAAAGCCGAAAGGAAAAATTTTAGAATTTAAATAATTTTGAACAAATACTTTAGTTTAAAATTCTATACAACAAATATCCTACGTCCTAAAGAAAAATTTTTATGCAATAAAAATTTGTCTCGACAGAAATCCTATGCAGTAAGCGCAAACATAACAGAATCTAAGTTTTGGAATGCCATAACACACTGAAATCCAATATAACGAACACCATCACACTTGTATTGATATAAAGCACACTAATAATAACACAACTTTCACATACTGAAATAATTATAAATGTAAAACATACTGAAATAAAACAACACTGCAATACCATGACATAATGATCAATATCTGAAATGTATTCTACATAATTCTCTTTAAAATTCAAGCCAACTAAACGACAAACGATGAGTTATCGAAATGACGATGAGTTAAATAAAATCAAACGATTGCAAAACTTCGAAGATTTTTAATTTTACATGCATTTTAAGTTTTAGATAAAGAACAAATGAATAAAAATCGTTTACTTGCAAGCGAGGAAATAATGAAATAAATAAATTTTAATTCATTTTAAAATTTTGACTAAAATAATTCTTTGTATTATTTGAAATTATCACAAAAAAGAAAATATTGGAAATCGGAATACATTGGAAATGCTTTCCATCAGATCATTTGACTCAAAGGTCAAATAGGAATAGCCCTCACAAACTACTATCTCACAACTTAAGAAAATCCTCTTGGGTCAGGTATCCGTAGCTTCCCCTAATACCCGGTTTTACCCACTAGAAGTACCCGGTTTTACTCCGAGTGTAGAGGTTATAAGAAACGAAATAGAACCACGCAATTGTTTTACTAAATCTTTATAGTTTGATAAGATATAAATTCTTAGCAAACACATAATAAGCCGGACTAAGTATTGTTTTTATAATTGTAACGATTAATAAGTAAGAATAGTCTAAAATGAAACGACCATTGGAGAGTGTACGTCATGAAACAAATAAACCTTCACAGACGAAGTGAATTCAACAACATGACAACTATGACCTTTTCTTTTTCTTCACTAGTTGAGTATAATTCAGAATTTGTCCATTAAAAAGGAGAATTAATAACGCCAAAATCAAGGTATCCGGTTTTACCCCACTCTCCCCTACCTGGACAGACAAATAAACAGTCTATCCGTCGATGTATTTATGCCAAAATCAGACATAGATCTAGAATTTTTGTGCTATGATCTTTTACGAAAGCCCACCCGTCTAGCTTGTTGCGTTTTTCTGTTATCGTGTTCGCTAGAGCAGGAATAGACAGATCGACCGACAGTCAATCCGTTAACATAGGCACGCGTTACTACCGAGACTTAAATCTTAGTGAAATTCCGATGAACACGTGATTTGGTCTATATTCTTCTATTTCGAAAATGGCACGCAATACGCCTCTGCCTATTCTACCCAGACCATTAATTGAACAACCTTCACACTCACCGGATTTCTCTCCGTTGGATTATTTTTGTGAGGATACGTGAGACATAATTTATATGGATAACAGCCAGAGAATATGCACTGAAAGAGCATTCTTCCAAATATCATACTTTAACTCCATTTGTGATTTCAAAGGTCGGTTTTATCAGCAGCGCTTGGACAGAAATGTTCAAGAATTCGAAAGTTTCCGATTGATGACAAAATTCTACTTTTGTATAAATTAATTTGAGTTATGAAATTTTGATGCATGCTATTAATTGTTTATGTAACACTTGTTTAAATTGTATGTAAATTTTATAAAACAACCTCTATTGTAATTTTTGTCACTTTTAATCGGAATTCTCATTTTCCTCTTTCCTAAATTTAGTTGCTTAGTAGTTTGTCTACCATCCTATATCAGCTGTCTGCTTTGCGTTATTTTTTCCCCTTCCTTGAGTATATTAATTTAACAAAATGATCATTGACGTGAAATGATAGTTTATCCATATTTTACTTTTGCTTTGTCATTATTCCTAAGTTGGTTTAGGCAAATTCTCCATCGATAATTTTTCCAATTACTTGTCATAATTTGCTTCCAAATGGCTATTAATTGATATTAAATACGAATCGATTAAAACTTCCCGTCCCAAATGCTTCTCATAAGGAACTATCTATTCTCCAAGATAGTCATGGCATGGCGTAATACTAAAGGGCAGGTAACCCAAATTTATAGAGGAGTCATATTTAATCAAATTTGGATTTGATGCCCGAAATCTTCATGCTGAAAAGGTATGCCGATTCTGTAGAAGCTGCTTTTTGGCAAGTGCTCTTCTATAATGGGAAGCCAACTCTAACTGTGTCGTCCTGAAACGTAGATAAACACACACATTTCTAGATTGATTTGTTGTCTTATTTATTTCCTACAGGAAAATAGTAAATGTTATGATTATAAGGTACGTAAAATATATCATGTGCAGGGTATCCCGAAAGGTCCTTTACAAACTTTGAGGGTTGGTCGGGCGTACAGAAAGAAGTCATTTTCTTCGACATAACATGAGGTCGGAAGTGCAAAGGAGGACCGCCACAAGGGGCTGATCGTCAGTAAGTTAAGTAAAAGAAAAGGATACACCAGCTAAAATGTATAGCACAGATTTAATTTACTATAGCACAACAACCCAGTTGCATGAGGAATACGGTGGATGGATAAAAAAAAGTTTACAAAAATAATAAAAAAATATTTTTTAACATTAAACAGAAAATACAAAAGGGAATTAACATTAAACAAATTGCCGATCACTTTCCCACATAATCACCAATATATTTGGACATTTATCTGAACGCAGAACTAACTTGTTTAACCCGGCTTGCCAGAAATCACATCCTGTGTATTGAACCAGTTCTGGACAACTGTTTCCACTTTACTTACTCTCCGAAGAGAACCTTGTTCCAGATAAGTGTTTGGAACCCAGATTGGGTGCCAAATCTGGGATGTAGGGGGGTGGCTCCAGACTTCCCACTTGAACTTTCGCAGCAATTCTTGAGTTTTGCGAGCAGCGTGGGCATTGCCATGCAGGAGGATGACACCATCACTCAACATGCCAGGGCGTTTGCGTCGGATAACTTTACGATGACCCAATGATTATTTCCTTTTTCCGAAATTGAAGGAACACTTATTTGGTACAAGGCTCTCTTCAGAGAGTGATGTGAAAACAGTTATCGAGAACTGCTCAATGGACAAGACGTGATTTCTACCAAGCCGGATTAAACAAGTTGGTCCTGCGTTCAGATAAATGCCTAAATAGATTTAGTGGTTATGTGGGAAAGTGGTCGGCAAGAATGCCTCTTAATTCCCTTTTGTATTTTCTGTTTAATAAATAATTTTTTAATACATTTGTAAAGCCTTTTTTTTATCCATCCTCGTAACATTACAAAGTTGTACGCAGAATGACTGATTGGATAATGGCATGTAGGACGCAGCATTAACAGCAAACCTTTGGAGTAAGTAAGTGTTCGACGGACGTCCCGTCTGAAGCGACACACGTTTTGCATGTTGTTAATCATGCGACTGGGTTCTTGTTGTATTGCAATTTTGTATTCCATGATATCTGCATTGTTCATTTTGTCTGGTGTTTTCTTTTATTTTATTTTATTGATAAAGATCACCTTCGCGTTTTCTACCCCACGTTCTCTTGCAAAAATGCCTTTCCTCTGTGTGCCTGTACTATTTTTAAAGTTTCTAAAGACATTTCGGGACATCCTGTATGATCTTCAGTTTAGTTGACAAAAGTTATAAAGAAGAACTCATTGCTCTTTCTCTCTTTTTGATATTATAAAATCATTTTATCAAAATTAGATTGAAATTAATAATATTTCATAGTAATTTTTGCCCAGACAGTGTATTTGCCCACGGTATTAAAGGGGTGCCCTTTCCCCTGCATGGTGTGCTTCAGAAATTAGGAAAAGTGTGTTACAAGCAATTAAAAGACAGGTTATCATTTAACGTAGAAAACAGTATTAAGAGAGGGAGGGGGTGACCGAAAGGGAGATTTTTCAATTTTACTTTCATGTTAACAGAATATGACAATAGCCTGGAAAAGAATTATGATAATTATTCTCCAAAATTTTCTAATTTGTTAAAACTACGTATTTGTTAACAAAAAAATCTTGCGATTATAACTTTTTTGGTTACAAGGCAAAACCTGTAACATTTCTTCAATATGCATATATTAAGATAATGTTTCGTAAATAATTTATGTAAGTATAATTTTTGTACTAAATCTTTGCATTTGCTATATTGCAATGTTTTTTTTTAAATTTTTTTATAGAAAGTTGAATGAAGTCCTAGTTAATGTAAATTTTTTTTATCTTAATACTATGAAAGATGCAAATTATAGTGCAGAACCAAAATATGCATTAAGAAAATTTGAAACGAAGTAATATGTTATACTTCCGTTCTCATGAAAGGTTTGGAAGTTTTATTATATTTAAAGCAAATATTATTTTTATAAAGCATTATTATTTTTATTAATTATTTAAATATTAAGCATTATTATTTAAATATTATTTTTATAAAGCAAGCAAGCATATTTAAAAAGCATTTATTACAAATGAATAAAAAAATTTCTTTGCCTTTTTCTGCATCTATTTTAATATTTTAAGACTTATATTGTAAAATCATAATAATAATTTTAGACTATTAACTCATAAATTAGAATAAAAAATTGTTTTCAGAGTATTACATGTGCTTCGCTGCCATTTATACGTTTATATTAATTTGGAATAATTTATTTTTACTACATTGTTTGACTTAAAAAATAAAATTGTTATTGTAAAGAATTTTTATTAAAATAGTGTTTATAATAAATTAATTTTAACTGAAAAATACAGTTCGAGATAAAACTTTGAAATTCCTTTCACTCCTTTGCATAGAAATATTCGAGTTCTGTTGAAAAATAAAGAAGAAAGCTCAGTGCAGGATTAAACAGAAAGAAGAGCTGCCATTCAAAATTGTGCATCAAAATATTCCGCAACTTTATTAACAAGTAACCTCTTCTGAGACAACTAAAGCATTAACTGTTTCGTCCGAGTTTCACATTCCTTCCTAAAAGGGGAGGACCGTTGCCACTTCATTTCTCCTGAAGTTGAGAAATCGTTTCTCATTGGAAGGGAACATTCCATTAGAAGAAATTAATGGTTATTTTCATCTTTATTTCTCAGGAACAGAAGAGCAGTGCCGGCGGAGGTGCGGGGGATTCCTTCAGACGCAAGAGGAGCAGACGAGAGACAGCAGAATGCATCTGTCCACCAGGTCAGTTCACCCCTCGTTTGTCACGGGGGTTTAATTTCACTAATTATTCCGTCTCGACCCCCTTAATGTCTTCCCCTGACATTCGGTCTGCTGGGAGACGGATGATGACCGTTGGCCAGTAGGGATGCAGGAATTTGCCTTTTTTTTGGCCTTGTACTAAATTGATTCAGTTTCTTGTAATGCATTGGGTGACTTTCATTTTCTGACCTATTATATTTAATGGTAATAAAAATTACTTAAGATATCAAGCATAGTTGCAGTGACCATAGAAAGTGGCCCGATAATAAAGGTACGGGGCAAAATTACCCTGACAGTTATAATTCGATAAAATATTTAATACATTTCCCAAAAACTGTATACTTTTGTTTAGTTCTCGACATAATCTTCATAAACGTTGAGACATTATTGAGACCCAGCGTGACACTCGTTTGAACATCCTGTCATGGCACTGCTGTTTGTCAAGTTGCTTGAAGAATTCCAGAACAATGTTTTGCAAATCCTTTTGATCCGCAAAACATTTTCCCGCCAAAAAAAGTCCGAATAAATGAAAATCCGAGGGGGCTAAATCTGGACTATAAGATGGATTTTGCAGGACCTTCCATTTCCGTTGTTCCAACCTGTGTGGTTTGATTTGACGTATGGGGTCTTGCGCCATCGTCCAAAACATTATTAGCTTCGCCCAATCGTCCTAGCCTTTTCTTGTTAATAGCTGTATTCAATTTCTAGAGAGTTTTGGTGGGAAAACGCCTTGCGGACCAGGAGGATTTGCAAAAAACCATTCTGGAATACTACAAGCAATTTGACAAACAGCAGTACCGTGAAGGGATGTTCAAACGAATGTCACGCTGGGATAAATGTCTCAACGTTTACGAAGATTATGTCGAGAACTAAACAAAAGTATGCAGTTTTTGGGAAATATATTAAATATTTTTTAAAAATTATAATTGTCAGTGTAATTTCGCCCTGTACCTTTATTATAGGACCGCCCTCATATTCGTTGATCGAACTTTTTTTTACTTGACTTCTGAAGGGAAAGAAGAACCATTCAAATTGCCGAGGTTGAGAAACAAATAAAGGAGTTCATTGCAAATCTGAGTTAATTCGAACTAAGCCATTGAGAAATTAAGTCTTTTTCATCCTCGATTATTTTTTTACTTGGTTTCTGAAGGGAAAGATGAACAGTTCGAATTAGTGACGTGAAGAAAAAAAAATACAGGAGGGCATTGAAGATCTGTGTTCATTGGTCGACTTTTAAAGAGAAAAATAAACAGTTCAAATTACCAAGGTTGAGAAACAAATATAGGAGGGCACTGAAAATATGCGTTAATTCCAATTAAGGCATTGTGAAATTAAGTGTTTTTCAGCCTTGATCATTTTTTTTACTTGACTCGTAAAGGAAAAGATGAACAGTTCGAATTAATGAGGCTGAGGGAAAAAATACTGGAGGGCATTGCAAATCTGTGTTAATTGAAATTAAGGCATTGAGAAATTAAATCTTTTGCAGTCTTGATCTTTTTCATGGTAAAGCCTTGGATGTATTAAAATATTCCTGAAAATAAGTAAAGATTACCTATAATGATAGTAAACATGAGATAAACATTAAACACTCGTCCTTCCTCCTAAAAATTTAAAATTTAGTGCATAGAAGTTTCGATATGCATAAAGCGGGCTCGGAAAATGTATTTTAATTTTCTTTTCTGTTAATTGGAAATTTAATCCCAACAAGAACACGAATTATGGGCGGGTGTCAAGTATGTTTAAAAGTATTAGTGTGGTTTCTGACAATACAATGTAAATATTTCATTGACATTCTACACATACAAAATCCTATCAAGTATGTCTAAAATGATAAAGATATTTGGAATGGTGGACGATAGTTCCACAATATTTATTTTTGTTCCATAAGTTTGGTTTTTCATTGCTTCGTTCCTGAAAAAAATTGAAATGAGATTTTTTAATTTACGTTCATACCATTTGTAAGACAAGAGCATGATACGTTAAAATAAGTAATTAAAAAATAGTATAGCATTCATCAGAAAAGTGGAAGAAAATAGAAACGTTGGAGAAATTTTTTTCTTACATCAAATGTAATTTATAAAACTGAGTTCGAAAATCAAGAACAGCTACTTTACAACAAAATAACACTAAAAACTAATGAGAAATGGAAAAATTTGCTCTAATTGTAATAAAATATGAGAAACTATTTAATCGTTTTAGAAAAACTCTGTAATTACGTTATGATTTGCGTAATTTTTAAATCAACACGATTTTTAACAACGTTGATTTAAATAAGTTGCGAAGACCTGTTTTGTTTTTAATGGAAACTGTTCAGCTAAGTTATCATTTGTGTCATTTTCCTGCGAAACTATTCTTTTATTTTTAAACTCTCATACGATTGTAAATTGGAACACTTCCGTACTAAACAGCGATTTATGACTTTAAACGAACTTTATTTTTCATCAGCAGTATCTCATTTCAAAAGATTTGTAGAGAATAATATTTGATTCTAACTGCTTTTATACAGTTATTCCACTTCTAATAACATGGATATAAAATTAACTTGTTTGCTATTACAACAAACTCGTAGAAAATCCCAAAAAATAAAAAAAGTCCCACAAAATAAACATATAACTTCTGCGAAATAGCTTCGCCAGCGGCAAAAATAAGCCTCCACCATAAACCGGGCCCACCGTAATAATAACAAGGGAAGTTTCCCTTCAGGCAAACTGCCCTTAGTAAAAGTCAAATGCTTATTTGAAATTCCTGCCAGCACCTTTCCATGCGAGGAATTTCAAGCGGAATTGCATTGCAGGAAACTTCCAGGACACGGCGAAGACGTTTGTGTTCTAAATTCTTGGGTAAGATAAATAGCGGATGGAGAAGTCGTCTGAGGAAACTTTCCGACTCGATTGAGCGTGGGTCAATAACTATTTCACTTCGTGTTGGCTGTCCGGATTGAGAGAAAAAGTCTGGAGGGATAAGCAATTTTAATTCTTTCAATCTGAGAAATTCGTCGCGAAGTTTCCGTTGTCGCTTTAATTTATTTATTTAAAGGGTTTTTTTTCTGAAGTTTTGTTGGGGAATCGGTAACTTTTGTGTAGATGCAAGATTTCTCTTCGAATGAGATAATATTTGTATTTGAAATGTATAAATACTCCTTAGAGAAACAATTATGCTGATAAAATGTAATGTGAATATGCAAATTAATAATACATATAATAATGTAAAAAACAATATTTTAATAATACATTAAATTTACTCGTTTGCATCTTCAAGCTGCATCAATAATACATAAATACATTAAAGAGAAAAATTAAACGAACGAAAATTTGAAAAATTAAAAATAAACGTGTTATTTAATGTATTAAATTGAGTTATTATAAAAGTTAACAAGAGGTCAATTTATATTTTGAGACACTGGCGGACACACACTAGTTTTGTTTCATTACATTAAAGTTACTTTTTGACGCCAGACGAGAGCTATTTTAGGGCAAATCCTGGGCCGTTTTATCCAATGCGCTAATTGGGTTGTAGCCCAGGGGATCCATCGATTCAAGGGCGCCTGAAAATTTACTATGCTGACTTTAATTTTCTTTTTGCAAAATTATAAGGCGTTAATAAGAGAACAGGTTGCTTCACAATTATTTTATCATGTATTTTTGTTGGGACATAAACGCTCAAATTCCTAGTTAGGGCTCTGATGGGGTGTTCAAATTTGTTAAGACGGCACTGGGAGGACCTCGAAGTTTTAAATCATGGCCAGGTGAAGAGGACGGCAAATGAGATCGCACTCCCCTCTGAAGACTGCCGCACCACTCAGTTGGGATGACGTTTGGCCTTTGATGAATTTAATGTGCATCAAAGCCTGATACGCGGAAAAGCTTCGCTAGGATTGGGTCTCGAACCTCCGGTTCAGACCCAAAACTCTACCCCGAGGCCACCGCTTCCCGGGAACATACTGTCTTTTCAAGAAAATTTGAGATTGGAACAAAAAGTATATCAAAAGTTTGATTTATGAAAAGAAAGCATATCTAACCTCTGAACTGATTTGTCCGTAGCTTCGAATTATCGTTTTATAAACAGCGAACTAAAATTCAGTTATTCATATACGTTATAATTGGATACTAAAGTTCCTTATAAGTCACAGATATCTCAAGAGTTCTAAATAAAATAAAGTGGTTAAGCAGTTAACGCAGTTTTTTTTACTTTTCTTGTACTTGATAAGAGTGCCCACGTTAACGTATAATTCTCTACAACTTCTCTGTTTTTTTAATATACTCTTTCTCATTTTTTTTTTAGTTGCATAGGTATATTAGGTAAGCAAAATCAGTTCAAATTTTTTCAATTAATTTCCAAAAGAGCTGCAGATCAACATCTCTAATAAATGAGTCACCAGTATGAGTAAATTGCAGCAAATATTACTATTATTATTATTTTGCTGCAAAAGAAGTGACAGTAACGCATATCAAAAGTTATTCATTAACACTGCTGCCTTTGGTGACGTAGAAACGACTGGTAACACTATATATTGCATTACATACAATTGAAACTTGTTTCCTTGCAAAAATATTTCGATTTATTCGCCAACGTTGCATATAAATAGAGAAGAAAAACAGCCCAGGAATTTACAAAAATATACTGTGGTTGGCGGCTTGAGATCTGAACATTTTCTAGTGATTTAATATTAATTGAAATTTTTTTTAAGATCTTGCTTTTACGTAGGTTTATTATTTTTAACACTTACTTTTATGTTAATTTGCATATGGTTTTCTAAACAATCTCTAAAAGATAACGTACCAGTTCTCGAAGATTGGCATTTTGTGGTGAACATTGCCTCCAGAACTTTTGCGATCTTCAGAACTGTTGCCTTGGTACATATTCTTAACTCTATTGTTGCATATTTTCTTAATGAGGAAAAACGACATAACATTCTAAATGCACATCTATTCAGTCATTAACTTTGCCAGGTTAGATAATGAAACCTTTTCACGTTCCACATCAGTTACGTTAGTCGTCTGCATAATCTTCATAAAACAGCTTAGCACTTATTCCAAAATTCAGATTAAAAACTCGGGCGATTCCTTGATGCATATGAAACCTGAATTCAGTTCCACTGAGGTTGTGGTAAAACAGTTCCGTATGTATCATCATTTAGTATTCCATTAGCCTTCACTCCGCACCAGGGATTTGAGCTGAATGGACTCGTGATTGAAGCTAGAAAGCAGATTGAAAATTCGTCAATTATGCATCATTAAATGTGGGTGTTCAGTTTTGCCCTGGTGGTAATACCTTGAGGACATTTGATTTGGATCTAACTGAGCTAACTGTGTTGGTTTCAATCTTTATTTCGGAACTTTATAATATTGGTGATTACCCATTCCGTAATTAGAGATTGATTTCAAAAATTAAAGTGTGACGTTGGATGCTAATGTGATTAACCTAGCCAAAAAGGATTATGGTAATATTAGAAAAAGATACATGATATGCATCAGCCAGCATTCTAGTGCCTAATACATCAGCTATTATTAATGATGCTAATAAAATGTTGCGTCTCTTGGATTCGTTAACTTGATGCAATAGTAATGAGTTCTTAAAGTCTACCTTAAATTGCACCTAAATTTTTGATTATAAATTTTAATTATTAATATGAATTAATAAAGTAATTATAAACATACATAAATGCCAACTGCTACGGATTCTCCGTAATTACTAAGGATTTTATCGAAAATTTCAGCAAACTACGGATAAGATTACATTTTCTACTGAAACGAGTTTTTTCCCCTTTGCGTGCAGTCGTTTTAGTTGTATTCCTTGATGACATGTCTACCAGATTTTTTTTTCTACTTTCATGTTTTTGAAAAATGTCATATAATTATTTCCGATTCTTCTAATAATAGTGATATATATATATATATACACGTCCGGGACGCGTAATCAGCAAGGGAAATCCCGAACGGGCAAATATATAATAAATTCGGTGTTTTCTAATCACAAACTCTAGCAAAAATGCTAAAAAGAGTTTGTTTCCCCAGAACACCGAACAAAAACCATAGTTTGAAATAAGGAAACAAAGCTAAGAGATAAGAGTCCAATTGAAAAAAAGTGGAAGTAAAAATAATAAAAATAAAAAGCTCAGATCCATTTGAAATAAAACACATGAAACCCAACCTCATAACCAACAAAGCAAAACAAAAATGAAGAAAAAAGTGTCAAAACTCACCCAATAATCCACAAGAGAAGAGACAAAGGAAACAGACGCAAAGCACACGGCACGAACTTCGTTTAAAAGTGCTGGCGTGAACACGGCTGTGGTGGTTGACAGTTAACGGTTAATGTCATGCGTCGCGGTAAATATTTTACTAGGAGTGAGAAGTGAAGAGTCTTAGCATTTAGCATTGTTATTGCATTTGTTTCTGTTTTTGTATATTATATATATATATTTAAAAATAGAAATATATCATTACTTAAAATATGATG